>JAPPVO010000013.1:7735996-8084203 GCA_030407325.1 Camellia japonica
CACGGTCGAGAGCTTTTTATCCTGTCAAACTTAGCTTGGCCATGCTCTAGAGATGCCGATGTAACTTAGTCAAGAATCACATTCTTAACTCGCTTACATCGGCCCATAACTTAAGTCCGTCTTATCTGAGGACTTCGTGGCCCGATTGCTAGGTCAAGAACATGGCCCAAACCTGATTTTGGGCAACCTGTCTGAACCCTGTGCAACCAAGCTAAAACCACTCATTTGTGCAACCGAAATAAAAACCAAGCTCATTTGCACAACCGTGCTAGAACCGAGGTCACCTGCACAACTGAGCTAGAACCAGGTTTATCTGAACAACCAAGCTAAAACCTAACTCGTCTGTGCAGCCGAGCTAAAACCAAGCTTACCTGCAGGAACGAGCTAGAACCGAGGTCACTTGCACAACCGAGCTAGAACCTGGCTCATCTAAATGACTAAGCTAAAACCCAGCTCGTCTGTGACTGAGCTAAAACCTAGCTTACCTACACAAATGCGCTAAAATCGAGCTCATTCGTACGACCGCACTGTTACTTATACTCAATTTTGATTTTCCACCATGCAGAATCCTAGGAGACCAAGCACACCAACACAAGTGCTTTCAAAGGCCAAGCAGTCGCTATTCATAACTAGGCCAACACATTTCACTAAGCAAATCAAATCGAGCTCTATGGGCGCTATCGCTTCCTGGTAAACACGCTGGGCGAAATGGCTGAGTTTCGCAAAGATTACGGCATTCTAGCCGATGTACATTTTGAACTCGACAAGGAAGGAATCCTTCCTTAAGGCAGGGAGAATGCTTGCCCCTTCACCATGTTGTCCATAGTAGAAAGGGGACTTCGCTTCCCAATACACTTCTTGATTTGTGAGTTCTTAAGACAAATCGAGTTGTGCCCTACACAAGTATCTACCAATGCTCGGTCATACAACAGATGGTTTTAATTGGTACCTAAAAATAAAAGCATGTCCTGAACGCTTGGTAACTGACACTCCGGACAAAAACTTGCACGACGACGACTTCTTTTGGGTGACTAGTAACTATGAGACCGCTGATGTGCTCGGTTGGTACATAAGTAAAAATAAAGATTCAACAAGTAAGCTAAATTCAACTGGTTAAATTGTTTGGATTCGTTATTCCGAGCCAACAACTTTTCTTTCATAGGTATTGCCAAGCTAGAAGCCTTGTATCCTTACCCTGAACGAGGACGCAGTGAAGGTTGTGCTAAGATACAAGAAGTGCAGCTACCACGATCTCCCCGGTTACATGCTGAGCTACCAGTATTCGGTGAAGCGGAAAAGCAAAGTCACAAATTTCTTGTCTAAACCTTTCCTCTACTAGATCCAACTCTCTCAGATGTTCCAGTTATCTGTTTAACAGAGGAAGAAGAAATGGCGAAAAGAAATAGAATAAAAAACCTTACCACTGCTACCTCTTCTGATCCACCAGCCAGCTCGTCAACACCTGTGCCAACTACAGGTTGAGGTTCAAGAACCATGTTGGCCTTAGCCTCAACCACCGTCCAATCCACCAGCACAGAATCCCACCAAGTTGGTAAGAGGGCTCGTATCACTGATGATTGAGGAGGTTGAATCGATGCCTACTTGGCAGCCTAAGCTGAAGCACCAGCGGAAGGACATCCCGACGAGTGCTTCCATTACTAGGGACGAAGAGCACCTTCTTGCCTTTGATCTAACTAAGGTGTTACTGATGTCAACCGACATGACAAGGAGCGACCACATCCCAGACACTCGAATGGTCAAGTCTGTGGTGAAGTCCATGGATAGGATAAGTGTTCTTACAAAAATTGTTTAACTGTTTGCTCGATCTCGACTTCTAACATTTTCTTCTTGCAGGCAATTCAGAAGACCCATCTTGTGATGGACCAAATTGTGACGTTGCGGCAGAAAGTGGCTGACACAACTACGTAAGGGAATTACTTTAAAACTGAGCTGGGGCGAGCTAAAGCTTTATTAGAGATGGCTAACGCTGAAAATACCAAACTCCTCGGCTAGCTTAGTAGCGCCAAGTAGGAAAGGGATGCGGTGCGCGCCGAGCTGGAGAAACTAAGGAAAGAGAAGTCTGACGCTGAGAAGGAAACTGAGGACAAGGGCTTTAAAGAGGCCGAAGAGAGCTATACTATCATGACCCAAACCCGCCCCTATGGATTAAAGTCATAACCGGCCAGTAATCATGTGATTACCTGTGGCCTTAGTCAGAAATCGAATCACATTTAATAATAGGGGGGCCAAATTGCGGAAGCAAAATTTACAAAGATTGTCCAATAAGCTGTGCATACATGGCTTAACCTTTATTCTCATATTCATATAATAACTCACACCATACAAACATTCATATTATGTATGTATTACATATGTCTAGGATCATTCAGTAATCAGTATTAACAAAACCAAGGTTATACAGAATTGGTCATACGTGACCTCAAAGATCAAAAAGACAAGTAAAACAAAAGTAAAGCCTCTTGCGTGAGGCGACCTTGGTTGACCTCTCAAAAGTTGGTTTCTCATTGCTCACTGAGGTTGGGGCTGGACATCCCGCTACTCACCTACATACATAAATATAAACAGTGAGTTAACACCCAGTGAATAATACCAAAACAAAGGAGTTCATGAACAAGATTCTTATAATCACAATTCACTATTACGCTTGATAGTCGATGTTAAAGCAGAACGACCTTAGGTCCTTTCCATCATATCCCAAACACAAAATGACCTTGGGTCCATGTAGCATACAGAACGACCTTGGGTCCATCATAGGCAAAACGACCTTGGGTCCAACTTATCTACAGAACGACCTTGGGTCCAACTTACGTACGGAACGACCGTAGGTCCAATTCATATACACATTTGTGTGTGCACATTTAGATCCATGGTCATATACATATTCATCCCCAAACGACCTTAGGTCCATTCAAGTTCTCATTCTGAACGGCCTTCGGCCCCCATTTAACAATTATACAAAACGGCCTTTGGCCTAATTTGTTAGCATATTATATTAGCCGAAAGTGTTAGCATATTATATTAGCCGAAAGTTGCACTATATGAGGGTTTGTATTAGGGTCTGTAATTATTCTATGCCCTCAGGGCTCATCTTGTAATTGTCTCTCTTGTAAACCCTAATCTTCATTTATAAATAGGGGATGATATTCTATCATACCCTAAGCTGGTTGCCCAAGCTTCATGGTATCAGAGCTACACCTCTAGGGTTAGGGTTCGAAACTTACCTAGTTGGATCATCTGCTAGGTCGATCTTCAGTCGCCATCGTCACTCTGCTTCGTCTTCATCAGCCGGTGGATCATCTGCTTCGTCTTCGTCTTTGTCTCAGCTCCTCAGCTCGTCGATCTCCTCCAGCCGTTCGTCGCTCGTCTTCATCGCTCTTGTCGTCCTCAGCTCGTCGCTCGTCTTCGTCGCTCGTCGTCCTCAGTTCCTCTGTCGCCTTCGTCAACCGTCGATCGCTGGTATACTCTCATACTCTCGTCCACTGTTTGGTATGATATAGCCTCTGTCGTGTATCACACCGTACCAATACATGTATAAATAAATAAATCAATAAATATATATATAAAAAAAACAAAAAAACAAAAAAACAAAAAAACAAAAAAACAAAAAAACAAAAAAACAAAAAAACAAAAAAAAATGAAAATGGTTTCTTAATTTTGTTATGTCTTTATAGTGGTCATTGTGCCTGTTCTCTCACTACCACCTTCCGGGTTTGTGATTGCCACTAGTTTTGTTGCGGGTTCGGTAGTATTGTATCCATGACAGATTCCACCAGTGTGTCCCCTTCTTCTCAAACACCGAGGTGAGAGTCCCATTATACCTACTACCATGACTGAGAACCCCAACCCTAGTTGAAAATCACCACCTCTCTATTTAATGGTCAGAACTACCTAGCATGGTCTCAAAGTTTGACTATATTTTTGAAGAGCAGAGGGAAGATGGGGTATGTTGATGGCAGGATACAGGCACCTAGTACTACTAACTCAGGTTATGACCAATGGGAGATTACCAACTCTTTGATTATGAGTTGGCTTATCCATTCGATGGTTCCAGAACTTGGTGAGGGCTACTTGTCTATGGAGACTGCCCAGGACGTTTGGGATGCTGTGGCTGTCACCTATTCCCGCAAAGGGAATTTTTCACAGGCATTTGAGTTGCCGCTCTATTGAGAGCTCACTTCAGGGGGAGCAGACTGTTCTTCAGTACTTCACTTTCCTCACCAACGGCTGGAAACGCCTTGACCACCTGGAAGACTATAAGCCCGTTTGCCCTACTGATTCTGTCGGGTACAAGAAGTTCATCGCACGGGAACGGATCTTTAAATTTCTGGCCGGCCTAAATGTGGAGTATGATCTAGTTAGGGGTCGAGTTCTAGGTATGGACACTCT
Organism: Camellia japonica; assembly: GCA_030407325.1. Taxonomy (NCBI): domain Eukaryota; kingdom Viridiplantae; phylum Streptophyta; class Magnoliopsida; order Ericales; family Theaceae; genus Camellia; species Camellia japonica. The sequence continues at coordinate 7,740,404 of JAPPVO010000013.1, forward strand.
TCCTTCACTTCAGGAGGCATTTGTCTATGTACAGAATGAGGAAAGTCGTCGGTCTGCTATGATGTCCCATGTCTCTACTAACCGTTCAGCATTACTGTCTACTCCTCGAGATGGCCTCAGCCTAACTCCCATTCCTCCGTCTACTGCTAAGGAGTCTGTATTCTGTGATTATTGCAAGAAGTCGCGGCATACTCGTGAGACGTGTTGGAAGCTTCATGGGACTCCATCCGGGGGTCGAGGTGATCGGTCTAGTTCTCAAGGAGGTCGGTCAGGCCAATCTAGAGGACGTGGTTTCTATTCCCGGGCTCATCAGTCTAGTGCCGTTGATACACTTGATTCTAATTCTACTTCTGTTGGCCAAGCTTCTGATACTGAGCTGGAGGATGCTTTGCGCCAATTGTTGGACCGCCGATCTTCTACTGCTCTCAGTACAGCTTCTTCGTCCTTTGCCCGCTCAGGTAACTTAGCCTCTTCTCCTTGTGTTTTCCTGTGTCATAAATCTTTGCCTTGGATTATTGATCCTGGTGCCTCAGATCATATGTCTGGCTCCTCTGATCTTTTCTCTGTCTATAAGCCCTCTTCAGGTCAGGACAAAGTTAGGATTGCAGATGGTACTGTTTCTTTCATTTCTGGAAAAGGTTTAGTCCAAGTCACTCCTACCATACATCTATCTTCTGTTCTCCATGTTCCCAATTTTTCTGTTAATCTGTTATCCTTGAGTCGTCTTACCCAGGATTTGAATTTTAGTGTGACGTTTTTTCCTGATCATTGTCTTTTTCAAGACCTTGTCACGAGGAGGACGATTGGCAGTGGTAGTGCCAAAAATGGTCTCTACTTCCTAGATCAACCGGACAAACTTGCTTATTCTTCCACCACGTCTTCTACTACCCCCGCTGATTTATGGCTGTGGCATCGGCGTCTTGGGCATCCTCATTTCATTTACTTAAGCATTTATTCCCTTCTGGTTTCGCAAATCATCATGTGTTTGACTTTCTTTGTGAGTCTTGTCAACTTGGAAAACAACACAGAGCTTCTTTTGCTCCCAATTTGAATAAAAGTTTAGTTCCTTTTTCATTAATACATTCTGATGTTTGGGGTCTCTCTCGTGTTATGTCTGTGAAAGGTCATCGATGGTTTGTTACATTTGTTGATAATTTTTCTCGTGCTACTTGGGTGTATCTCATGAAAGATAAGAATGAGGTTTTCTCTGTGTTTCGCACTTTTCATAAGATGATTTGTACTCAGTTTGGGCCACTGTCAAAATATTTCGTTCTGATAATGGCGGGGAATACATAGATTCTGGGTTAGGACAATATTTCTCTACTCATGGCATTATCCATCAGACCTCTTGCACCAATACCCCTCAACAAAATGGGGGGTGGCAGAACGCAAGAATCGGCATCTTCTTGACATGGCTCGGTGCATGTGTTTTTCTATGAATGTGCCTCGGCCCTATTGGGGCGACGCTGTTCTCACCGCTGCCCATCTTATTAATCGTCTCCCTACCCAGGTCTTGCACAAACAGGCTCCTCTTCACGTCCTCTAGGTTCTCAGTCCTTGTTTTCTATTCCTCCCAAAATATTTGGTTGTGTCTGTTTTGTTCATAATCACTCTCCCTCTCGTGGTAAGTTGGACCCTCGCTCCCTCAAGTGTGTTTTCCTTGGTTACTCTCCTACTCAAAAGGGGTATAAATGTTACCACCCTTCTTCTCGTAAGTGGTTTGTGTCCATGGATGTTACTTTCTTTAAGTCACAGTCCTATTTCTTGTCCTCTCCGGTGTCACCGTCCTCATTTCCGGGGAAGCCTTGGTGTGAAGTAAGTCCTGTGCTTCCTATGGTGGGCCCAGTTGTTCTTGCACCACCCTCTTCTACTGTGCTTCCTATGGTGGAACCAGTTGTTCTTGCACCCCCCTCTTCTACTGGGACTATAGAACCCACTGTCACCAAGGATAAGGACGGGCATGTTTATGTCCGGGACATAGACAGACAACAAGTTAACTGGATACAAGGACCACTTCTGCTACTCCACTGCCATCTCCTGCTTCTGATGAGAGTCTAGGTAACTTTGAATCTCTTGAGTCATTGATCTTGATGTTCCTATTGCCAAGAGGAAGGGTGTGAGATCTTGTACTCAACATCCTATCTCACAGTTGTGTTATACTCTCATTTGTCATCCTCATATAGAGCGTTTGTGTCCAATATTTCCTCTGTTAGCATTCCTAACCATTTTCAGGATGCTCTTGCTACCTCTGAGTGGAAACTAGCCATGATTGAGGAAATGAAAGCACTTAGGAAGAATGGCACTTGGGAATTGACTGAGTTACCTACGGGCAAACGACCTGTGGGATGTAAATGGGTATATACTGTGAAACACAAAGCAGATGGGTCTATTGAGCGTTACAAGGCAAGACTTGTGGCAAAAGGGTTTACTCAGACATATGGCATTGATTATCAGGAGACCTTCGCACCCGTGGCTAAGATGAATTCAGTCAGAGTACTTCTCTCTCTAGCAGCTAATCTAGATTGGCCGCTTTATCAGTTTGATGTCAAGAATGCCTTTCTCCATGGTGACCTCGAAGAAGAGGTATATATGGACATTCCTCCGGGTTTTGAGGATCATCAAACAGAAGGCAAAGTATGCAAGCTTCGGAAGTCACTATATGGTCTCAAACAGTCTCCAAGGGCTTGGTTTGAGAGATTCACTCAGGCTATGTTTAAATATGGCTTCAAACAAAGTCAGGCAGATCACACATTGTTTGTGAAACATTCCTCACGTGGTAAGACTACAGCACTTATTGTTTATGTAGATGACATAGTTCTTACAGGCAATGATAGTGGGGAAATACCTCTGTTGAAGAAATATTTAGCTAATGAGTTTGAAATCAAAGACTTGGGAAGCTTGAAGTATTTTCTGGGAATTGAAGTTGCTCGCTCTAAGGATGGGATATTTATCTCACAGAGAAAATATGTGCTTGACCTGTTGAAGGAAACTGGGATGCTTGGCTGCAAGGCATGTGCCACTCCACTGGAACCCAATCAGAAATTGGGGGATGATGAAGGAGGAGAAGTTGTGATAGGGGAGCTATCAACGATTAGTGGGTAAGCTCATTTACCTATCTCACTCCCGTCCTGATATTGCTGTTGCTGTCAGTATGGTTAGTCAGTTTATGCATGCTCCTCATCAGATTCACTTTGAGGCTGTCATGAGAATCTTGAGGTACTTGAAGTCTGCTCCTGGTAAGGGTCTGTATTTTTCAAAGTATGATCATCTTCGTGTAGAAGCCTATACAGATGCTGACTGGGCTGGGACAGTAACTGATAGGAGATCGACTTCAGGGTATTGCACATTTGTTGGAGGCAACCTAGTTACTTGGAGGAGTAAGAAACAGAATGTGGTTGCCAGGTCCAAGTGCAGAAGCTGAGTTTAGAGCTATGGCACAAGGTGTGTGTGAACTTTTATGGATCAAGTTATTGTTGAGTGATCTAGGTATTGATCAGACGGACTCCATGCGGTTATACTGTGATAATAAGGCCGCCATCAACATCGCTCACAATCCAGTTCAACATGACAGGACAAAACATGTTGAGATTGATCGCCACTTCATTAAGGAGAAACTCACTAGTGGTACCATTTGTACTCCTTTTGTCCAGTCTGGTGAACAACTTGCTGACATTCTCACCAAGGGGGTTGGGAATAAACCATTTCATGACATATTAGGCAAGTTGGGCATGAGAGATATCTTCGCACCAGCTTGAAGGGGAGTGTTAGCATATTATATTAGTCGAAAGTGTTAGCATATTATATTAGCCGAAAGTTGCACTATATGAGGGTTTGTATTAAGGTCTGTAATTATTCTATGCCCTCAGGGCTCATCTTGTAATTGTCTCTCTTGTAAACCCTAATCTTCATTTATAAATAGGGGATGATATTCTATCATACCCTAAGCTGGTTACCCAAGCTTCACAATCCACATCCTTACTGAATATACTGACTGCCTTAGGCCCATTTCATACCCATACGTTGATCACTTCGAAATTTCATTCCGAATTAAGTGATTAGAATACTCATTCATAATATCACTTCAAAGGTTTGGAACCTTACCACATAGGCATCGTTTAGAAAATAATGCATATACAAAAATATCTTTGCTAAGATATTACTTACAGTGTTTTGGTGCTTGATTCGTCCTCATATTTGACCCTACATAATTCATAACACTTGGGGTCATAATACAATTTACTTTCATGGGGGCGTTTGTTTCATGAGATTGAAGTGTGGGATTTGACTCTATGTCCAATAAATTTACTAATTCATCGTTTAGTTAGTTTAGCGAACGTCGGATTACAAGTCAATAAATTTAACAATACATATTGTATTACAATTCGTTCTTATTGTGTCCTTCTAAATAAATACCCACTACAAGAATTTTCACTTTTGGCGACTAAATTTTTAGTCGCCAAAAGTCAATTTTTAGTCTCCAATGGCTTTTAGCGACTAAATTATTTGGTCGCAGCATTAATTGCTGAAGAATTGTCGGGAAAGGTAATTGGCGACTAAAATTATTTTAGTAGCCAAATGTATTCAATTGCCGACTAAATTTTAGGCACCAAAAGGTTGGAAATAAAATTAAATAGCACATTTTCGGCTACTAAAGGTTTAGTTGCGTAAAGTGTTATGTTTTTTGCTACTAAAATTTTAGTCGGCAAATAGTTTGTGTTTTGACTACTATATTTTAGTCGGCAAAAGTGTTATGTTTTTGGCTACTAAAGGTTTAGTTGCCTAAAGTGTTATGTTTTGGCTACTAAATTTTTAGTAGGCAAAAGTTTTTTATTCTTCAGCTTTTGTTTTTAGTTACGAAATATTTTAGTCGCCAAATGTTTGATTTTTTTTTGCTACAAAACTTTTAGTTGCCAAATATTTGATTTTTTTTTGCTACAAAACTTTTGGTCGCCAAATGTTTGATTTTTCTTTTGGCTACAAAGCTTTAGTCGCCAAATGTTTGATTTTTTTTTTTTCCTACAAAACTTTTAGTCGGCCAAACTATTTTCCCAATTTCTTTTTAGCTACTAATTATTTAGTCACCAAAAACATGATCTTATGTTTTATCACAAAATTGTAATTTCTCCACAATCTGTCTATATTCCATGCAACCTGTAATATGTATGTAAACAAAATAATACGTATATTATCAATCATTCCACAATCTGCATCGTATACAAAAAATGAATAACTTTAAATGTCAAAATCCATACAAACCAACTATTGTCCAAACTAAAATAATAATTCCATACAAAATATAGAATCATACAAAAATCAAAGCTCACCGTATACAAAAAATACTTTCACAAAAGCAGAGGAAGACATAGTTAGCAGGATTATACAAAAGTGTCAAGTGTCCTCCATAAACAAAAATGTAGACTATCCAAAAGTCCACGCCAAAAGCCATCTGCAAAAAATAAAAAAACAATTGCATCCATTACAAAATATCAATTCAAAAAAACATAGGAAAAAGGTTGTAATAACATGCATTTAAGGTAGAACAATCTATAAAAACATTTTTTCGAAATACAATCATATGTATGTATCATGAAGATTTATTTCAAACTTGATTTCAATTTACAAATAATCAATTTTTAGGAGCATACCTCTTCATAAAATAAATTTTTATGAGTAGAATGTTTTGGTGGTAAATTTATTTTAACTCTTCTTCATTCTCATTTTCCTAATCAAAGTAAAATGATTGAGTAATCTATGGGGTTATCTCCATAACCATATCATATTTTCTTAATACGTTTACCACCAAAATGACCACCCTGTACGATGAAACAATGGCATCATCACAGGTCCTATTTGCTACGGGGAAGGTGGTCCTGACATCTGTATGCTGGTTCGAAAGTTGTTTCGCATTTTTGCCCCCTTAACGCCCTTTTTCGGTTGAGTTTAGGGCGTTTTTGGCTCTAACTCCCAAATTAAATGTGCTAATTACATTCCGTTTGTTGTCACAGGTCCTATTTTCCACGGGGAAGGTGGCCGTGACATCTGTATGCTGGTTCGAAAGCTATTTTGTATTTTCGCCCCCTTAACGCCATTTTTCAGTTAAGTTTAAGGTGTTTTTGGCTCTAACTCCCAACCTACATGTGCTAATTACATCCGTCTATTTTCACAGATACTATTTGTCATGGCGAAGGTGGCCGTGACACCTGTACGGTGATTCAGGCGCTGATTCGCATTTCCGCCTCCTTAACGCCTTCTTTCGGTTAAATTTAGGGCGTTTTTGGCTCTAACTCCCAAACTAAACGTGCTAATTACATTCCGTCTGTTGTCACAGGTCCTATTTTCCACGGGGAAGGTGGTCGTGACATCTGTATGCTGGTTCGGAAGCTGTTTCGCATTTTCGCCCGCTTAACTCCCTTTTTCGGTTAAGTTTAAGGTGTTTTTGGCTCTAACCCCCAACCTCCACGTGCTAATTACATTCTGTCTATTATCACATATCCTCTTGTCATGGCGGTGGTCGTGACATCCATACAGTGGTTCGGGGGCTGATTCGCATTTTCACCCCCTTAAAGCCCTTTTTTCGGTTAAGTTTAAGGGGTTTTTGGCTCTAACTCCCAACCTAAACGTGCTAATTACATTCTGGCTGTCACAAGCACTATTTGCCATGGGGAAGGTGGCCGTGACATTTGTACGATGGTTCGAAAGCTGTTTCACATTTTCGCCCCCTTAACGCCCTTTTTCGATAAAGTTTAAGGCGTTTTCGGCTCTAACTCCCAATCTAAATGTGCTAATTACATTCCGTCTATTGTCACAGGTCCTATTTGCCATGGGGAAGGTGGCTGTGACATCCCTATGGTGGTTTGGAAGCTGTTTCACATTTTGCCCCCTTAACGCCCTTTTTCGGTTAAGCTTAAGTCATTTTTGGCTCTAACTCCCAACCTACACGTGCTAATTACATTCTATCAGTTGTCGCAGGTCCTATTTGTTACAAGGAAGGTGGCCGTGACATTCATACGGTGGTTTGGGGGTGGATTCGCATTTTCGCCCCCTTAATGCCCTTTTTCGGTTAACTTTAAGGAGTTTTCGGCTCTAACTCCCAACCTAAACGTGCTAATTACATTCCGTCTGCTGTCACAGGTCCTATTTGCCATGGGGAAGGTGGCCGCGACATCTGTATGCTGGTTCGGAAGTTGTTTTGCATTTCGCCCCCTTAACGCCCTTTTTCGGTTAAGTTTAGGGCGTTTTTGGCTCTAACTCCCAACCTAAACGTGCTCATTACATTCCGTCTGTTGTCAAAAGTCTTATTTTCCACGGGAAAGGTGGTCGTGACATCTGTATGCTAGTTCGGAAGCTGTTTCGCATTTTTGCTCCCTTAACGCCCTTTTTCGGTTAAGTTTAAGATGTTTTTGGCTCTAACTCCCAACCTACACGTGCTAATTACATTCTGTCTGCTGTCACAGTCCTATTTGCCACGGGGAAGGGCTATGACATCTGTATGCTGGTTCGAAAGCTGTTTCATATTTTTGCCCCCTTAACGCCCTTTTTCGGTTAAGTTTAGAGCGTTTTTGGCTCTAACTCCCAACCTAACGTGCTAATTACATTCCACCTATTGTCACAGGTCCTATTTGCCATGGAAAAGGTGGCGTGACATCCTGCGATGGTTCGGAAGCTGTTTCGCATTTTCGCCCCCTTAATGCCCTTTTTCAGTTAAGTTTAAGGTGTTTTTGGCTCTAACTCCCAACCTACACGTGCTAATTACATTCGTCTATTGTCACAGGTCCTATTTGTCATGGTGAAGGTGGCCGTGACATCTATACAGTAGTTCGGGGGCTGATTCGCATTTTCGCCTCCTTAACGCCCTCTTTCAGTTAAGTTTAAGGCGTTTTCGGCTCTAACTCCCAACGTAAACGTACTAATTACATTTCGTCTGTTGTCACAGGTCCTATTTGCCACGGGGAAGGTGGCCGTGAAATCTGTATGCTGGTTCGGAAGTTGTTTCGCATTTTCACCCCCTTAACGCCATTTTTCGATTAAGTTTAAGGCGTTTTTGGCTCTAACTCCCAACCTACACGTGCTAATTACATTTCGTCTGTTGTCATAGATCATATTTGTCACGGTGAAGGTGGCTGTGAAATCCATACGGTGGGTCAGTGGCTGATTCACATTTTCGCCCCCTTAACACCCCCTTAACGCCCTTTTTCGGTTAACATTAAAGAGTTTTCGGCTCTAACTCTCAACCTAAATGTGCTAATTATATTTCGTCTATTATTACAGGTCCTATTTGCCACGGGAAAGGTGCCATGAATTTGTACGCTGGTTCAGAAGCTATTTCGCATTTTCGCCCCCTTAACGCCCTTTTTCGGTTAGTTTAAGGGTTTTTGGCTCTAACTCCCAACCAACATGTGCTAATTACATTTCGTCTATTGTCACAGATCCTATTTTCCACGGGAAAGGTGGCTGTGACATCCTACGGTGGTTCAGAAACTGTTTCGCATTTTCGCCCCCTTAACACCCTTTTTCGGTTAAGTTTAATGCGTTTTCGGCTCTAACTCCCAAACTACATTTGCTAATTACATTCCATCTGTTGTTACATGCTCTATTTGTTATAGGAAGGGTGGTCGTGACATTCGTATGGTGGTTCGGGGGTTGTTTCGCATTTTCACCCTCTTAATGTCCTTTTTTCAATTAAGTTTAAGGCGTTTTTGGCTCTAACTCCCAACCTACACATGCTAATTACATTCCGTCTATTGTCACAGGTCCTATTCATCACAGGGAAGGTGGCCATGACATCCGTACGGTGGTTCGGGGCTGTTTCGCATTTTCGTCCCCTTATCGCCCTTTTTCGGTTAAGTTTAATGCGTTTTCGGCTCTAACTCCCTAACTACGTGTGCTAATGACATTCCGTCTATTATGACAGGTCCTATTTGTCACAGGGAAGGTGGCCGTGACATCCGTACGGTGGCCGTGACAGGTCCTATTTATCACCCTTTTTGGGGTAAGTTTAAGGCATGCTAATTAAGGTGTTTTGCTACAGGTCCTATGTGTTTTTTTTTTTATTTTTAGTTTAAGGATGCTAACTACCCATCTCTTCACCAACCTCATCATTGACCTAAGACTATCACACTCCCATAAATTTACTTAATTCTACATCTAGAATCTGACTTGAGACTGGTTCGCCCACGGAAAGCCCTTTTTCAACTAAGTTTAGGGCGTATTCGGCTCTAACTCCCAACCTACGGGTCCGAATTACATTCCGTCAGTTGTCACAAGTCCTATTTGTCATGGGGAAGCTATCCGTGAGAGCCACACAGTAGTTCGGTGGCTATTTTGAATTTTCGCCCTCAAAAAGCCCTTTTTCGACTAAGTTTAGGGCGTATTCGACTCTAACTCCCAACCTACAGGTCTGAATTACATTCCGTCAGTTGTCATAAGTCCTAGTTGTCATGGGGAAGCTGTCTATGAGAGCCACACGGTGGTTCGGGAGCTGTTTTGAATTTTCTCTCCTGAAAGCCCTATTTCTACTAAGTTTAGGCCGTATTTGGTTATAACTATGGTAAAGCCATAAACATTACTAGTGGGCTGATTGAGTGCCAAATGAGAAGTTAATGCATGTGAAATCTGATTCATAATTTCTGAAAGAAAATTTTCATTCTCCAAGTTAAGGGAGCTCCTAGTTGGTAGTGAAAGCTATAGAGGAAGAGCACCACATAAACAGACAGCTAAATGATTTCTTATCAGAAAGTTGGCTAACATAAAGTAAAAAGTGATTTTAGTTCAAATAAGAATCTTAAAGGAATTATAAAAAATAACCAAAACTGACCCAAAAATGCTAAAAAAAGTTATCAAAGTAAATAGATAAGTTTGAGTAAAAATGAATACATGCACGCGCACAGATTCTTTTGACCTTTATTTATCTAAGGTTCATATGTTTCTTAAAATTTACAATAATTTTCTGCATATGATGGTTCAACTAGTTAGCCCACCAGTCAAAAAACAATGACTAATGGGACTTGTTCCTTAATGGTTAATCATTTCTGCTGCCTTTCGTAGGGGAGTGTTCATCTTTAGTCTTACTATATTGTTCTCAGGGGAAGACCACATCATAAATCATGCATTTAGCATATTGTTCTGGTGCACAACATGGAAACATCATGCTGTGATCATAAGGATATGACAGAGTCACCCAAGAGAAACTCCAGAAGATATTTGACTAATTGACTAGTACCGATGTACCATCTAATGTTTTGATTTATAAGGAACAACTATTTTCTTAATTCAACAACGGGTTATGAAATTTTAGTAGGACAATTTTGTTATAAAAATGGGCCACTGTATTGCTTAAGTTTCCAGGACATGAACTAAAGGATGGCCCATCTCTTTCTATTGGATTGAAATACAGGTATGGTTGATACTTTTTGGCAACAAAAAGGTCACCTACTGTGGCATAGTAACTGTACAATAGTGCCACCATGTCTAGAGTGGTAGATCCAGGCAAGTTACAACTTTTATAGTTTAACCTCAACTGAATTGAAATCTGTCACAAGGAAGCAGCAATAGGGTCTCCACTTAAAACTGCAATGCAGTCGTGTATAGAGTCAAAAGACAGCTGCAATGTGCAGCAATTTTCTGAGATTTCTTCCTCAATAGTTATAGGACACAATACCTAGGGGCTATGCAAGGCAAATTCGGATAACCCCTAATAATCCTCAGATGAGGCCCTAAAATAAAATTGATAATGGTTCAGAGTTGCTGTTACCTGCAAAATTTTCTTTCTACAATATGGTACATTCTTCCAGGTGCATAGAGTCTTCTAAAATCTCTAAGCTTCCTACCTTCTGGTATGAAGGTATCCCAAGAGCAAACCACAAATAATAAGCAGGGCAAGCTGTCCAAAGCATTAAGGCTTGTTTTAAGAGATAATAATAACAATTCACTCATTTACAAGGTAGAAAACCAAAAAGTAAACAACGGATTCAAAGGCTTCATAAAGTTTCTGAGTCATCATATCAAAAGAATGCAACTCACCAGAAGATCGATTTAAATATATCTTCCAAGGGGGTTGGTGTTCTTGGTAAGAAATCATCCTAGAAACATTATAATTGAGGTAGCATGGTTAGTTCAATAAATTGGAGCAACTACACAAAAGTTAGATGCATAGTATGACTAAAAAGGGTCTGCATGATTTCCAAATATATGGGCAGGCAAATGACATAAGGTAGCAGAGTCTCAGGTAGAATGAAAATTTAACAAAGAGAAAAGGACATATGATAGACAGAAATCAGGGAAACCATTGTCTGCAGCACTAAACCTGCAAGGAGCTACAATCCATACAAACAGTTATTTGCCATACTCGTTAGAGTAAAATATATATATCTCAATAATCACATGGCTTCTTCCCATTGAAACAGCAATCTTACGTCATTCCCATCTTGAAATCAGCATCCAAAAAAGAATTAATACACCTCTAATACGTCCTAATTAATGGATACAAGTGAGATTCAATACGTTTAACCATCTGATATGCCTCCTCTCTATCTCTCTAATAGGTCCTAATGAATAAATGCATATGTTATAACAAAAAATTGAGAGTTTGATGATTTAACGCAAGTATGAGACAAATTACTGATGATCAATTCAACCAATTAAAGACATTTGGTGATATTGAACGCACAAGCAATGCTAGCAACAGTTGACTCCACCAGTCTTGTTTGACTGTTGCATTACACACCTACACAAACTAACCCATTTAAAAGGAGGTGAACTTGAATTGAGGAGTGTTGTCGGTTATCAAATATCAACGAAATGATGTTTGAAAAGAGCAACCTCCCACCCCATCTACCATCACCATCACCATCTCAGAACAAGTCAACAAAAACCAACCCTGTTATTCAACAGCTGTTGGAAATGAGAATTATAAAAGTCAATGGTCCCTTAGCCCCCTAAAAGATGCCCACCATGCCTTCAGCTTATTCTGCCCAACTGAATTCCCACCATTCTGAGAGGTACAATTACATGGCCTCCACATGTTCCTCCTCATCATCACCACAATCAATCTGGAAATTGCCTCTAACCATTGTTCAATCATAGATTGCTATGGCTGGGGGTTTTGTCTTGGGAGTTTAATTTATAAATTATAATTTTGGCTATGCAGAGGAGCTTAATTATTTATCATTTAGTTTATACATTGGCCAAGTTCAAAAATTATTATTATTATTAATTTTTTTTAATGTCAGCAATACCCCATATTTTCAGATTTATATATATTAATTTTTTTTTTAAAAGGTCTAGAATCATATGAAATTATAGTAAATAATGACAAAGCTGTTCTTCTTTGATTAATGTTGTATGTCAAAAGTGATCCTTAATAGAAACCTGTTGGAAATTCCACCAGTAATTTGTAAATAAAGTACACTGCAACAGAAAAATTCACTTAAAACAGAAGCTCGCGCATGGAAAATAGGAGACAAGCCCCAATTTAAACTATTTTGCACTAATCTTTAGGCTGGAGTTTGAATTTTTTTTTTTTTTTTTTTTTCATTAGATTTCTATCTGTTTGGCAATTGAATGATGCATAACTAAAGGCAAAGTATGATGCTATTTACATATATTTCCACTATCAAACAACTCTGTTAGTAACATCAGACTGAATTAATTTGTAGAGCCATTGCCTACCATTTAGGTCAGCTAATCCTCTCAAACTAATCATTTAATCTACAATCTTCTTTTATGCCCATGTAGCAAACTAATGACTTAAGCCATTCTTCCATACCTCCATGAACAGAATAAAATTTTGATTTGCCAAGTTTGGTTGGTTGCACAAAGAGCAAAGCAAGTTCACCTATTGGATGCTGAGTTGTAATATTTCACCAAGGTTGATCTTTGCCAATTCACACTGACCTCATGAATATTCTCACTTTTACACATGCAAAATACATAATAACCTATGCTTAACCCAATTTCAAAGAAAAAATAACCAAGTTATAATCCACACAAAAAGAGCCAAACCATGGGGCAAAAGAATTACTTGAAGTTGATTGACGATTTGATCCAGTTTGAATTCCTGATAACAAAATCGCGATACTTTCCATCACAAAAGATATAGAAACAAAGAAAGATGGATATAGGGGAAAGAAATTCAAAGCACATAGTTTCAAAGATATGATGGCCAACCTGCTCCCGAAGAGCCTCTCTCAGATAAGACACAAGATTTGTTCTTGATGATTCAACTGCCGTTAGTTGTTCAATACAGTCTCTCAGTATACCATGCTGCCCTTTAAGCTACTCCACAATGCCAGAGCCATTGAGTTTTCCTGCTCAAATGAACATAATAATAAAGACGGTTGAGAGAGAGAGAGAGATGCTACAGGATATAGCAACCAATGTATCATAAGCGAGATGCTAAACGAGAGAGAGAGAGAGAGAGAGAGAGAGAGAGAGATAAGATAATACTGAACTGGCCCAAAAAACCCTAGCCTCCTGCCACATTGCTACATTTTTCAACATGGCTTCAAGCAACAATTAATATTATTGTAAACTCAGGAATTCAATCTATACCAAATGACCAAAACCATGTTCCCATTCCCCAAGTATATCGTTTAGGCACCAAGCAAGTGAGGAGATTTAATAAGGTTCTATAGCTGTAGTTTTTATACCACTATTTCCAACCGTCGCTATAGTTGTTAGATTCACACAGATTTATCACTTCCCTCAACTCTCATTCTTGACTTACATCACATTGAAACTCTTTTAGCCTCTCTAGTGACATCCTTGGTGTTGTCACCTTACCTTCACTCTCTAAAATGCTTAAAATACTTTCAATGTATATAGCCATATAATTTACTATAATTGTTTCTTATTTACATCCATCATTAAGATTCAATTTACATATCAGGATTTTAAATTTTGGTTATAGTTGCTCGTGAATATATCAACTGATACTATTATTTAAATTCATGCAATTACGTACACTACTCTTTTTTCTATACACCATAATGTATATGATTGGGGCTCAAACATCTATATTTTACTGGATTTTGATTCTTGAATCAACATCACTGGTGAGGAAACTAGAGAGATGTGCTTTGAGGGCTCACAACTGACAAGGTTACTTCATCATTACTATTTAACTCCAAATTCAACTTGCATGAGCACTTGTTCCCTACCATTAGTGAACACAAGAACATTGCACACTTATCTTTTGGAGCACCTTTAAGTATGCTTCTCCTTGTAGATGAACCAAGGCCTAGTGCTGCATGTTGATCACATCAAGCAAAACCAAATTTCAATAGATTGGTTTATTAAAAATTGTGTTAAATTGTTTAGTGTAACTTTACTTATAGTTCAAATATTAAATAATTAAATAAGTTAAAAAAATTGATTATCTGAAAATTAGTGAAGGGATACTTTGACTAATATGTTTTGATTATCAACTTTAATTTATAATAAACTACACCAAATAGACACCATTAAACAGAGAAACCTTCTCGTTAGGTAAAGTTTTAGTTTGTTATGTTTTCATTTTGTTTATAAATTATAAACAGAAAACTTAATTAGTATATTGTTTTTGTTTTAAAAAAAATGAAACTGATGCTCAAATTTTCAAAAAAAAAAAAAAAAAAAGTGTTCTACTTGTTTTCAAAATCAATTTTCACTCTTTTCTCCCTCCTCCTTCCTTACCACCTCTCTTAGTCAAAATGGACACAAAAGAGGCCAATTGAGCTAACTCAATTGATTATCTATTTTATTAACTATAACATCTAAGTTTTAAAATATTGGTTTTTTTTTTAGATAGTAAAACATTGAATTTTTTTTTTAGGCCTTGTTTTTATATCAAAATTGGGTGTCTTTTACAAAACAAGAGATAAAATTGTAACATATATATATACATAAATTTTAAAAAATTAAATAAAACCTTGAGAAATTTGGGATCTAAAACCAGAGTTTTGTTGACTATATATGGTTGAATCCAAGAAAAAGGCATTAGTTTGAGAAAGGAAAATAAACCTGAGATATGTGAAACTTTACTTCCGGATCAAGTTGGCAAGTGTATGGTGAGCCAGGTTTGACTTCAATCCCTGTAAAATAAAACAAAATAAAATAAGAAAATGATATAGAAGATCATTTTCTAAACCCACTTTCTAGATGTGTAAGTAAGATAATTAGTTAATAATTAAAGAAGACATGAGAGACAGAGATTTGTCTTAAATATTCTAATAGACTGCCGCATCATTAAGTTTGAAAAGTAAGTCTAATTTTTTTGGCCTGAGTAACATTACCCAATAAAATAATATTGATTTGTAAATGAAAAAAATATATATCAAAAAGGTTTCAAGAGCTGTGTAGAATTTAGTTGAAGTGCATAAATGTATGGTGCAGGCGTTAGGTTTGTTGGATCAATAAGACTACAATTATTAATGTTATGTTTGGATTATGATTTTTGATAAAAGTTTGGAATGAAAAGGAAAGCAAAATAGAGTAAAACATCAACTTATGTTTCAGTTGCAGTCAGGACAACCATCTACCCTGCATCTTTATCCAAGTATCAGCCAATTCTAATGTATATTTCCCAAATATGTGCCAATATAAGCAGGGTCCACTTCAGAAATAGTCAGGTACAGTAATTCAAGTAAAAGCAGTGCCTCAAAATAATCATCTCAAATACATGGCGACACCTCTATATATTGCATCACTAATCTATACACCATAATGCACAAATCCAAAAACTTAGCTTGTGAAAACATTAAATATCTTATCCAGTGATTCTCCCCAAGACTATGTAATAACTACAAATTTTAAACAGATGAAATTAAAAACTAACAATCAAAGTGTGGAAGTCATCCAACCTTTTTTGGATTAGCTATGGACAAATTTTGTTGCAACATTGAATATTGGATATCCACAACTGCCTTTGATGGTTTTCCTTGTACTGAAACAAACCAGAAAAGTTAAAATTAGTATATGGAGACAGGTATCTTCAATAGAAAACAAGAATGAATTCAACAAAAACAACTGCTGAAGTCCAGAAAATACATCAGTGTACAGCTAAACAACCTACTAAAATATTATAGGCAAAATTATCAAGCAAATGAGGGAAGCCATGCTCACCAACAGTGAGCATCCCATTTCATGAATCCAAAGACCTATAAAATGCAACAAAAAAATGAAATAGATTAAATTTCATAAAAACATAACTGGTCATCCAAAGACCTGTAATGTTTCGATCCAAACCCTAGAAGTAGATTCAAATCATAAAATAAGAAGAAACAAAGAGAGAGGAGATGTCGCGACCCAAACCCGCCCTAAAAGTTTGGTCCATGACCGGCCTAAACATAGGCCTCAAAACAGAATTTTAAAATAATATTTAACCATATACGGGCCTTAGGCGGAAGCAATATCAATAAAAGACAACATCCATTGAGTCTGTGCATACATGATGGTTTAATTGGATTTAAGCATTTAAATACATTCCCAGAGTTATATTTATAATCACAGAATTCATATAGATCTCACACACTCTTACATAAGATTTAATAATTTATATGACTCCTAACACAAATTAAGGCCTCCACACGGAGACATACCCCGGGTGACTTGGCAGACAGGCGAACCTTAGTACAACTCTAGTGTCAATCTCCGACAGCTCACCTACAGAAATATTCATAAAAACGGAGTGAGCAAGGCTTAGTGAATAATAGCAATGTAAGGAGGTTAATTAATTGAGCATAGACTTAGAGAATGTAAATATGCATATCAAACCATACACAGATCTTATTCATAATCATATTTGAAAACGGCCTCAGATCCACATGTAACACAGAACGGCCTCAGGCCCATATATAATACAGAGCGGCTGTAAGCCCAGATATGATACAAGACGGCTGTAAGCCCAGAGATAATACAGAACGTCTGTAAGCCCAGATATAATACAGATCGGCTGTAAGCCCAGATATAATACAGATCGGCTGTAAGCCCAGATATAATACAGAACGGCTGTAAGCCCAGATATAATACAGATCGGCTATAAGCCCAGATATAATACAGAACGGCTTTAGGTCCATATCAATGCCATTATTCAATCATATCCATTAATTTAATCAAGCACAATAACAATGGAACAGGCCATTCACAATGACAATACATAAATCATAATCACAGGAAGTAAGTGAAGCATATCGTTACACTACTATTACTCACAGTGATCGGTTCCCGGTAGTAATGGGACGATGTCCTCGTCTCGACCTACAAGCACAATGCACAACACATAATATGAGATTATATTCGATCCTTTACTTATTCTCTTGATCATTCAATCAATTAGTCATGGTGGTACCAAGCTCATTATTCCTTAATAAGTTATAATCCATGTCTCAGAAAACAGGAGAAATCGATGAGAAATGGTTTAGGTGAAGAAATGGTACAAAATTGGTTGACAGAAAGTGAACAGTCGTCACTAATTTGGGCATAACTATTTCTATATTTAGAATTTGGGAGTGAGACCACCACCATTGGAAACTATACTTCCGGGGCTTGATTTTAGGCTCAAGAATCACTCAAAATGGAGTCCCGAGGCAAAAGATATGCTTATTCAAAGTTGGCTGAACAGAGCTGTCTCCCGCACGTGCAAGAAACAGAGCCGCACGTGCGGCTTTGGGCAGTTTGCAGTCCGAAAATGGCTCTTTTTGCTCCAACACTTGGTTTTTCCATTTTTAAGCTTGGTTCTTAACATAAATCACTCAAAAACATGTAAAATTGTCTCGTAACATAATAAACTAACATCAATCAAGTGTAATTCCATTTTAAACAAATCAATCCTTGCCTCAAAAATAGAAATTCAAGTCTCATCTTCTATATAATCAAACTTCTATAATATATACCCCAAAATCATACAAATACATCTTACACATGGTTGATCTTCACACCAAAACTTAGTATTCCATGAATCATTCTTAAGATTGAACACACATCAAACAAATTAAAGGAAATCAAGGTTCAATTCCTTGAATTCAACCCAATCCACTCATATTTCAACACACTTATTCATTTACATATCAAACTTCCAAGTTAATCTTTGATCTCATGTAGTAGATGAATTATCTACAAAGATGATACTTAGAGCCCCATACCTTCAACCTTTCCTTTTTCCCTTTGATCTCTTCAATCTTCCAAGCTTTAAGGTTGATCTTCTCTCTTTAATTCCCTTCAATCATCCATGAATGTTGAGCTTTCTTAAAGAATTTGTCTCTCCTTCTCTCTTTCACGATTCTCTCTTTTTCTACCTTAGATTTTTGGCTCAAATATCTTGAGTTCCCAACTCACATAACATGTCTCCATATATATAAATATACACACACTAAAGCTTTTCACAATAAGGAGGGCCAAACACGCCCTTACGAATCGCACAAAATCAAATTTCAATTAAACTTCCCAGATGACTCTAAAAATTATGCTGATCATAAATGTGTCCTCTGTTCCGGTTTCTGAAGCCTCTAAGGCCTTCAATTTGCAGTACAAAATTAACTACCCAAACGTGCATTAACGAATCAGACAAATTAGAATTCCAATTAATTTTTCCAAGCAGCTCTAAAAATTCCCATTAACATATCCAAATACGCAATTTTAATTTCTGAACCCGTAAAGGTCGATAATTTTAATTTTAAAGCCGTGACTCAATAAATAATTCCTCAATTTGAACAGATATCATTAAATTAAATGCATTCACTCACAAGGACTTAAAAGTAATTTCGGATACGGATTTTGGGGTCGTTACAGGAGTTTTGAGAGAGAAATGAAGAGAACAAAAAGATTACCAGATAAAGAAATTGAGGGAGTTCGTACCGGTGGAGGTCTCTTATTCAGACGACCATGGCGATTTATAGAGCGAGAAACAGAGCGAAATCAAGAGAGGAATATCGAGAGAAAAATGATAGAGAGAGAGAGAGAGAGAGAGAGAGCAAAATCGAGACAGATTTGGGAAATAAGAGTGAAAGGGGATAGGGCAAGTTTTATACGATTTGGGGATACGGCAAGCTCGAGAGCGAGAACGAGAGAGAGCGCGAGACTGAGAGAAAGAGTGAGATATAACCTGGTATTGCGGCAGTGGCGGTGGTGATTTGCAACGGTGGTGATTTGTGATAGTGGCGGTGGCAATGTGCGACGTCGAATGCTTCCCGGTGGTAAACACCTGTGGTGAGGTGAGGTGAGGTGATTGTGTGTGTAAGTGTGTGAGAGAGAGAGAGAGAGAGAGAGAGATAGTGTTTTGTATTCCTAAACAGAGGAGAATACCTAGGAGGACGCCAATAGGTTTTTATTTTCCCAAAAACCAATTTTGGCACCTTTGGCAACTAATTTCAAATTTTGTCGGCAAAAATATAAGTAATAACGACTAAATTATTTAGTAGCCAAATCAACTCAAACAGCGACTAAAATGTTAGTCGCCAAAACTCAATATACAGCGACTGAAATTCTTTTTTGTCGCTGAAAATAAACTTTTGGCGACTAAAATTTTAGTCACCAAAGGTAAAAAAATAATTTTTTATTTTCTATTCGGCGACTAAATATTTTAGTAGCCAAAACTCAACATACGGCGACTAAAATTCTTTTTGTTGCTGAAAATAAACTTTTGGCGACCAAAATTTTAGTCGCCAAAAGTAAAAAATAATTTTTTATTTTTCATTCGGCGACTAAATGGTTTTAGTAGCCAAAACTCAATATACGGCGACTAAAATTCTTTTTTGTTGCCAATTCTGGCAATTTTTAGCTACTAAATTTTTTTTAGTCGCCAATAACCAATATACCCCTACTAAAAAAATTAGTAGCTAAATATTGTACTTTTGCCGACTAAAAAAAATTTTAGTTGCCAATTCCGTAACTTTTGGCGACTAAATTTTTTTAGTCGCTAATTTAGTCGCCAAATGTGCATTTTGTTGTATTGACCCCATTAAGGTAAATTACAAATACATACTCAGATTTTGCTTAAATAAGAATTATATCCTATAATTTTAGAAATGATAAGTATCCCTTGTCAACATTTTTTATTTAATAAATTAACAAAAAAAAAAAAGAAGAAAAAATAACATATTAGCAAAAGTTATAAAAATAAATTACAAACCAGTAGTAAATTTTACAAATACATAACAATGAAAGTTTTAAAATTTTTAGGTATGTATAATAATATTTTTTAGTATAATAATTTTTCAAAACAACACAATTTTTATATACCAAAAAATTATCTAAATAGTATAATAATTTTTCAAAAAAATACAATTTTTATATACCAAAAAATTATCTAAATTATTTATTTAAATATATTTCTAGTCGTACAAAATACATATACCCAAGCTAGAAATAGAGGCGAAACCAAAAACCCCTCGCTCCAAAAACCCCTCATCCTGTTCGTCTGCCCCAATCGAACCCTAATCCTCATACAGAGCCATGGCCATCACGCATTCCGGCAGAGGGCGCTCCTTCCCCGTCGACAACCAGCCGTGGGCCGTCGTGGCGTGTTCGTGCCGTGGCCGTGGCCGTGGCCGTGTCCTTATCCGTCACCGATCACCCTCCCTACCCTTGAACCCAACCCGAAATCAACATCGACAGGAGGAGGAGGAGCTCGTACGAAATCAATTAGTACCGGAGTTGCAGGAATCAATAGCGGAGGAGGAGGAGGAGTCCGTAGACAGCCTTATAGAAGCTTACAGAAAGAATCTCTGGTGGCTCTGGTTATGGAAGCAATCTCCATTGACTCTCATTTGATTGAGAGGGTTCGTCATCTGGCTGAGGTTGATCCCGCCCAAAGAGAGATATGGGTGTCCCAATTTGGAAGGCAGACCGCTCTCACTTCTGAGACGTTGAATTCTTACTTTGGAAGATATGGAGAAATTGAAAATTGCACCATCAATGTCTATCAGACAGAGAGCCGAGGCTACATTACCTTTAAGCAGCGAAAGGCCGCGTGGGAGGCAGCGAAGGAGCCATCCCATAAGATCGGCGACAGCTATGTCAGGTGCATACTGCCCTCTCTTTGGCGCTTCCCCAATGCTTCCCGCTGGTTGCAATTGCCCGGTTACTATCCTGCGTTGGGATGCGGATTACAATATCAATATAAGTTACCAGAAAATCAGTACGCCACCTCCTCCACCACTGAGGAAGAAGAGGAGCCTCTCGAGAAGCTTCTGGAAGCGTTAGGGACTTACAACCTGGTTTCATTAGTGAAGGAAGGACTAATGAAAGCCCCAACTATACTAGCGAGCCTCTACAAGCACGCTGAGATTGATCCGACTCTTCGACATATCGCAGCTTACCGCATTGGCCCCTATTTCATGACTAATAGGACGATTGTGAATTCAGTATTTGAAAAGTACGGTGAGATAGAACGCTGCAGGTTTGATGAAGATGGTGTTCAAGTATTATTCAAGCACCGAAACAGTGCATGGAAAGTGCTGAAAGAACCATATCTAAAAATCGGTGACTACCTCGCAAGGTGCATGCGACCATCAGGGAGCCGCGGCATGCTTTTTTGGACAGACTCTTGAACAATGAGCACCAGCCACCCACATCTTTAGGTGGGTGTCTTTTGGTAAGAACAAAATAAGATATATTTAACTGCTCGATATTTGTCTTTTTTGTGATGTTTTACTTGGTGCTTATACACAAAATTTTAACCTGTTTTGCTTGGTTTTGATATATAAAAGAAAAGAAAAAAAGCAAAGATAGGATAGAAAGTGTTAGTGTATGCAAATAACTGATTTTTGCTTATTGATGCTGCATGATATAAAGATTAACGACTTCACATAAAGACGCGTGAATTTACAGCACGCTATCTAATTGGCTAGTTAACTCATATTTATTATATGAATACCAGCCACAAACACTCAATGTGTTAGTTGGAAGCTTGTCATTGTGATGCTCTAAATTATCAAAGCCTCAAATTATTTTGGCATCATCTGACAAATGTTGGCTCTAAGAACCAGGTACTAGAATGATGAATGAAGATAAACTAAACACCCAGAATATTAATACTTTTGTAAAGAGTCTTGCTTTTGAATTGTTACACATGTTTAGGAATGCAGAAGAATCTGTGGATCATTGGGATCTTTAGTAGTTGCTGCTTTTGGTTTTTGTCGGTCATGTTGTGATGTTTTTAATTCTCATAGTTTTGGGCAAGTGGGTGTTGAGTGAAGGTGTAGATGACATGTGATGAAGCTGTACTTACTGATGACATTGTGAATCTATGATTCAATGTGCGTGCACTAGATAAGACAAGGGTAATGGCGTGCGGTATTGGAATGCTAGTCATTATGTATTCACCAATCTGCTGCTAGTTTTGGATCATATCAATGTATTGTAAGTTTAAGGGCTCATACCATGCGTGGAGATCACCCACACCAATGCTCATGCTTGAGTCTATGTAACATAGATGATTCCTTGTGCTATAAAGGTGTGTGTAAGATGAGTTCATCTTGCGGAGTTTATGGTGTTTAGTTTTGTTCTTATAGACAATGGGTTGGAGATACCAATGGAGGTTAATGTATTGTTTGATGATCATGGTTTATGATCTTAGAAGAGTGAGTGTTTAGGAGAGTGTGTATGTGTTTGTTTGTTTTCGAATTGGATGGTAGGTATGTCCGTATTTTTGTTATGCATCTACTGTTTTAGGTTAATGCACAAGGCAGTGATGATCTGAGATCCTTCAATCTTACTGATGAGTGACTTGCCTTAGTGTTATTTAAACTGTTAATATTATAAAGTCCACTAGCATTGCAATTTATTCTTGTTCTAATTTTGCTATATGTGATGGAAATATTGCTCTTATGTGTAGTAAATAAATTGAAGCGAGTCACTATTGGACAAATTTTGTGTCATATTTTGTAGGCTGAGAAATTGTTTATTCTATAGATATGTTTGGACAGTTGGTTTACTTATCCCAAAAAAGGTTTAGATTGTTGTTTTGAAGTATGTTCCTATGTCAAATTCAATTTAGTCATCTCCACCATGTGAAATATTAAAACTCTTCTTTTGTGTCCCCTTTTTTATTTTTATTGTCATTAGTCCCTTTTTTGTTACAAAAATTATTGTGCCCCCATCCTGGTTGGATAGACAGCGGATGTAATACCGGGTATGCAGTTTCAGCCTCAGTTTGTAATTGTTAGTTTTGTACTTGAAATATTTTCTTCTTATGATGAGATTTTTTTTTTTTATGATTTTACGCTTTCATTGTGCAGATTCATCAAACGTTTGGACTCTAGTGATTCGTCAAACGGAAAGTTTTGGACTGGTGATTTTGTGTGAACTTCCTGATGCTCGTGTAGATGATGCTTTAATTATTGTTTACCTAATGACTAGAATCTACATTCTTCGTACTTTCCTATCTATTCAAGTACTTTTTTTTGGATGTTTCCAGAACAATGTGGTATTTTTGTGTCAATATTTATGTTTCTAAAGAACTCTTTGGGAAGAACATCCTCAAAACATCAGTTGTGTGGATTTTGTGGATTTCTGGCATATTAATTTTTCTGCAAGTGCTTTATAATGGAATTATGTTCAGAATTGAAGTTGATAGTATTGTTTGTTTATGTGGTGCTTTGCTGTACTGTTATTGCGTATTCATCTTCCACTTCTTGCGTAGCCTTATTTTAGCCACTGGTGAATCCATCCTATACTCAGTATTGCAGGTGCCTTTTTTTCCCCCACTTTTTACATGAACGTAACATTTCTAAGATTTTTTTTTTGGTTTGTTTTGCTTTTCCTTCTTTATTGTTCACCTCCTGGCGGGGTGTAAGGTTCAAAAACTTCCTCTATATTTGATGATGGATGGTTCAAGACATGCTTAACTTTAAGGGATGAGAAGTTTTGAAAGCAAAACACATGAATGAATTGGGAGTGTTTCCAAATTAAGTATTTGCATTTATATTAATAGCTTGATTTCCATCCCCCTTTCATGCTAAAATTACCTACAATGTATAGTTTCTCCAACTAATTAGTGAGCATTATTGTCTCAAGTCAAATTTTGAACCCCTCTCAATTTATGAGAGAGGAGTGTTTTGGGTCTATTTATAGTAGTAGAAAAGTAGCCCTAAGATCAATGAAAATGATGAGTCCAAAACCCCCAAAAGTAGGGTCCATTAGAGCCCCAAAATTCTAAAAATAAAACACGCAAGGGTCGACCCTTGGTTTGGTGGTGTCGACCCTTCAGGAGGAAATGACAATGCTGTCAAGGCAAGGTGTCGACCCTTGGACAGAAAAGGTCGACACTAAATTCCAGCACCTAAACTCAGATTCTGCAATATACAAGAGTCGACTCTTCCCAGACTGGTGTCGACCTTTGAGGCCAACAACAAAAGAAAGGTGTCGACACCACCAAGGTTGGTGTCGACCCTAAATTTTAGCATCACTTCCAAAATTTTAGCGACAAGGGTCGAACCTTAAGAAGGCTGGTGTCGACCCCAGAACAGAATTTCTAAGTTTTCAAGGAACTTTTAGACAAGAACAAATGCGAACGAACAAATCCAACGAGTTTAAATCGGATTGTACTCCTTCAAAACCAATATACAACAACTTCAAAGACTCCCAAAATGAAAATAAAGGTATTAAATACACCTTCCAATAGATTAAAGCACCCAAGTGTTACAGATTATCTTTCTTAGGCTTATTTCTAACTCTTTAGTTCATTTAGGATGCTCAATGTGTGCCTAAGAATACTCAGAAATGAAGTAGAACAGAAATTGAAACATAACACAACATTTCAAAGTTTTCTAAAACAGGATACTTCGCTCAAGCGCAACATTGGTGGCTCAAGCGAACCACTAAGTCTGCAAAAGTATTGGATGCTCTCATTTTATGCTTGAGCCAACTTCTTGGTTGCTCGAGCCAAGACTGAAAATAAAGGGTGGTCACTCGAGCGGTATTTTGGTCGTTCGAGCCAACCTTCATTGTCTGCAAAACTACTGGATGCTTGATATGTGCGTTGGAGCTACCTTTTGGTCGCTCGAGTAGTCTGTCGAATCTCTGGAATTTCCATAACTCTGTTTTGAGCTTCAAACACATATCCAAGGCTTCAAATTCTTGCATGACTCACTCAACTATGCAAGAACACTCCCAAATACATATATTTCAAGTTAACTTCATCCCATTGTTCAAAACTCCATGAATTCAACAAAATTCAAACCTTATTTTATGTTTGTAAAATCCATATTTTATATCTTGCATTCACAAGCTTCAAGTCTTAAAATTGAACCTTAAAACATGACAATTCATGCATGCATGTGCAATATGACTTTGAATTCAAACTGTAACATCATAAATCATGTTCAAAAGCACGAGCCTTCACAATTTCTTGCATGCATGTATGATTTGACACTAAATTCTTCATGCTATGCTCATTTCTTGCTCTAAATTACAAAGTTTTCTTGAATTTTAATTCACAATCTAAGGTTCAATTACTCACCTAGAGCCTTTAACTATTCCAAATTAAGCTAGTTTCTTGAGCCTAGCTCTTCAAATCTCCAAGCTTTTAGTTCAAGTCTTCAAATTTGAGTCTCCCCTCTCTTAGAATCACACACTCTCTCTCTATAATGCTTAACCTTAGTGAAATTGTTGAAGAAGAGCTCAAATATATGAGCTTAATCACCATCTCAAACTTGATGAGAAACTAATCAGTGCATCGTTCCGCCTATGTCCAGCCATAACTTGCTGGAAGTGGCTCACGTGCATGTACAAACCAGTTTTCCATCATAGAGCGTGAATTTTGGCTGGTGAAAACCAACGGGGAGTGGCATGTTCTCTATCTCAAGGGAAAAAGAGATAGGGCTCAGACTTGCTAGATCCCTATCTGGTGGTACGTGCGCCACCAGGTGCTTCGGTGGCATTATGACCTCCTCAATGGCACACTCTGGCCAACTGCTGCAATGCTGACACCCTTTAAGCCTCTCGTCGGCGCACTCGCTCCTCTAATATATCCCTCAGATCTCCCGATCATTGGATTATGAGTATCTCAACATCATCGACGGACGTGAGGACAACAGCTGCTGTTCAAGTATGAGACGGCCAATGCGACAAAGTCGTTTGCTCTGAGACTCCTCGAAATGGAAAGTGAAGAAATTGGCCGCCTACTCCAACTGCCAGAATGGTGGACTGGTGTGCTCACTATGGCTTCCCACTCCAACAACATCCTTTCCTTTCAGCTGGCGCTTCATGGCCTCTATCACCATCACCATCTTTCTGATGATGGCGTCTTCATCCCTCAGCTTGCTCTCCAAGTGTTGAGTGTGTGACACTCGTCGGCAGCGGCGCCCTTCTGGGCTCAATGAGCACCTAGAACTCCTTGCGCATTTGTCTCGCGCGTCTCTTACGGGCCCTCGCTTAGAGGTCTCCAAACCAGCCATTGTCGAAACGGCGAGCAAGTCATCGTGCCGCAAGACAGACTTTGGCATAATGCTGTCAATATTGAACTTCAAAACATCGTCGTTGTTTGCTATGGAAAGTGATCAGAAAAGCTTGGAGGTCAAGGCTTTGTTTGTTGGATTCCCACAAAAGGCGCCAATTGTGCGAGGAGCAAATATTCTTCGCTTCCGTAATCCTTTCATCTAAGCCTCGCATTACTCCGAATGATGTCATTCAACCTGAAAACATGACAACGGTGAGATACCAGGCAGATGTGTTGCCGGAAAATCCCTACGACGATCAAGTTAGCACCCTAAGAGAGAGAAAAAAGACAAAAGCAAATGTAGCTTTGTGTAAGGAAAGTTTCAGACCTTATGCATGGAAAGTGCCGCAGGGCTTATATAACTTGTGTGTGCACTACCTTGCTCGCCCTTTCCTGGATGCATAGATGTACTATCCTCTCTTCACCTTACACGTGTGCGCGTCAATACTGCCAAATGGAATCGACAAAACAACCAAATAGTATTGACACGTACAGACGGGGGTTCCTCTCCTCGCACTCCAATTGGGCCATGTAGCATGCTACTATCGAGCTAATTCTACCTCGGTCGGCCTCAGATATACTCAAGATTAGAATGGCTCTTCCAAGTTGTCGAGCACGGTTTTCCCAACCCGGCTTGCTTATCTAACAACTCGGTTAAGCCTCAAATAACCCTTTCCTCATAACTCATAGCACGGTCGAGAGCCTCTTCATCCTCTCAACCTTAGCTTGGCCATGATCTAGAGATGCCGATGTAACTCGGCCAAGATCTTTACCTCGGTTAAGAATGACGTTCTCAACTCGCTTACCTCGACCCATAACTTAAGTCTGTCTTATTTGAGGACTTTGCGGCCCGGTTGCTAGGTCAAGAACAGGGCCCAAACCTGATTTTGCTCGGCCCATTTGTTCGGCACAAATTCCCCTCTCAATGTATTTTGCACTAAAATTTAAATAAATAAAAAAATCATAAATTGAGTTTTACAAATCAATTAGGTTTTTCTTTTCAATATCTTTCAAATAAGATCAATATTAAGTTTAAAATTTCAAAAACAAATGCTAATATATTGATTTTTTTGGTTAATCAAAACAACAAAATAATATTTTTAAAAAAGTAAGCGCTCAAAATTGCCTTTCGCATTTTTGAAAGGACAGATCCTGAAAAAATACATGGAAGAAAAAAAAAAATTTGTCTAAAACGAACTACCAAGTGTAAAGCTATTAGCTGTTGAAGTTTTAACACTTTTTTTTTTTTTTTTTCACACCTTCATATAGTTATTTGATCAAATCATTCAAATAGCTATCTGTTCAAATCATTTATGGTGTTCAAATTTGAATAGGTCATAACTTTATACTCAGTAATTTGTTTTGGACGATTGGTTTTTTAATCAACAAAAAGAAACTTTATTAATAAAATCAATCATACATCAAATACAAAGATAAGCATCAATAAAAATAAACGAGTGCAAAAAGTATCAAAGCTAAACTATCAAAGCACCAATGATCCAAGCATTCCCTAGAATTTAGTGTGTGACTAATTCAATGGTACAGAGTATGCTAGAAAATTTATTTCTAATAGGTAATGCTATTAAGTAGTTCAATACTGTAGTTCCTATTATTCCTATGATTGGATCATTGTCTAGAGCAAAATTTTGTAATGTGTTAGAACATTCCATTAGTACGCCACTCTGGGCCGATTTATCAAATTTTGTTTTTTACACTATTTCAAAAATTCAAGGACTCAATCATATGGATTATATAAATGCAAGATTTCCAATCTTAGCACGAAAATGAAAGAAAGGTACTCAACTTAAAGTGAGTTAAACAAAATTTCATACTCGATCTCGTAAGACAGAATTATGTGGAAAGTCATATTCGATAAAACTTATATGTAAACCTTGGAAGGAGATCTTTCATATATTTTGAAGTCCACCCTACAATATGATGTAAACAAGCCAAAATAAGTTATTTTAGTCCTTATAAAAAGAAATCGAATTGTTGAACCTCTTTCATGCTCATGTCACATCAAGGTACTTCAAAACAAAACAAAAAAAAATACAAGATTTGATCAAATTAGTCACAATTGATTAGTTAACATGTTAGTTAACTATATTCTGAAATACGGAGGTGAGCGCAATTTACCCTTATATATTTATCTTTCCTTATGACGCTGTTATTTGGGTTGTCAAAATTTTTAGTGTTGAACTTCTAATCTTATGCTGTTGACAACTGATTGTCCAGTTAAGGTTAACATAATTATCGTGATATTTACAAATGTAAATACTCTCTTACTGAACAATGTCACATAGTTATTAGTTGGTGCAACAGATTAACCTGAGAACGTTGTCCAAGTTTAAGCCACAGAAGGGCAGCTGCCTTGGTTAATTATTTTACTTTTCTTCATTCATTTATTTATTTTCATGCTTCTAAAAATAAAAATAAAAAAAAAGTCTTCAAAATAACCATCACTTTCATATCATTTGCATTCTTGTCCAAAAAAAGATTCTCAAAAATTCAAAAGCAATATTTTAGTTTTTCTCAAAAAGTTGATATTTCCAAAACAAAATATCCTATAAATTATTTACCAAAAAAATTCATAAAAAAGGAAAACAAAACAGGCCATTCAGCATCCCGAGAAAAGAAGCGTTACATTGTTGAGCAATCCCTCAAGAATCCGTAGTTTTTCTTTCAAAAAAATTCAGAGGTTTTAATGGGCAAATTGGGGCAGGCACCCCACACAACTCCGTGAGTAAGCTATAGGATTTTCCATCAAAGTTTGCCCAAAAACATAAAAACAAAACCAAAGTAAAGATTGTAACACTAAAATGTAAACACAGAGAGTATAAGCATCATTTATGTTTTTTTAATAAATGAAGCACAGGAATCCATCAACTTATTGCTAGCATATAGTATTTAAACATTTAAGTAAACCACAAATAACTTGCCACAAAAATTTAAAACAGCATAAAACAAACGAGTTCCTGATAATGTAAAACACAGACACGCTTGTGGTCCTCCTGAAAGAATCCGGACCTCAGTTTCACTTATCACTGCCATTCATTATTTATTAAATGGAAATGGAAACTGTGACACAACAAAGAACACTCAAAGGAACTTCCTGTGTGGCCGTCCTGCATCCTCATCTTGCATATGCTGTCACCATAATACATGATTTTACCAAAATATTAATATTCTCATTATATCTGCAAGGGTGGTGAACACAACAACTTCAAACATAAAATGCACGCAAAATATAGCTATACAAAAAATTAATGAATCATTTATTGAATCTTCAAGACAACTTGATGAATAATTTCTGCCACTGTATTATTCAAAAAATAAAATAAAATATATCATAAAGCATGTAGCAAAAAGGAATTGGTGAGTAAATACTTGACTATTTAATATTGTCTTCATATTTGAATGATACCCAAACTAAGCTTTATGTCTCAATCAAATGGGTCAGCTATATGAATCCCTTTTCGTCATTCTATTCAGCCAAGAACTTTATGCTCAATTAAATTAAATAAATTCATATATTTTCTTACTATTGTATCCCATAACATTTCCAATTATGGTGAGCATATCACTCTTTCTTATCGTTGCATCTATTATAGTTCTTCATTGTATATGAACAAACCATCTTAATTTGTTCTCTTTCAACTTATCTTCAATTGATACTACTTCTATTATTTCACAAACATGATCATCTCTAATTCTATCTTTCATAGTCGTACCACACATTCATCTAAGCATTCTTATCTCAGCTTACACTCATCTATGAACGTGTTGTTTCTTAGTTGCCTAACATTCAGTCCCATAAAGCATCGGTAGTCATATAGTTGTTCTATAAATTTTTCCTTATAATTTGTGGGTATTCGTCGATCACATAATATGCTAGATGCACTCCTTCACTTGAGCCAACTTATTTTAATTCTATGAATCACATCATCTCCAACCTCACCATCCTTCCTTGATAATAATCGAACCTAGGTATCAAAAATGTTTACTATATGTTATCTCTTGATTTTCAATCTTTACTTAGGGGTGGTTTAGGATGTTCTAAATAAGTGTACTTTTTGACTTTTCATGAAATATGAGTTGGGTATGAGTTGGGTTTGAAGTGATGTTGTAGAGAGGTGATGTGACTTAAATAAGATGATGTGATTTAAATAGGATAGTGACTTTTTGACTTTTTTCGTATGTGCCAAACAAGGCCTTACTATTACTAATGTCACATTTCATATATTCAATTCTAATAATTTTAAACCAATTTGACTCTAGTGTCTCTCTTCAAATTACTAATTTTGAATTTTTTTCATTCCTTAGTTTCATCCACTAGAAAATATCATATGCAAACAACATATACACAATAGGACATCATCATGAATGTGTCTAGTTAATTCATCTATGATTAAGGCATAGGTAAGGACTCAAAGCTAACCCTTGATGCAACCATTCAGCAATTGAAAATTCTCAAGTTTCTCTTACAGGTGATCTAATCAGAGTCACTCCATCAACATGTCTTTTATTGCATCAATATACTCTATGGTCACACTAATGTTATTAAAGGTGCACCAAGGCGTGCAACTAGGCCCAAGGCTTATCAAGGCGCAATTAGTGCCCTTAGGAACATCTCAAACCATGCAATGTGAAACAGGCCCCATAAAGGCACATGAAGCTTGCATTTTGCACTTAGACTCAAGGCACACGATTTGTGCGCTTCTTTTAAATATTTGTTTATTACAATTACAACTTTTGATTTCACTTAATCTCATTATTTTTTTGTTTACATGCGACAGTAAGGGATTAAACACTTAAATATACATTGCAACCCAACAGTTTTTTAGCCCTAATTATATAAAGATGTTGGTTGGATAAAGCTTTCCCTTCGACTATACGAACAATTGTTATTCTTCTTTTTCATCTCCTCAATCTCATTCTCCTCCTCCTCTCTATGTTTATCTTGTAAGACACTTCAATTTCCTCGCTATTTACAAATGTTTCTGGCTATAAGTTCGATGTTTGTATTTATGTGCAACCTTGAATTATTTGTCTATGATAAAATATTAGTGTTTGTTGGTATTTATATTTTATAATATTTAATATGATAATTTATTTAACTTTAATTATTTTCTTATCATGAATTATCTATTTTTTATTGTCAACTTGAGCCTCGCTTCGATGAAGTTCACACCTCGCCTTGTGCCTAGGCCCTTGGAAATCTTGGCTTTTCAGTGTATCACCTTTAATAACACTGGGTCACACATTTTTTCTCCAGTACTCACCATATTATCTCTAGGAATCCTATCATATGTAGATCCCTCATTTTCTCTATATTTTTTTTTACTAATCTTCAAAGTAAATTTATTGCTTCCATAGTTGATCTACTAGGTATAAAAACATATTGATTCTCTAACACTGTTGTTGTAATCCTTAAATCACTCTTTCCTATAATTTCTTTATATGACTCATTAACTAAGTAGGCGTTTGGCATGCACTAAAAAAGTGCACTTTTTTAGTGCATGCATACACTTATTTGGGTTACATCAATCAACATCTATCAACATCTCCTTTCTACTTTTCTACCCACTTTCTCTATTTTTCTGCACATTTTTTTATAAAAAGTCAAAAAATGCACTTATTTAGAACATCCCAAACCACCTTTAAATGCCTCTATATTTGTTGCAATTTTGATTATCACCTTTATTTTTAATATAGGTAATAAAATACTTTTTCTTCACTTGTCTACGAGAGACTAAAAAAAACCCATAAGAGATGAATACAATACGATCAAAGGCACACATCTCTGAGGCTCCCCCACAACCTGAGGGAATAGGATACTTATTCCTCATAAGGCTTATCTTGTGCATCCTTCTTTCATATAGGTGTTAGGCCTTTTTCCCATTCTTCCTATTATTGGATAGGGGTTTTAAAAGTATTTGCTTGAAAGCGCTAGACGTACCCAACTTCACACCCAAGTCCTTCATTTGTTGCAACTTCTCTTCAAGTCTTTTCCTATTTTTCTCCCTTGATGAAGGTTCAGCCACACCTAAAGGATTCAAGTTAGGAGAAAACTCTTTTGCTGACTGTGTTTGATTCTTCTTCTCTTCCTCCTTACTCATCCCACACCTACATTAAAAAAAGAGTTGGAAATAAAAGCTTCCACTCCATCTTTCCTCTTATACGAATCAATAGGAGGAAACTTTTCTTTCCCCTTCTCCTTGAGTATGCTTGGTTGAGCGATTGGTACACAATTTTTCCTTTCACTTCCTCTTTCCTTTTCAAAACTTTGGGTGGAAGGGGAGCTTTTGAAAAAGGGTGCAATTTGAAGTGGCATGGCTGAAAATTTTGCATTTGTTGCATATTTGAGGCTTCCGCAGAGCAACCACTTTGATAACTAGGCATAATTAAGTCTTTTCCTAGAGTGAGTGGAACCATGAAGGCTAGAGGTGTGCCCAAAATACTCAAGTAAGAGCAATTCTAACGTTACTCTTCATTTTTCACTAGCTAAAGTACAAAAGAAATAACTTCCTTATTTTACCTAACTAGTTTTTCATTATGTACTCCAACACTACTCTTTACTTTACCTATTTATCCACAGAAATTGTTTGAAGAGCCACTCAAGGCTCTCCAAATGAAGCTAGCCCGGAAGAGTTTTGTTAAATAGCTATTGTAGTAGCTAGCCCATTGGAGAGTAAAATAGGATGCGGCTAGCTATAATAGCCAACGGGCCTCTTTTAAACGGCTCATTGGAGATGCTCTAACTTAGTTGATCACCATGCCATACTTGCAGCAGAACATTTAAAAGATTCGTCCCAATTGGCACCGTTGAGAAATGTTGTTTAGTCAATTCAACTTTGGATGACATCTCTTCAAAACTAGGGGAACACACCCACAATTTTAAGGACCTCCTTGAAGAATCCTCCGAAGGACTTCCTTTCCATTTTAAGAGATAACATCACATAATGACAATAAATCAGTTACATGATCATCCATCCAAGTTTTCATAAACAAAAGTTTTCTATCAAGAAAATAGCCAATCTGTGTATATTGGCATAAGGACTATCCCTTGTTGAGAAATTTCAATTGGCATATCAAGGACATAATATCTATGTTACACGAACTCGGGTACGAGTATCGGGTGCGGATGCGTATCTAGGGGTCGAACACTTCAAAATTAAAAATTAATGATATGTGTATATGTATCCAAATTTAGATACGGGTACGGGGATACATTAAATAGATTTTTAAAAAATATACATATTTATTTTATGAAGAGTTATATTATATAAATAACAAATAAAAATTATAAAAATAATTTTAGATATAAAATAAATTATATTATATATGATAAAATAAGTTATTTTTATTTTAGACATAAAAATTATATTATTTATGATATATTATATTATATATTTTTTTTTGGATGAATAATATTATATATTATTATATTAATTACATATAAATGTAATATGAATAATAATTTACAAAAATTATTATTATATATGATATTTTAAGAAATTATAATTAGATATTTTATTATATATGATAAAAATTATAATTTATAAATTATATTATATATATTATATATTATATATGATCAATATATATGATCAATTAAAACAGAGACGAAGGGAGAGGGAACAACGAACAGATTAAGAGATGAAGAGAGAGGGAAGCAGAGACGGGACGAAGAGAGAGACGAAGACGATCGAGATCGAGATCGACAGTGAGAGAAAAGAGTGATGAAGATGATCGAAGCCCTCAGAGACGAAGACGATAACGATCATGATCAATAGTGAGAGCCCTAATCGTGATCGATGATCGAAGCCAACAGCGACCAGGTTCTCTCTTCCTTTCTCTTCTTTCATTTCTTTTGCTGTCTATAAAGAGCCGTATCTGAGAGAGAAGAGACGAATCCGACACAGATCCCACACCCGCACCCGTGTCGTGTCGTGTCGACACGGGTATTTCGCCCCAAAGTGTCGAGTCCATGTAACACAGCATAATATTTAGGCTTAAGATCACATTGGTTATACCTCCTGATGACGAAAGTAGTTAGAGGAAGTATTCTGCCCCCTAATGAGGAACACACAGGCACTGTAGTGATGAGTACCCTCAAAGCCACCATTGTCGTCTCCGCTAGGCCTATAAAGCCTGTTGTTCCACCTCGCACACAATTCTAAGGCCTTACAACTCTCTGAAAGAGTCTTTCTTAGCCAAAGAGAAATGATGGGGAACACATGGGTGTTGGATAAGGATAAGAGTAGACATTTTATTTATCTAGGAATTATATTTTTTAAGAAGTTGAGTATGTTTAGGATTAGTTTGGTTTGCCTATATATATGGCATTTACATGATGGATTTATTGGACTTGATATGATATGAATATTAATTATTGAATAATTGAGATTAAGATATTTGATTTGGAATTGTGATCCCTAGTCCATTCTTCATTCCTCCTCCATTCTTCTTTCTATGGATGCTACATCACTCCCCTCGACACATGAGTTACATTCAGCTCCCCATTTGAAACACCAATCACCGTGACATTGTTGTTTTGGGCGCATTACACTGGTGTATCACAGAGCATCTTCATTAGAATCTAAAATCAAGGGAGAGTCTTGCAAATTCAGTCGAAAGGCTTCATCTCCATGTTCAACATCTCCTTTTCCTTCTTCACTAACTTCCCTAGACTATTGTTTATTCTCCTTGGGAATAATCTTGGATATCTCAATTCCAGCAAACAAGAATCTCTCCTAACATTGAGTTTCTTCATTGCAATCTGCAGATTCTTTCACCTCATCTAGATGAAATTCCTTGTCTAGACTCCTACTGGTAGATACCAAATTGTGAAGCTCCTTCAAAGAAAACCTTTTTGATGAGCTAGATATCATCTTCGACAATATTCTTTTTCTCCTTTTTGAATTTTTTTTTTTTTTTTTCAAATCACCAATATTCGTTGTTTCCATTCCCCAACAAAATCACATGCAAAAGGGTCCTTCAGTGGTCCTCTGGGACGCATAGATCTCTAAAGAGTCAGCACTACAAGCGAGAAAATTTTCACGACAAACAATGTAGAATGAAAGAAATTGTGCAGGGAAATCTTCTTGATCAAAAAAATTGAGAAATCAGTCACAAAAGATGTAAAAATAAGGATCTTTGTGTGTCTTCACCCCTTGAGTCACATGTCCTCTAAAATAAACACCTATGTTTCAAAGCAAGCTATGCTTTTTGTGTCAATCAAAAAATAAACAAGAAAAAATCTGAAGGGTGCAGAGATTATTAATTGAGTATTGATGGTTTCATAACCAGAGAGAGAGATAGAGACAATTACCCTCATATGTGTTCTAGTTTTGTTTATTTTTTATATGAGAAAGCCTTAAAGCCAAGGTTTTTTGTAGTTACAATATTACAACTATTCTTCAAGGAGCCACTATAATATTTTATAAATAACGAAATTTGTCTAAACCAATTGCAAATATAAATATTTATATAAAATATACATATACATATTACAAAAGATTAAGAAGCACGGACACTTCTAAGAAAGTGACGTATCCATGTCATGTCCGTGTCGGACACCAACACTCTTTGAACACTTCCCCGACACGTGTCCAACACTCTTTAAAACGTGTCCTATTTTTTAATATTTTTTAACGACCCGGATACTTAGAGGACACACATCTCTATCTCTTAAACACATGTGTCTATTGATTAGACACATGTAAAACTAATTATAAGTTTGAACAAAACAACTTAAGATACAATACTAAAAAAAAAATCATATAAATTTATAGGTATTAGTGTCATATTGCATTTTTTTATTATCTTTGAATGATATATTCATATATATAACATATAATAAATATATAAAACAATATATTTCATGCTTGTCCCCCACGTGTGGTGTCCTACATTTTTTGAAAATTAGCATGTCAGCGTGTATGTCCATACTTCTTAGACAAAAGATAGGTTTGCAAACGGAGCTTTTGGTTTGCCTGGCTAATCCACAATGCCTATCCCATGATAATTATAGCAAGATAAATATTTATTCATAAACTAGCGATTGACCCGTGCAAATGCAGAGATAAAAGAAATATTTTTGGCAAAATTATTTTAATATTATTTTTAATCAGCAAAAAAAAAAGAAAAAAAAGAAAGGAAATTCATAAAATAAAATATAAAAAAACAGTACAAATTGGGAAGAACCAGCAATCGACCAAAACGAAACATAAAAAGAAAATGCAAATCACACAACTCTCCAATCTCTACAAATCAAAAATTGGGGAATCTCCTTCAAAGGAGAAGAAACTGACACCTAAAAAGAAGACAGTTAATAAACCCTATCCCAAAGGAGGAGAAACTGAGACCTAAAATCATAAACCTCCCAAACCTATCTTCAGAGATTCCCTTGTTCTTTCTGACCGAATCATGCAAAGGTGGCACAGATAGCGCAATTCAAATTATTATGTATAAACTATCAATTAAATTGTGATATGTTAGTCTTCGTAGCCATGCACTTGGAGATGTGAGTTTGTAGCTATGTATTTGAGGTAGCAATGTTCATTGTCAAAACCAATTTATGAAGGTTTGATAAATCTTAATCACAACTATACACACAGGTGCGTGAAAGCAGGCACAAAAGGTTTTAACAATGTCTTGGAAATGTACACACAGAATGCCCCATTTCACAATTGCATCAGGAAATAATCTATCAGATTGAATTGGACCCCATTTATCAAAAAACAGTTTCAGACTCCCGTCCCATGTGCAAGCGAAGACGAGTCTAGAAAGAAGCCTAAATTCCAGGATTCAGTCATCACATCAAGTCAGTCCACCCAAAGCTTAAAAAGGCCAATACAGCAGCTACAGAAAAACTTCAATCACAACACAATCTTGTGACAATTTGCACAATAATAAATCTATAAACACATAAAACAAGCTTTCAATAGTCATATGAAAGAAATGAAAAATTAGGGCACTATCAGAACCAGATAAGGAAATTAAAAGACAATAAAATTAGGTAAAACCTAGAACAATATATGTACATATATATATATAGACATATAGAGCAAGAGAGGAGAGAGAGAGAGAGAGAGTACGAAATCTCGGACGATGCCCTTGTAGACGAGGATGGGGATGGCGATGCCGAATAAGCCAACGAGAGCAAAGTTGCGGCGGGTCCACCTGAAGTTGAGCTCCAGGTTCTCCCTCGCGCTTCCCCACTCCTCTATGAACCTGTTCTTGTTCGTTTCCATTCCTCCTCCCATCTTCTTCGACCTTCTTCGACCTCTCTCTCTCTCTCTCTGTTTTTCTTTTACCCTTTTTGTTTAGGTCTTACTGTTCGTCTCTTCTCTCTCTCAACACTCTTTCACGCTGCCGCTATTGAAAACACCAAATTGATTTGGTTTGAGTTTTTTTTAGAATAAATTTTTTTAAATTTGAATTTTTTAATTTTCGTATTTTTTTATTTTTTTTTTGGATGTATCTTATTTAAATGTATTTTAAAAATAAAAAAAAAAAATTGAAAAAATATTTTAAAAATTAATAAATACATAAAAATATTAAAAAAAATGTACTAAATTCTCATATTTTTTTATATTTTGGTATTTAGTGAATTTTTTTAAAAAAATTCACAAATTTTTTACTTTTTAGGTATATTTATGTTAGGTATGTCTAAAAATTAAAAAAATTGCTTAAAATATTAAAAAAATTCAGTAAAAATAAAAAAATACACGAAAAATAAGAAAGTAAAATTTTCTGAAAAGTGTTTTTGGAAAACTCTAACCAAGCAAAGTGAAGAATTTAGTTTTTCGAAAATTGAAGTTTTTATTTTAGTATTTTTTATTTTTAATAAATATTTTTTAAATTTTAAATAATTTTTTATTTTTAAAATATATTTTATTTAGATGTATTTAAATAGTAAAATATTTTTAAAAATTAATAAATATACAAAAATACGAAATGTGTATTGAATTTTTATATTTTTTGATATTTAGTGTATTTTTTAAAGATTTTTTTCACAAATATTATACTTTTTAAGTGTATTTATGTTAAGTGTGTCTAAAAATTTTAAAAAATTGTTTAAAATATTAAAAAAAAATTCATT
The DNA here is from genome assembly GCA_030407325.1 of Camellia japonica. Taxonomy (NCBI): domain Eukaryota; kingdom Viridiplantae; phylum Streptophyta; class Magnoliopsida; order Ericales; family Theaceae; genus Camellia; species Camellia japonica. The sequence goes on from JAPPVO010000013.1 coordinate 7,778,923, forward strand.
GAAAACATTAAAATAAAGAAGATAAAAATGTAAAATTTTCTAAAAACTACAACCAAACAAACTGATTGGTTAGTTTGAAGCGTCACGTGCCATGCTCTACACTAATTATAATTTATCCAGTTCTTTTATGTATCTTAATTACTTAATATAAATTTATAAATTTTATCTTTTTATTAAATATAACATTAGTAAGACACCACGTGACGATATCTTAGAACCAATCAATGACTTCTCAAATGGATGATCTACAGAACAAGATTATAATAAGAGTAAATTACTTCTTTTTACTTTTAACGTAGACTAAATCACACTTTATCTCCAGTATTTTACACCAAATTTTATTTTAATCCCTACACATAAAATCATGATAAAGACTTTAAATATTTATAAAATTATTATATATTTATATAAGGTTTTTCTTTGAATTATATATTATTTTTTTATGTTCACCTTGGTTTTTGTCACATGGTCAATTTTTCAAATTTAATTTCAACATGCAATTGCACTAAATTTCAGTCTTAATCTCAGCCAAACATGCACAAATTACTCGCAAATCAAATAAGCATATACACAATTTACAGGAACCATTCCAACTTTTATTACTACCAAATAATATAAAGATACAAGAGCCTTTCATCTAGGTTACACACACTGCCAAAAAACTCTTAATGCCTTAACATTTTAAGCTGACACCCTAAATTGCTAGGATAAATTCGAACCAACAAAGGCTGCTGCAAAGGTAATTGCCACCAACTACCATGGACCAGATCCTACATTCTTACATGTTGTGTCATTGCCTCTTGCAAGCATAACTTCCACTAACTGCCATGTATGTCAGCCTTGCATCATGCTAGCATATAACTGTCATGGACTGCCATTCATGTCAACATTGAACCCACTTAAGTCAAACCCATGAATTAGCAAGTCTTGGGCTACCTAGCCCATGCTAATGCCAGCCCTTAGTCTGCAACTAAGTGTCAAGCCCACTAATTTGTCTGACCCAACAAGCCCATGTTGCTAGCAACATTCAGACTAAGTCCAGTCCTGCATTTGCCCACACGAAACATCACTTGTCTTTGAGTCTTTGGGATTGCCACTGCCACATTATTACTTTGACTTAGGCATGCCTCCCTCATGCCTGACTTGGACGGTTGACATAGGTGCAAGGTGCCACCGCATGCCAACCCAAGTGTCCAAGTCCTAAGGTGCTAATAAACCACCTCCAACAGAAGAAGCTAATGTCCTTGTCAGTAAGGCCTCTAAGTACTCAGCAATTTGTTTATCAAACTACCATAGAGTCACATCATTTTCCTAACTCACATCAAAATCTGGAGAACCCTTCCACTTGACCAAGTAATAAGTTCTTCGATTTTTTCTTGCTCTGCCCCTCTATCTTATGATTTAGAATTTGTTCCACCTCTTTGTCAAACTGTTTTCTAATCATTGGAGAAGCCCATCGAGCTTGCATCCATGCTAGATTAACTTGATCCTCATGGAAAGGTTTTAAGAAACTAACATGAAAAGTTGGTTGTATCTTCAATCGGTCAGGCAATTATAACTTGTAAGCAACATTTCCCATAAGTTTCAAAATTTCAAAGAGTCTATCATAATTTGGAATAAGGCGTCGGTGCGCTGTCTTGCTACTTATCTTTTTCCAAATCTATGGTGTAAGTTTCAACAACACTTTATCCCCTCCCTCCCACTTTGAATTCCAATGGCCTTTGCCCCTTATCAGCATACTTTTTTATCCGCTTGTTTGCCTTCGCCAAACTGTCTTGTGCCTCATCCAGCAATTGTTTTTAGCCCTTGCAAATCGGTATGTTGCATGAATTTTACCTCCAAAGCTAGTTCTTGCCACTTCATGCAGAGTAAGGGGCTGCTGCACCATGGCCAACACAAACAGGCTTATGCCGATAGTAGAAGACCGATGCAAATTATAACAAAACGGTGCACTGTCCAACAATTCAATCCAATTCCTTTGACTTGCGGTCACAAAATGTCAGAGATAGTCTAAAACATTCATTCTTTCGGTCTATCCATCCGTTTGAGGATGATTTGCTGTAGAAAATTTCAATTCTGATCCCATCAAATTGAAAAACACAGTCCATAACCGTTCCATACACCGGGTATCCCTGTCACTAACAATATCCTCTGGCAAACCAAAATACTTCACAGCATATTTATAAAACAGATCAACTACAACATCTATGGGACAAGCATGAGGAGCAGAAATAAACACAGCATACTTAGAAAAATGATTAACAACAACTCTAGCAATCTGGATATGAAGTCCATGGAAACAGACACCCACGACTTGGTCGGTATGACACCCTAATTGTTTAATTAAATACCGTGTATAATTAGAATAAAATAAAATAGTGAATATTTTGGTTGTATGAGATAAAATGAGATTTCATTAGGCATAATTTATTTTAAGAATTGGGCCAAAGTAAAAATACACCAAAGTTAAGAAAAATAATAATACTAATAAGAATAAATAAATATAATAATAACAAATCTCCATAATAACAAATCTAATAATAACAATAATAACAAATCTAGTAAGAATAAACGTGTGTATTTGTTGGATGAATAAAACCTCAGCCATCTGGGTTGTCTAGGATTAGGTAGGATGATTCAGCAAATTCGAACCATTAATGCACCCCAGGCTATGTATATATATAAAGGGATGGGGTGGGGCTGTAAAGTGAATAGGACAAAAGGAAAAGGAAATAGAAGAGAAAAGGGAGAGCAAAGGAACAACCGTGAGAAGGTAGCAAAAATAAGAAGAAATTAGTAAAGGTCAATAGTAAGGTGAGTTATATTATATTTTGAGTTACCATAATATATTTTACGTATATTTTGAATTACCATAATTTATTTTATACAAGTTATGTTTTATAAATTATATTTAGATTTCAAGTATGTTAATTATTTTCTGAACTCCATTTACTTAAATTGAAACCCATGGATATATTTGTTTAAATTTTAGAAATTATTTGACAATGATTGTAGAAATATTTATTTTTAGTAAGTACTACCACGAGAGTCCCATGCTTTGGAGAACTTAAATAACCATTAGCCTCCGATTAGTCACTTTGTGGCCTTCTGTTTGTCATGGATCCATTGACCTCTGTTCTGATTGTCACTCTAGTGACCTCTGTTCTGTTTTGTTCTGTACCGTGGTTATGGCAACTTATTTACGTAATTTCTAGAATTCAGTTTCAGCCATTTAGATAAGTTGTTTATTCGAATTATGTTATTTTAAATAATGTAGTTAAATAACTATTCATAGTTATTTTGTGTCCCTATGCTCTTGGCATAATATTCCTCACTCTGTTGTGTGCTTATAGCTGTTACCCTTTTCTGGTGATAAGATATAAAGGAGACCTGTAATCTCGTGTAGTGGTGCCTGCACAAGAATTTGATGTTGATCTGTTATTGTGTTTTCTTTTCTCTCATTTGTTTTTTACTGATAGTTTGTTACTGAATAATAAAATAATAAAAGCTCTATGGATGTATTTTCTTTTATCAAAATAGTAGAATGAAGTTATTTTTCTATTTCATTATTTTTTTTACTACCACTCTACCTCTACCTGCACTATTTAATTTGTTAAGATTAGAATTAACTCGTAAGTTGCAATCCTAGTCCTAAGCTCTAGGGTTGGGTCACGACAGTTGGAATAGGCAACGGCTGTAATAGTCTAGCTGTCTTCTTTCTCTCTATCTTGTCTAGTTGGCTCACTAAACAAGTTCTGACATAAGCTTCTGTATCTTCCTCCATCTTTGGCCAACAATAATGTGACAACCACCTCCTTAATTAAGTAGATTAATTATCTTAAATATATGTTTTATTGTTAATTACGTGATTGTGTTAATTGTGAATTATGTGCCATGTGCGATATATGTATATGGTATTGTCATTGTGAACAAATAAGTAGAGTTATGGATTTAACCTGTCTGATTCACTAATATTAACAAGTTAGAATTAAATAATACGATAGGAATTAGAGCCTATTCACACTCATCGAATTAAATTTAGTGTAATTGAGATTATATTGTGATAAGGATTAATTTAATTTAATGAGCAATGACTTATTAGCCTTAGTTGAATTAATTGAAATATTAACAGAAATATAAAATTGAATATGGTAAATGTATACATGTGTCCTATTCACCAACTAAGTGATTAAGTAGTGGGTCTTCTTCTCATACACGTAGAGAGAGAGTGTGAGAATAGAAGAGCTTGAGCACTTGAACTCAAGAAGAGAAGAAAAGGAAAGGGAAAGAGGAACTTGTGAAACCCTTATAACTACATCTTTTTCTCCACAATTCACTTACTTTAGGTAAGAATTCTCCTCCCTAATCTTATGTAGTTGAATGTATTTGAAGATTTATACTCATAAGTTAAAGAATTTAAGTGTAAGCAATAAGAGTATGAGTTTCATGGAAGTTTAGTTCATATTGATACATGCATGGCAAGATTCATAAATATCCATGATCATACATTCATGTTCTTACATATACCTCCAAATTGAAGTTCATAGGAATTGGGAAATTGAAGCTTAATATGGCATAGTGTTATGTACTTCATGATCCTTCAGTTTGTTAGTTTACATATTCCTCCAAAACAAAAAGGAATTCTATGAGAATTAAGGATTAGAGCTTAACTTGTATGTTAATGAACATAAATTGTAAATTCAAGAACATGAGTTCATTGCATGGATTTTGGGTGTTAAATTAATCTTTGATTTCAAATGAAGTAAACGATCGTTTATTTTGATTGTGAAGGTCTTGAGTCTTGAATTGTGCAAAAAGTGAAGTTAGTTTTTGAAAGAAAAGGGATCCAAAAACATAGCAATTTTCGGACTGTTTTTGTTGCATTGCCGCACGTGCAGCTTGGGGCCCCGCACGTGCGGAAAATAGGGTAGAGTGGAGCTCGCATCTGCGGGACCAAGTGCGGTGGTGGTCACCGCACGTGCGACCCTGTTTAGGCAAACCTAGCTTGTTTTTCGTTTCTCTTTTCCATCTTCTGGGTCTCCGATTGTATGTTTTTAAAGTGTTTCATGATCATTTGCATCTCTTGATTGCATTAGATTGAATAAATGAAAAGTTAGAATCGAACGAGTGAACAACGAATAGAAATTAATCGAATGAACAACAAATCGAATAGAAATAGAAATGATTGAATCTAGCATGGATGTAATTGAATTGTTGTGCTTGAATTTGTTTGTTAGGGTCGAACGCTGCATTCTTAGTGCATTTTAGCATGTGTTCCACGGAGCCCATTGTGAGTAACAATGTTGTAAAGATATGTTCAAATTGTATTTATTTTCTGAATGATAAGTTATATCGTTTCTAAACGGTTACTTTCTATCGATTGAATGATGATCCCCTTTTGAATTGTATTCGTGGCATCCATAGCGTATTGTTATTGTTATTGATATAGCTATTGTAACAGAGATCTCTGTGAGTTCCAAATCTTGGAACTATTGTTATTGTTTGATGGCCATCAATTGATTGTTCCGTCTTTATAAGACCTATTGTATTGTTGCTATCGGATGTACCACGTATGACCTATATGATTATGATTAATTGAATTGAACGATTGATTGACAAATGATATTGATTGAAAATGTTCTAATGATAATCTATTGTTTCAGAGACAGTAATTACATCATTCTTAACCTCTTTACACATATGTTATTCACTGGGCTTTTGTTACGACCCAAACCCGTCCCTATAGGTTTAGCGTCGTAACTGGCCAGTAATCCATGATTACCGAAGGCCTATTTAACAATCATGACAATATTACATTATAAAGGGGCTAGCAAAAGCCAATCAACAATAACATACATCGTCTAATGAGCTGTGAAGACCTGAATGGAAATAACTTTTATGTACATAACCATATTCATTGCCACTTATACCAAAAGTACATATACAAGATAGGGACATAATCCCCTCAACAAGACTGTGAAATCAAAAATCTTAAGTGTTCATTACACTTAGCAAAAATGGTGGATAGTATCACCCAAAAAGCCTTGACTCGTGCAGGTTCGGAGCCTCGATATGAGGCACAATGGTTGGCTTGACAAAACATGAGTTCGGGTTAGCGCCTCTAGCTTTGGTCCCGTGCTTGGCCACCTACATATATATAATAAACTGTGAGCTATAACACAGTGAATAACAAACGTGTAAAGAGTTTAAGAATGATGTCCTTCAATTTTTGAAACAATCGATTAGCATTAGAACATTTTCAATCAATACCATTTGTCGAGCTGTCATTCGATTTTATCAATTCAATCAATCGACAATTATATAAGTCATACGTGGTACATCCGATAGCAACAATACACTTGGTCTTAAAAGACCAAACAATCAATTGATGGCCATCATACAATAACAATAGTTCCCAGATTTGGAACTGACAGAGATCTTTGTAACAATAGCAATAACAATCACAATACGCTATGGATGCCACGAATACAATTCAAAATAGGATCATCATTTAATTGATAAAAAGTATCATTTCAGGAAGCAATATGATTTATCAATCTGAAAATAAATGCGATTGAACATATCTTTACAACGTTGTTACTCACAAATATAGGGTTGTACATAGGCTATTCAGCTTCCTTGAGGTGCGAAACCTACACAGTTACAAAACGAACGCATACTAAAATACACACCCGGAATTGATAACTTAGTCCTTTCTACTTGTTTTGGTGTGATTCTACTTCATTATCCTCATTATGATGTCTTAATCATGGCCTAGGAATGCCTAGGATGGAAAGATGATGCAAAACTGTACTTGAAAATGTTTTTCAAAACTTACTGAAAACAGGGATCTAGCTCGAGCGTAGCTTTCTTCGCTCGAGCGAACATACCAAATGTGAGAGGTCGCTCGAGTGCGCACCTCTTTGCTCGAGCGGTTTGCAAAATGTGAAAAAGTTCTGGTTGTATGCAATCTTCACTCGACGGTCGCTCGAGCGTGAGACACAGGTCCTCGCTCGAGCGCAAGTCTTGTCGCTCAAGCGTGCTTCCAAACACGCAAACTTCTGAGAGCATGCAATTTATGCTTGAGCCAACCTTTTGTCGCTCGAACGGAAGTGTGAAAATAAAGGTGGTTGCTCGAGCGTAGAATTCTTCGCTCGAGCGTGGAAGCAAAATTTTGGGTTTTCCAGATTTGCTCCCAAAGTTCAAAACATGCATTTAACATTCCAAAACTCATCCTTTTGGGCCAAAATTCTGGAAAACACTTAGAAACTCACAACACATCATAATTTAAAGATCATTTCATAAAATCAAAGCCCAAAAGCATGCCAATTTTACACAAATTCAACTTAAACTTTATGAATGTTTCAAGAATGTAACATGCATGAATTCTCTTGAACTCCACCTCTTTAAAACATTATTAAACTTGGAAAATTAATAGAAAACATGATGATTTCCTACAATTAAGCTCAATCTAGGACATGCATGAGAGAATTCTTAGCAAACATGCTCCAAATGTAATAAAATGAACATGCATGCATGGATTAATCTTCCTTCCTACTTCTTAAGCTTAATTCTTACATCTTATAGCCCAATTCACTTGAATTCATGGATGAATCAACTTAATTTCAAGACTAGAGACTTGACTTCTTACCTTAGATGTTTAATTTGAACCTCAGGTGATAAATCCTTGAGCTAGATGATCAAATGTCCAAGGTTTCTTCTTTTTTCCTAGCAATTCATCTTGTTTGAGTTCAATTCTCAAGTCTAAGGCCCAAATCTTCCTACTCTCTCCTTTACTCACGTTTGATCATCAAATTAGGGAGAAAAGAGACATAAAGTTGAACTAGTGGGGTTAATAAAGTGATTCACTAAGTGGTAGACAACAAAGTTAATTAAATGGCATTAAATTAATCTAATTTAATCGTTCTGAATCGAATTTTAATTAAACCTACCATAAAATTCTATAAATCCTAATTAATACATAAATCAAGTCAATTTTTGAATCAGTTGCCAATAAGGCTTTCAATTCGCAAATCAAAATCAAAACATGAACAGATCTTTCTACATCAAACAGATAAAAATGCATTTAAAGCAACACACTCATGTAATTAATTTAGGATTTAGTCTTAATCATTTACTTAGCATGCTTAATCATGAATTAGCGTTAATCATGAGTCAGGGTTGTCACAGCTTTAGCTCACAGTTAATTACATATATGTAGGTGGCCAGGTACCGAATCAAAGCTAATAACATTGACCGAACCCTTGTTTTGTCAAGCCAGCTATTGTGTTTCATTTCAAGGTTCCGAACTTGCATGTGTCAAGGCTTTTTAGGTGGTTCAAATAAACCCTTTTGAGTTTGCCAAGTGAAAAGAATGTTTTAAGGCTTTTAATACTACTATTTCTTTATGATGGGATTAATTCCCTAACTTGTATTTCGTCTTGTATATATGTGTTTATGGCCATAAATGATTATGGATATGGCTATGTATATGAAAGTTTATTTCCATTCAGGTCTTCATAGCTCATTAGACATTATCTTATTATTGATTGGTTTCTGTCAACCCCTTTATATTGTATCATTGTCATTATTGTTACGTAGGCCTTTAGTAATCACGGATTACTGGCCGGTTACGGCGCTAAACCTCTAGGGGTGGGTTTGGGTCGTGACAAATAAGAACAAGATAGTAATGCCGTGATGCGTTATTATCTAAGATGACCCATTCACTATGGATCATGAGTTTCTCTAAGTAGTTCTAGTCTCAATCCTCCAACACTAGGGACATATAATCTATCTCCTTTACCATGGAGTAGATCATCTTTCAACCAATAACGACGCACAGTGCCATCATTCACTTGCTGAACTAGCCTTTGATATTCAGAATCAGTTGCAGCATTTGCCCGAATCCTTTCCAACAGTTGAGTTTCAATGTTCAAGATCGCAACAACATAGTCTACAATTTCCTTGCGACTCAAAAGCATTAGCAACCTGGTTGTGACGTTCAAACTTGTGTTGCCAATCAAAGTCATACTCTTCAAGGAATTCTTGCCACAAGCATGCTTTAGAGATGTCACGACCCAAACCCGGCCCTAGGGGTTTAGTACCGTAACCGGCCAGTAATCCGAGATTACCGAAGGCCTGCTTAACAGTAATATAGTAAATCAGAGTACAGGGCCTGGCGGAAGCCAATACAGTAAATAAATAATGTCCATTGAGCTGTGACAGTCTGTATGCCAAAAAGATTTTTCATGCATTCACACGTTCAGAATAGTACAGTCTATACAAAATTTACAGTCACACAGTACAGGGACCTAATCCCTTGATAACAGTACAGTTAGTAGCTGACAATCTATACAGTAATCCAAAACAGTACGGAGACAGACGGGGGAAAACAAAACACCCCAAAGCCATAACATGGCAACTCGGAACCTCGCAGTGAGGCACAAAGGCTGGCTTGACAAAACTGGAGTCTAACCCACGCTCCTAGCTCCGATCTGGTGGCTGAGCACCTACATATATATATAAACAGTGAGCTAAAGCCCAGTGAATAACATAATGCGTAAAGAGGTTAAGAATGAAATGTCCTTACAGTAATGAAAACAGTTCATTAAACAGTATTTCAGTCTTTCAGTCAGAACAATTATTCAGTCATATGTGGTACATCCATTAGCATAGCAGTAAACAGTAGGTCCTAAGGACCGAACAGTAATGATGGCCATCAGTCAGTAAATAGTAGGGGTTCCACGAGGGAACCGACAGAGATCTCTGTAACAGTAACAGTAAACAGTAGGTGCTAAGGATGCCACAGTACAGTTCGGAAATAAAGGACATACATTCATTCAGTAAATAATACCAGTTCAGGAAACAGTTCAGTAAACAGTATTCGAAAGACAATCATTTTGAACATATCTTTACACAATTGTTACTCACAGAGTTTGGGCTACAGTATGCTAGAGCGTGTCTCCCCAGTCGCCAACCCTACACAGTTCACAGTTTGAACACACACTAAGCTACACAGTTGGGAAATACCATAACTTAATCCCTAATTTGCCTTGGTGTGTTCTACATCTATATCCTCATTAAGATGCCTTAAACTAGGCCTAAGAATGCCTAGAATGGGATGGGGATGCAAAAATACACTTAGAAAACATTTTGCAAGTTTGCTGAAAATAGGAGCCTCGCTCGAGCGAGCCTTCCTTCGCTCGAGCGAGCTTCCAAAATCAAAGGCTTCGCTCGAGCGAGAAATTCTTCGCTCGAGCGGTCTGTTGAACAGTAAAAGTACTGGATGTTGAAATTTTACGCGCGATGGTCACGCAATGCTCGCTCGAGCGGAGACCTGGACAAAGGTGCTCGCTCGAGCGAGGAGGCCAAATCTGGAAATTTCCAGATTTGTCTTCCAAGTTCGAACTAAGCATCCAACCACTCCAAACTCGACCTCTTGGGCTCAAATTCTGGAAAACACACCTAATTTCATTGTATAACAAGTTTTAAAGCTCAATTTATGAATTCAAGCCCCAAAGGTGAGTCAATTGAAACCATTTCTCAAACCCATTTTCATAAACATAGAGAAATGCAAACATGCGTGAAATCCAACCAAATTCAACCTTCAAAACATGCTCTAATGAGCTCCAATCTTTGAAAACAAGATGAAATCATGATCCTAAATATCAACATGAACATGCATGCATCATTTATCATGAAATCAACCCAAAACTCTTCAATATACACATGCATGCATGGAATGAGCTCCAAATTAACATTATAGAACTAATTCATGGTTCAACTCTCAAATTTGGCATGAATCATGCAAGAACAATGTTAAATACATTCATGAGAGGTTCAATGGTCTACCTCAAGTCTTGTATTCAAGGTCTATGAACTCAATTTGCAACCACACTTCAATTTCCTCAAGATCTCTAAGTAATGACAACCAAAAGGAGATGAAATCAACTCTTCTAATCTCCCTCTCTCTCTAATTTCGGTGGGTACAAGATCACAAAGCTGATGAAAATGTTTAAACTACAAGTATATGGCTCAATATAATATTCTAAGGGATCCACTAAGGGTGGCAATTTGGTAGATAAGTCAAACTTTGCATTTTGCCAATATTTAATCTAATTTAATCATACCTAATCACATTTTCGATAAATATACCATTAAATCACAAAAATCCTACTGATTATGAAACACTAAACGGTTTTTCAGTTCGGCCGCCGATAAGGCCTTCAATTTGTAATTTAAACATAAAACACGAACAGATAATCAAATAATCAAAAGATAAAAATGCAATACAATAGACACGCTCAGTCAATTCAGTTTCAATTTTCAATCAGTCCGTTCAGTACTCCAGTTAGTCCAATTATCGGTCATAAACAGTCCAGTTTAGCAGTAATCAATACGTATTTCAGTAAATTTCGGTAAACAGTATGGGGGTTGTTACAAGAGATAAACTTCTTTTGTGTTTTGAAGAAAGTATTCACCACATTGTTTGTCATTACCACAAACTTTGTACCCAACAGGTAAACTCTCCGAGTCTCAAGACAATGCACAACCGCTGTCATTTCCTTCTCATGGGCAGAAATTTCTTATCAACATCATTCAACTTCCAACTTTCGAATGCAATCAGGTGCCCCTTCTGCGCCAATATTCATCCAATAGCCTTATTAGAAGCATCAGTATGCAATTCAAATGGAAGTTTAAATCCAATAACCATAAAATCGGCTCACTTGCAACAACTTTTAATTTGTCAAAGGCCACTTGATAACTTTCATCTCATTTCCATGGTCTGTCTTTTTTGATCAAATCTGTAAAAGGTGTTGTCTTCTTCGAGTATCCCTCAATGAACTTTCTATAGTAGTTCACTAAACCCAAAAAGATCATAACTTAGCCATTTTGCACAGTGCTTGGCAATCCATGATTGCTTGCACTTTTCTATTGTCTATCTTCACAAGGCCTTTGCAAATAACATGCCCCAAGAACTTAATTTCTCATTGGGCAAACTCACACTTTTCTTTCTTGGCATACAACTGATGTTCCCGCAACTGAGCGAACACTATTCAAAGGTGAGTTATATGATCCTCTAAGGACTCACTGTAGTGTGACGCCTCAAAAATCGAGAACATCAAGAAATATATTAACAAATAAATGTAGGGTTTTTCTAAGGTTATAAGTGTAGAAAACGTCACTAATGAGTTCTTTGGTCAATAAGTAAGATCTCAAGAAAGATTAGAGAAGTCAAAATAGCCTCCCTTCTAAGTCCAGTCTCCTTAGATAGCAAAGTTGCCTTTTTACTAGATCTTGACAAAGTATTAATACAAGGTTTACATAAATTGATGGAATATAAGGATAGGTTCAGAAAATATATATGTATATATAAGTAAAATAATAGTTATAAGATCATAACTTAATTACGACAAGAGTGTTAACACTTACAATTCCAAAACATGATTACTAGTTCCAAATTCTTCAAGGATAGCCATATGTAGGGATGGCCATTTTAGTCCGATTCGTGGGGCCTGCCCATACCCACTCGAATGAGGCAGATTTTACTTGACCCGATATTTATGTGAGGAAGAGGTGGATTATATTTTTGTCACCCACAACGGGAGTAGGGGTCGGGCGGGGGTGGGTATTGCTTCTCCCCGATCAAAACCCGACCCGATATAATTAATATATATAAATAAATAATATATGTGCATATATAATACAATTAGATATAAGAAAAGAATAATACAAGTTTGAGGTTTTGTTTAAATATAAATAAATATTTTCAAGGGTTTGGTTCAATCATGCAAGTTTTTACACTTTGAACATGAGTTTTGAAGTTCAAATTCTGTTTTGGAAAACCTAGAATTCGGCCAGACCGCTCGAGCGAACAAGTTGTCACTCGAGCGCACATCTTATGCATATAGCATTTTTGCAGAGTTTTGCAGTCGACTCGAGCGACCTCAGTTTATTTTGGCACCATGGCTGGGTGACCATTAAGCTTAGATTCGAACCATCCAATACTTTTGCAGACCATGTGGTCCGCTCAAGCGACCAATGTTGCACTCGAGCAAAGTGCCTCCGTTTCAGCATATTTTGAAAAGTCATATTTTGTCTATGTTTTCATTCCCATTCCTTTTCGAGCAACCTTAGGCATGAAATAAGCCTCATGAATAACTTAATAAGTAAAAACTGAATGTAAAGGAATTAATTAAGAGATGAATGACCCGATTAAGTAATGTGATCCAATGTGTGTATGTATTTGTATGTTGTGTAGGTTCATCCACAAGGACGTGTCAGCAACTAAATCATTGTGAGTAATATCTTAGTAAAGATATTTTCTGAATGTCCTAATGTAGTAAGTTTTTTTTTGAACCTATGATTTGGCAAGTGTGAATGAGCTTCTATCTGTTTAATCAACATGATATCTATTAATGTAATTGATTAAGTACAAAATGTATGAGATGGACCCAAGGTCGTTTGGATCATCTGATTATTTGATTATCTGATTATCTAATATTTGTTGACCAAATGGTCTTTACACAACTGTAATGAATTGGACCCAAGGTCATTCCGCCAAGTATGATATGATCTGTTCTGTATTTCTGTTTATGTTGGACCAGAGTTTGTTTTGTTATATATTGAACCCGAGGTCATTCCGCTATATAATATGAAAATGATTTTGTTAAGTCTTAGAACACATTCATATAACCTCTTTATTCTAATGTTATTCATTGGGCTTTAGCTTACTTCGATATATATATATATATGTGTGTGTGTGTGTGTGTAGGTGAGCAACAAGATGTCCAGCCTTAGTGAACTTGTGAAAGATTTCCTGAGTTTTGTGGAGTCAGCTTTGGAGTGCCTCACAGACGAGGCTTTTATCTTTGTTCTTTGTTTACTTTAGTTGGTCACTCTTGATCGGTACATAAACTTTTGGATATGTATGTTAATGACTTGTGAACAATCTTTGGATATGTAATATCTATTTATATGTATAAGAATGTGAATTATTAACGTATAAAATGTTTTTATTTATGCCATATATGCACAGCTCATTGGACAAAAATTTGTAATTCTGCTTCTGCTTCTGCTTTCGGCCCCATATAATTAATATTCTGTCTGAGAACGTAGGTAATCTCATGATTATTGGCCAGTTATGATCCAAACCTCTAGAGCGCGGTTCGGGTCATGACAATAATGGTAGCGATGGCAGCAATGATTGCACGGTGATGGTAGGATGGTTGTGTTCATGGTGGTGGTACGGTGGTCACTATGGCGGGGATTGTGGTGTCAGAAGTGCATGGTGGTAATAGTCAATAAATGCCTATTTCTTTGTAACTAGAAAATAATTCTTAACATAATCTCAAATAATTACTTTTATGTAACTATTTCAAATTTGTAATAATAAAATCATTCAATTTAATTTTAAAATTCATAGATAAATTATTAACTTTAAATTTAAATTAAAATTCGTTTGGAAAGTGAATTTTAAATTTTTGATTAAAATATAAGGTGAAAAAAATTAAAGTATTTAAAAATAATTTTTTCGACTTTTCATAAAAAAAAAAGGTGTAAAAAATTTAAAAAAAAGAGAGGGAGAATCTTTAACTTCTATATAATTTTTTGGGTTTTAACTTTTTAAATTATTTGTTATTTTTTTAATTAAATAAACTTATCACCAAACGTAACCTTATATATATCAAATTGGGTTTGGCTTCTCTCCAGTCTGATACGAACTGGAGGGTGCTGTTGGGCTCATGGGGGCCCACCACAAGTCTCATTTTGATAATTTGAACCGTTGAATGTGTAGAACTCGTCGAGTACTATATACCTATAAAAAATTACGTTGATCGGATATTGATAGCTCTGTGACCAAATCAGTTTTGTATAAAAAAAATGGATGGTGAAAAAATAAACGGTGGGTAGAAATTTGATCCAATGAAGTAGCTATCGATATCAGATCAACGTAATTTTGTACAGATATATAGTACTTGATGAGTTGTACATATTGAACGGTTTGGATTATTGAAAAGGGACCCGTGATGGCTCCCACGGACCCAATAGTACCCTCAAATCGCTTACGGACCGGAGGGAAGCCAATCTCTATCAAATTCATCCATTTTAAATTCACATGCATCCAAATGGCACCTAACACCCTCAATTTAACCAAAAAAAAAAAAGAACTCTAAAAAAGTGTCTATTTGGTTTGATTTTTCAAAAACTATTTTTAGATGAGTTGTCGTTTATTTTTAGTGATTTTTTTGATATTTTAATCATTTATTTTTTTGCAATTTTTAGATGTATCTAATCAAAATGTATCTAAAAATTTAAAAAAATTTATAAAAAATATTTGAAAAATCACTAAAAACAAACAATAATTTATTTGCATTTTTGTTTGTTTTTAGTGAATTTTAGTTAATATTTTTTAAAAAAAACTTTTTAAATGCATTTAGTTTTCATCTATTTAAAAAGGAAAATTAATTAATTAAAATATCAAAAAAATCATAAAGACAAACAAAAATCTATTTAAAAATAATTTATGAAATTGTAATCAAACAAAGTATTTTGGAAAGGTAGTAGATTATCTCTAGTCCACAGTCTACAAAGTAGATTGGCCCGTGTTGTTTGGGACCATGGGATTGATCACGGGTCTTGTCTTGATAATTTGGATTGTTCATATTTTAAATTACAATGTGTAGATCATATATGAAAAAAATCAAATCGATCTGATAATCATAACTATTTTATTTTATGACATTTATTTATAAGAAAATGAACAACAAATATCATTTAAAACTAGACCATTCTTTTGGTGAAGATAAATATAATAAACTAATATAGTTATAATAATTGAATCTATTTAATTTTTTTTTCTATAAATAACATTCATATTATAGTCTAAAACATATATGATTTAAATCATTAAGACGAGCAACCCACGAACCCAAACAGCAAGTCCAGGAGACAAGCTAATCCCTTTTGAAACAAGGAACCAAACGGGCCCCCCAAAACCCTATTGATAGCCGCAGCTACGAACGTGTCCGATTATAAGGCCCTAGCTAGGGTTACAACTACAACTACAACTACAACTACAACTACAGCGAGAGAGAGAGAGAGAGAGAGAGAGAGAGGGGAATCGATATCGATGGCGTCGAAGGTTACAGTAGTGAAGGCAAAAGGCAAGGCGACGAAGGGGTCAAGGGTCTCCGAGGAGCGATCTGCGGCGAAGTGTGTGAAGGAATGGACGACATGGACGATGAAGAAGGCCAAGGTCATCACACACTATGGCTTCATCCCACTCGTCATCATCATCGGCATGAATTCCGACCCCAAGCCCTCTCTCTCTCAGCTCCTCAGCCCTGTCTGAGATTGGTTTGATTGCTTCCATTATCTCCAATCTTCTTTTTTTTTTTTCTCTATTGATTTCCTATTTCCTGTAGTAGTGGTCGCTCGGTTACTATTCGTCGAATTCACATGGATACTCATCTAGGGTTTTGCTTTCATGTAATGGGTCTCTGTGTATTTGGCCTTTGACTCTGCTTTTTTTTTTTTTATATATATATGCTTTGTGGTTGGTGAATTACTACATCATCTGAACTTGTTTATATATATATATATATTAATATTGTGGATTTTGAAAGCATTAGTTCTTATCACAGAGGGCATATGCATGGAACTGATTTGATTTTCATCATCTGAACTAGATTTTATTTTATTTTATTCATATTTGGGGATTAATCTGGTAATTTGGTTTTTTGTTGTATCATTATTTTTTGTTTGTTTGTTGGTGCTGTGGGATTGGATTTGCATAATTGGCTTTGTTAGCAGTAATATGCCAACAATTTCCAACAGCCCGTTTGGATTGGGTGATATCGGAAGAAAAGAAAAAAAATGCATTTCTCTTTCGCTTGGTTGATATTCTTTTTTTAAATAAGTAAAGAGAGACATTGTGTGAGATGGAGACATTGCCCTCCCAAAAGTGGAGAGATTGAGAGAGAAAAGAAACCAATTAATTACTATTCAACTGAGGTTATTTCGTAATATATTATGAAACAATTTCTTTTCTTTTCTTTTATCTAGTTTAATAATTTAACTTTCTTATTTATCCAAACAAAAAGTACCCTTCTCTCCTAACTTAGAGCATCTCCAGTCCAATTTGGGTAAAAACTTGATCTTATTTTGCCCATGTTGTTGCGGAACTGGAAAAAGAAGCAGTTTTTCACACAACTTGCTCGTAGTGCAGGTAGCACCTGTATATTGTATTTGGCCAAAGAAGCATCGGACAGGTTGGAGTTCTTCTTACCTTCGTGGGACTCCATGAACCAAGATGTGCTTTCATTATATGAGCAATAATGATCTACTTTAGAGATCTTATGGATGTAGAAAAAGCTTCTAATTTTGATGAATTGGAAAAATCACTTTTCCATTTCTATTTACCCATTCCATATCTTTGTTTTGTGTGTTGCCTGAAGCAATTCGATCTCTTCAAAATAGCTGAGGCCAGAGAGTCAGATAGGCCAGGAAGAAAGGATTCATTTGCATTTGGCCACTATGATCTAACAAGGAGGAGTCTTCTCTCCTAACTTAGACATCTCCAGTCCAAACGTGCTAAATATATATGTTAAAAACTTGGTTTCCAAACGGGCTAAATATATATATATATATGTTAAAAACTTGATTTTATATAAAACACTCCAATCTCCGAATTATCTTTTTTTCACCGAATATTTTCAGAAAATTTCCAAACTTCTCTTAGAAACATATTTTAATCATTGAAAATGAAAGAAAAGCATTTCCAATGCTTATTCTTTTTAAAATTTTATCAAATTTGAGTAAAAATATAATGGTTGGAGTCGACCTCTCCCTTATTTTGATACAGATTTGATGAAATTGCCTCAGATGAAGTGAATTTTGCTGACTATGGAAGGTAATTAGTATTGTACATTGATTTTTTTTGGGATGTACATTCATCTGATACAGCTTTCCACGTGTCTATGTAATGGGATTTTTGTTGCATTGGAGTAATATTGCCCTTTATAGTGTATGAAGGACCAATTGCTACATTGAATATTGGCCCTTTTACTCCAGCTAGTGGAGTCTTTTGCATCCAATGGACACTTGTGTTGGCATTGGTTGTTTGTTTAAAGTGGAAGCTAGGGTAATGATTGTGGGTTTTTTTTTCTTCATGTGTGCATTGTTTTTGTGCATGATACACGACTATTTGATTTCTTGATTTAATTGCAATACCTTATCTTTACAATGGTTGCGTATTTATATGATCATCTCTAAAGGGTTGTAATCATCAATGTCGCTATGTATGCCTTCAGGTTGAATTTGTTTGTGATTTAGGTTGCAGGAAAACAACCATTAATTGTTCTTTACAAAGTTATTTTCATCTCAATGAAAATGAAACTTGAAATATCAATACTAATATGAGCGCTTTTATTATAAATTTGATGAGTAATAGTTCTTTAGATGCATCAAATTAGATTATAACATCCATAAAAAGTTAATTGACACAGAATTTATGATTTACTATGTTTGTGCTTGTGCTTTGAGCTCTTGCAATTTTTTGTTTACAAATAATATACTATGATTTTAACCAACACAATTTTTTTCGTCAATTAGAGCTTGGCCCATCTGATGAGTTAGTCCTGAACTTTTAGTAGTGAAGTTCCTCTCAGTTCGCTTTCAAAAATCCTTCTTGCTACTGATTTTGGTATTGACTTGCCACAATGAAAGTAATTCATGAGCTAGCAGAATAATCCTGGGACATTTCATAGCTGTCTCATTTGTCTTTTGTTTATTTTTTTGTCAGTCTTTGTGTTTGTATATTCTATCAGATTCAGTGTTTGTGTTTGCATCTTCTATCAGATTCTGTTCTCATTCTTGTATGATGTTCTTTTTATTAGGGTAAAAAAAATGAAAAAAAAAAAAAATCTTTAAGTAGTTCGGATTTTTATTTTCTTGTTTGACAAATTCAAAACCAAAAATAGCCTACGAAGTTCCACCCAGTGATTGAATTTCTCTTCCGTACGTATATTACAGTTTCATTTCTATATAATTATGGCATTGGCACAAATTATGTTTGGCTTCATTAGCAATGATATGCTTAGGTGCTGTTTGTATACATAAAACATATTTATGCTTATTTTTGATAAAACGAAAACAAAAAACATGTTTGGTATACGTGTCGTAAAATTTTGTTTTAAAAATAAATGGAAGGGTTGGTCATTGGGAAGTGGTTGTCGACAGTTAGAGATGACTGTCAGATGTGGTTGTTAGCCACCTGAAGATAGTGACCGAGGTAGTTGTCATGTGCCAAAGGTGGTTGGTGATGGTTGTCGACAGTCGAAGGTGGTAGTTCGATGTCAAAAGTGATGGTGGAAGGTGTTTTGCAATCAGAGGTGGTTAAAAGTGGTTGCCCTAGATGACAGGCGGGTGATCACATGTGGTTGTTGAAGGGGGTTGGGAAGAGAAGGTGGCCAATGGTAGTGAAGATTGGTGGGTGGTGGTTGGAGGGGGTTGGGAGGAGAAAGGAGTTTTTTAGTTTTTTTTTTTATAAAAAAACTATTTTTTTTTTGATGATTACAAAAATTTAGTAAATTGTATAATTTGTTTACTACTTTTTCAGCAAAAATGGGTACCAAATGAATTTTTATTTATTGTTTTCAAATTTTATCTAAGGACAAATTACATTAATGGTTCTTAAATTTTGTCATTTGTGTCAATTTAGTTTGTACATTTTCAACTGATTTAATTTTAGATTGTGTCAATTTATTTTGATTTTTTTTAATCAACAAAAAGTCCTTTATTAATGATAAAAAAGAGTACATCACTAAGGACAGGAAATAGTAAGCTTGCATCATAACAATCCTGACTTGTCCGAACTAAGTTGGCGCAAGAGAAGATTGCACAATCATATACAAATTCAACCAAGAAAGAAACAAAGTTAATATAGTGTCACTTGTGTCAATTTAGTTTGTACAGTTTTAATTAGTTCGATTTTAGATTTTGTTGTCAGTTTGGTTCAATTGACAACACTATTAGTTATTTATTTATTTATTTTTATATTTATTTAATGATCACTAAGTTGGTTGAGTTACTGAATTGATCAAATTTATAATTTTGTTTTTAAAAGCATGACACATGTTACTCATATATGTATTTTTTATGAAATAATGTGAACATTTGTGATAATTCAATCAAATGAGACAGCAATAATGTAGGGTCAAATTCGAACAAATTAAAATTATAAGAATCAAAATGACACAAGAATTAAAGTGTAAATACTATTTATAATGTTCAAAATTTTGGAACATCAAGCCTAAAAAGTATAAATATGATGAAAGGAAATATAAGTATCACCATTACAAGTCTAGAAACATAGTCATTGATAAAAGAAAAACAATAAATAAAAACTTGGAATTATTTGAATAAAAGCTACAAAGTCAAACAATAAACATAAAATATTAACTAGAACATGTGTTTGTTTTGAAGGATTAGGGGGTGGGATTGGACTATTAGTCCCACCAGACTAATAATTCAGTGTTTGTTTCATTTTTTTTGCTCCGGACTAATAGTCCCTCGGACTATTAGTCCCACAAATATGGGACTATCCTATCCCATGGGGGAGGGTGGGATAGAAACCATGGGATTGGTATCCCATGGGATTATTTTGTGAAATATCCATTTTACCCTCCATGCTATTACTTAGCAAACAATTAGAGAAGGATAAAATAGTCTTTTGAACATTTATAAATTATTTTTTTAGTGTTGTTAATTTAAAATTATATATTAAATAAAAAAATTTAATTATAAATTATAAATTATAAATTAAATTTAATTAAAAATAATAAATTATAAATTATGGCCTTATAAATTAAAATTTTTAGTGTTGTTAAAAAATTAAATTTACATATTAAATTAAATTATTTTTTAGTGTTGTTAATTTAAAACTATATATTAAATAAAAAATATAAATTATAAATTAAATTTATTTAAAAATAATAAATTATAAATTATGGCCTTATAAATTAAATTTTTTTTAGTGTTGTTGAAAATTTAATTTATATATTAAATAAAATTATTTTTTTATTGTCGTTAATTTAAAATTATATATTAAATAAAAATATAAATTATAAATTATAAATTATAAATTTAATTTAATTTAATTGAAAATAATAAATTAAAATAATCAAAATATTGCGCAAAAAATAAAATAAAACAAATTTTTATTTAATCTAGTTAAAAATAATTAAAATATTAAAGCTATGTTTAATATTGTTATTATTTAGTAAATAATTGAAAAGGATAAAATAGTCATTTGAGGATCTATCATTCTCCATAATATCCCAAACAAACATTAGATAACTAAAAATAGTCCAATCCAGACATCTAATCCCATGATTAAACAAACATAGGATACAAATTTAGTCCAACAAAATAGTCCCGGGACAATGTATCCCAAGACTAATAGTCCGATGGATTACAATCCCCCCTTATCCAGTCCGTCTAAACAAACGCACCCTAAGGTGAAGCTACACGAGTCAAAGATTTCCGCCCAACCAAGACACCACGGTATCATCAACATTGCTTTCCTCGTCATAAAGACTCATCTTCCCAACCACTAAGCCGGGGCCTTGGATGATTTGAAATACCCCTTTGGTTAAATATTTAAATGCTACAAACTGTAACTACGGATGTCCACGCCCAAGGTTACATATTCAAGTAGTGGTATTTATAATTTGCTTCAAGGGAACGATTTGTCAGGAATATAATATTCTCTTTATTATGTCATCCGCACATCCACCATTATTCTAAAATCGAAATACTGATAAAGATTCAAAAACATCATGTGCCATCTAAGGATTTCACGGCACAACTTTCTCAAGAGATCCCAAAACTAAAGCTTACCTTGAAAAATCGGTAATTATCCGTCAACCGCTAGTTTCATAATTCCGCTTATCTATTTAATCAGTTACTATGATAATCACTCTCGTTTACATATTTAAGTCAATACCCGCGCTATGTCATTTTTATTACTATTTATTATAACAACTATTAATACATGCTCTCTACAATTTTCAATTAAATATACTTATTGTTAGAACTGTGTAAAATACCGTTCAATCTGCTAAAATCACATCAATCCGTATCAATCTGTACCGCTCTATTTGCTAACCATGGTGTAAATTTAAAATTTAAAAATTGTCTTCAAAATTGCTCCGCTCCACTATAGTTAATATATAAAAATGAGTGTGAAAAAGGATTTAATATGTGAAAGTTGTTACAAATTGATAGTTATATATATGAAAAATATTATGCAAAATTAGTTTGTGTTGTATATATGAAAAATATTATGCAAATTAGTGTTATATATTATGTACAATCTTGATAATTGGTTAAAATATTCTTTAATCTGCTAATCCACCCAAAACTGCTCAAACTGCAATTTGCCAATTTACCAATCCGCTAATCCGCCATTTCATTTATAATTTTACACTTAAACCATCCAAACCGCATTGCGCACACGTTGTTGTAAACTGTTACATACTAATAAATTAAATCAAGACGTAACATCCCATAAAAATTTAAGTAATAACATCATGCATGCATATACCAACATAGTAGAAGATTTAGATGACAATGCTAACAAAAACACTTACTGTAACACTCGTGTTCTTTAAAATCTTTTAAAAGTACATTTAATTTCCATTACTCCTTATTATTTGGTGTTTGAGTCGTTGTATCATTGTATTGGTGGAGCGAGATTTGATTTAAACTTGTCAGAAGTGTTCCTTCACACTTAGTTTTGTCGGAAGGTGACTTGGGAACCTTAAAATTTTATTCTGGGTGTCAACATTAGGCTTCAGAGGGTTGAAACTTTCCTTTTGCTCTTTTCTTCCCTTTTGTTTTTGGTTTTTGGGGTCGACGCCAGCCTTTTGGCAACACTTGCTTCTTCTTCTTTTCTTTCTTTTGCTACTGGTTTATAGGGTCGACACTTGGACTGGAGGGTGTTGACACTTGATTTGTCTTTAAAGAAGTGTTTCACTATTGTTATACATACTGGAAAGTGCAGAATATTTCAACCATGTTTTTGGCTATTCTTTTTGGGATTTTTTGACTTATTTTCTTGGTTGACTTTGGGAAATATCCTACCTTTGACCTAATACTATAAATAGACCCTCAGGGCACTATTTCTATTTTACTTTTTTACTTTTCTATTTTTTCTCTCTTCATTTTTCTTTCCGTACACCGAATGTGATACCCCAAATTCTACTCTAAGGGTTGAGGTCAAGGCAACGTCACTAATGAATCTTCTGGTCAATAGCCAAGTAAGATCTCAGGAATGTTGGAAAAGTCAATATAGCCTCCCTTCAAAGTCTAACCACTTTAGATAGCAAAATTACGATTTTGACAAATCTTAACAAGGTATTAACACAAAGGCTAGGTTGACAGAAGGGTAAGGATTGGTTCACCAAAGATATGCATATATACAAGTAACAATAGTTACAAAGTTGAAATTTAGTTACAAACCAAAGTTCCATCAATATTACATTCCTAAAAGAAAAAAAAATACAGATGGACTTTAAACAAAATAACTTCTACTTCATCTAGGATAACCAATAGTCTTCAAAAGTTTATGGTTCTCCGTCGTCTACGTAGGTTTCTTCGATACCTGACATGAAATGCCATAAGCTTGGAACGCCTAGTAAACGTACACACACCATGCCATTTTTTCCCAATTCAATACACATTCATAATTGCAATAAGCATTTAAGCATGATGAAACAAGTAAGCAAGGAAACAAGTGAAGGGTTACAAATATTAGGTGTTAATAATCTAGAAATCTCCCAAAAAAATTTCATCCTCACATCCACAATAATTAGACTCAGATTATTCGGTATGCCCCCTCTTTTGTTGCTTTATACACCTTATCTCGAATGCCTACAACAATTACATACCGCGTAATACCAACCGAGGACCTCAAAAGAGACGGTAAAAATAAGGGTTCTGGCCATAACCTCCTCTCACCTTATCACACTGAAACCATCTAGGGTCCGAAAACAATCGATCCATTCAAGGATTCTAAAACAATCACTTGTGCAAGACTTTACTTCCAATTGGGAAAACGTCTCGCAAACCAATACATAAAGTTATCACAATCCTTATCTCATAACATCATTCAAGAGATCGAAAACCCATTACCACCCTTATTAAGTTTCCCATTAGTTTAGGTTCTTTATTCAAGGTTAGCACAAGCAATTGAAATAATAATTTCTACACAACAATGAACATTCATGGCATAAGATTAAGGAAGTATAACCACAAACATATGTAGATGTCATAACAAAGATTGAACAACCAATAAGAAGCACATTTAAGAAATTAAAAGTATGAAATCATCAACAAAAATGAATTCCATATTAGATATACTTTAAAGATCACAATCTAAGAGATATTTTCAATTTTTTTTCGAACTCGGCCTTTCTAGAGTTTGTGGAGAATTTCATCTAGTTTCCACATCATCTTTCAAAAATGAGATAGCTTGAAAATTAGATTTTCTCTTAAACCACTCATTCATTTTCAATGGAACCATTTTTACTTGAAAAATAACACTTTAAGGAAAGTTTTGATATAAAAAAGAGGTCAAGAGGAATTTTTTGAATTTTTATATAATTTTTTAAAGTGGGCTAAAAATACCGGTCTTTCTTGCACAAAGCTTGAAATAAGAAAAGTAATAAAAAAAAAAAAAAAAAGAGAGCAACCATGAGTAATTTTTCACTTCTCTTATGATGAAAATATGCTAAATAGCATATAAATAACTCAGATTTTTAGAATGGAGGTATGCCTTTGGAAATTATGTGAGAAATGGATAGAAAAAGATAGCCTTGTTTCATTTTAAGGAAGAACTCATGCGAGAGGTGACAACTAAGGCTCAATTCTTCTTATTTAAACACATAAACACCATATATACAAATCTGAAATTAATACTTTAAGCCTCTAATATCATGTATTTTGATGAGAAAATAAAAGAAAGAGTTGTATTGTGCCTTACTGATACCTAGTAGAACGTTGCACAAGGGTTTCTTCTATTTCCTCTCTACCACCAAAGCTCACACTCTCTTCCTCTCCTCTATTCCTCAGTCATGTGTGTGTGTGTGTGTGTGTTGTGTGTTTGTGCTTCAACAATGTGGAGATAGGTGGTGTATTTATGGAAAAAAAATGGTGCGAAAAGTTCAAAATGCCCTTAGTTTCAAATGAATGAAAAAATAGGGATTAATTGAGATGTAATGGAATGAGCGGTGATTAAGGTCTCTAATTAAATCTTAAATCATAATCTAGTTAGTGCTTAACTAGGATGTAATTGGAGGTACAAACAAAGTTCCAATTTGGGAGTACTTAGATACTTTTCCTTAATTCCTTTGAATTGTTGTCTTCAAAGCTACAAGCATGTACCATATATATATATGGGTTGACCGGCAATGTGATTTGGATTTGGGGAATTTCTTGATTTTTTTGTCTACAAATTCAATATATTTTGAAGATTTTTGTGTACAAAAAGATTTAAATAATAATAAAGGTACAAATATGCATTATATGTATATAATGGTACTTGATTTGGGGTCAAAACATGATTCTAATTAAGTGTGAGGGCTTGGCTTATGAATTAGAATTTCTATTTAGGGAAAAAAAACAAATCAACGAACAAACATAAAGAAAACCAGAAACCTAGAGTTTTGAGCGGTAAATCTATAATTAGGGAGTAATTAATTATCATTAAGTATTAGAAATGATTTCTAAGTTACGGGTTCGGTTTGGATTCGTATAGTTTTGATTGGGGCGGGTTCTACATTCTAGGGTTGAAATTTCAAGTAGACGAGGAATGAGGGTCTTCATATACTCATTAATAAACATAAATTTAGCATACAAACTACAAAAATCAAAGCCCCAACTTGTGGAATTCACCATGGCATGTCCAATTTGGGTTCAATTTCTTTTCTAAGGCTTTATATACGTTGTACGGGCGAGAAATAAACTTGCCCGTATAATCCTGTTGATCAAGCAACTACACAAAGAATTTAACGTGGTTCGGCGAATTGCCTACGTCCACGAGCTGCAGATTTATTATGTTGACTAATGATCAGAATTACAATCAATTCTCCGTTCTTAACTCTCTTTTTTCCTCTGCTTCTCCCTCTCCCTGGCAACCTATATATAGAGATTACAAATACAAGAGAGAATCTTGGAAGTGAGCTGGCCGCCAGCTCAGTCCTACTTTTGGTCACTTTCTACACATGGCCTCATGGCCTCACATGACCATCTGGCCTCAAGGCCAGCTCACATGGCATCATGGCTTACAGACCTTTACAGGTTGGCTAGAATCTATAGTCACTTTACGACCAATCTTCATAACCGGACTACCAGTTCCGACCGAAGTACACGTTAGTTAGGCACTTACTTCTCTTTTATCTCGGTTTCCTTGGCTAAGACCGAGCTAACCATAAGAGAGTTGAGCCGAACGATCTTTAGAGCTATGTCCTCTCAAGGACTTGGTGCAACTTGGTTTTCATGTGCCTCGACCGAACTCAACACCGAAGACCGGACTTCCCTCAGTGGATTACTCAACCGAGGTAGAAATAAAGTTCTGACCGAACTAATCATCATGGTTGTATGACCGGTCTAACTCCAAATTTACTTCTCCTGACCGGATTAACTCACACAGCCATTTTACTCCGGCCCTTTGTAATGCGGCTCATAACGGCCCAATAAGCAACCCAACTTCGGCCCAATACCCAACCCAACTTCGGCCCAATTTGCATACAAATTACCCTCTCAATTGCCCCTTAATTCCATCTGCAAAGCATGATAGGAATTACCTTTAAACCGACGTACCTTTACGGCCGAGCTAATGTTGGCAAGCTTTTCCAACCGAGCTATAATCCTATAGCTATTCTATCCGAGCTAAAAACCATTTAGCTTATCCAGTCGAGCTAAAACCATTTAGCTTATCCAGCCGAACTAGCTTTAAACCGAGATGAGAACGTCCGGTCAAAACGCGCTCTTCAAACCCGAAACGTCTTCAACCCAGCAACTGAATCGTTAAGTATTCCAGAGACACGTGGCAGCCTCTGATTGGACCTCCAAAGCGGTGCAGCCGCCCTCGTACTCCGTAATTTTTGAGCAGTTTCCCGCCCACCTTTTCACAAAAACAAAAATCCCTTCGTTTAGCCAAATCATTCACAAAACTATTCAATCATTCCTCCTTCTCACTCTCACTCCCCTGAGTTCTTGCTGTTCTTGCATCCGTGAAGTTGTCCTTGCTGCCGTCTGTCTTCATTTCCTTTTTCCCAGGTAAGCATCACGATTCTATTCTTTTCATTTGCTTTTGCTTTCATTCAATCCATTGCATTTTGAAAAACACTTCCCGCAGTTAGCTTTGTAGTCTTTCTGGGAAATTTTGACATAGAACATATGAATGCACGCAATAACCTGTAGAACACTCATTTTGATCCAAAATCACGAAGCGACCGAACTAGGCAACTGTTTTTGCTATATAAGAACTTAGGTAGACTGGAACCGAACTAGCACTTGTACACATCGCGGTAGTTTCAATAGGCCATACACGGATTCAGACTTAGCCGAGGTAGAGATGGCCCGAACTAGAGAGTCTCTGTGCTCGACCGAGGTAAGCCTTGGGGGCTAAGCCAGCTTTCTCAGTTTCTAAGCCGAACTTAGAAAGCTGCCCCTTGAAGCTTAACCGGAGTAACGAACCCGTAAGCGAAAACCGAGATAACCACACATATGGCTTATAATCGAGCTTAGAAAATCTTTACCCTCGACCGAGCTAAGCCTTGGGGGCTAAGCCAGCTTTCTCAATCCCCAAAACGGACTTAGAGAGCTGCCCCTTGACGCTTAACCGGAGTAACATCACCACAGATAGAACCGAGGTAATCAAAACACCTTGCCTAACCGAGATAACATGCACCTTTCTGAAGCCGAAGTAGATCATGTAGCATCCTGTTGCCGAAGTAAGACTTGCCTTTTTCTGACTTTATTTTTGTAGCACGGTCCATTGATCTGTGCTTAACCCCTTGTTTTCCACTTTGCAGACTTTAGGTTGCCAGGCACTTCACCGCGCTCAGCCGAGCTACCGCACATATATTTTTTTTGACCGAGATCATCCATTCTTAACTTTAAACAGAAAATGGGGAAGTACAGATTTTTGGTAGAAACCCCAGGAGGCCTAGCCGAATTTAGAAAAGACTATAATATCCCAGCCGATGTAAACCTCACCTTAGCCGAACAAGACGTTGACCCATGGGGCAACGAAGGCTATGTCCCTTTTACTCTACAATCCATAATAGAGACCGGACTTAGATTCCCGGTCCAACCCCTAATATGTGAATTCCTTAGGCAAACAAGACTATGCCCAACCCAGCTGTCCACCAATACATACCGCATTATAATGGGTATAGCCGCACTGAACCACCAAACCGGTCTCAACCTCGGCTTAGCCGAAATATTTCATCAATATTCCATTGGATCCAAAAATGATGGCTGGTGTTATTACCTAAGAATACGCCGATGTAGAGAAAAAATAATAAAAGATACGCCGGA
This sequence comes from Camellia japonica, assembly GCA_030407325.1. NCBI lineage: Eukaryota > Viridiplantae > Streptophyta > Magnoliopsida > Ericales > Theaceae > Camellia > Camellia japonica. The sequence continues at coordinate 7,807,534 of JAPPVO010000013.1, forward strand.
TAAGGACTTGAACGACGACGACTTCTTCTGGGTATCTGGAAATTTTGAGGACCACGAAGCCCAGATCCCGGGCCGAAGTATAAACTGGGACAAAGGAATTCATGGTATACTTCGGTTGTACTTCACATTTTCTCTATTTCGGTTTCCTCCACTGAACCGAACTAACACTTGTTTTCTATTTGCAGATAAAGCCCATCTCCGATCGAACTACGGTTACCCAAACCTTGGTGTTCTGCGCGCCGCACTGCGAGTAAAGAGAGAGAAGCTGGGCAAAACTCCTTAAATTCGAGCCGACCTACCGATACTCGGTCGGAGGAAAGCAAGAGTGACCGACTTCCTTCTTGAAGACGCACCTGAACCGGACCCTTCCTTGCCCCAAATCAATCTCGTGCCACTTACCGCCGAGCAAGAGATGGCAAAGAAGAACAGGCTAAAGGCCATGCTAACCGCAACGAACCCAGCCGAAGTACCTCAAACCGGCCAATCCTCTGAAGCCGTGGTGGCCCTTCCATCCCAACAGCCGTCCTCTTCGCGCCGAAATAAGCGTGCTCGAACTTCCCAAACCGAGCCACGTCTTGTTGATGAAGACGAAGCCATTCTTCCACAAGGCTCTCCTCCAAGCTCTCAGCAAAACATTCAACCGGAGTCATCCGCCCGAACTGCGACTTCGTCAAAATGGGCTCCTGCCCTCTTCTTTCGACAACCGAGACATCACCATTGATGATTCGGTGATCTCAGAGAAGGACCACTTGATGGCTTTTAACCTAGCCAAAAGTGTGTGCCTTCCAAAAGATATGGAGCACCACTACAAGCAGCTCAATACCGAGCTGAAGTCAGTCCGGTCCTCCACCAAATCCATGATCCTGGTAAGCAGCTTCTAAACTTCTAAGTAATTTTTCTTAACTTTCAGTCCGGTTAATCGTTACTTCTCCTTTGCAGGCCATTCAAAAAAACCAGGTCACTCACAGGAGGATCATGGAACTTCGGCATCATACAAGGGAGGCCATGGCAGAGGCTGAAACAAAAACGGCCGAACTAGAGGCGGCAAAGAAGCAGTTGGCCGATCTGCGCGCGGAAAACGGTCGTCTGACCGAAGAGTAGTTAAATCGGCTGAGGCTGAAAAGGAGAAGATCGCCATTCAGACAAAGGACAAGTACCTGCGTCACTTGGCTCAGATTGAGGCACAGAAAGGTGCCGAAATAAACCAGCTGAAGAAGGACATGAAGAAAGTCAAAAAACAAGGTTTCAAGGAGGCCGAAGACGCATACACCCTCCAGTGTGATGCCGCGAAGGATCTGTTCTTCAAATGCGGGTGGAGGAGTGCGGTGGAGAAGCTCGGTTGCACATCTGACACCGAAGTCTATAATGCACCACCGTATTTCATTCCGGCCTCCCTTTCGCAATACGCTGCCGATCTTCAAAAAGCATTTCTGGAGGGCTCCGGCGATGAATCTCTCATCCCGGCCGCCAGTGAAAAACAACCGCTCATTGAAGATCGAAGGGACGAGCCTCCTCCTGTTGAGACCGAGGTTCAAGTCGAAACCCAAGTTCAAGCTGAGACCGGTCTCCCAGCTCAGGCCGTGCTCCCAACCGACACCGGACTCCCAACAAACACCGGCCTCCAGATCAATGCGGACGATGAGTTTGATGCCGAACTAGATGCACTTCTTCATTGAGTTTTTCTTTCTTTTCTTTTTGAACTTTGTAACCGGGCTGTAGCCCCTCAATTGTACTTTTTCTTTGTTTCAAATGAAAAAATTTTCTTCAACTCTTGTTTCGGTTTTGTGTATGTATGCCTGTACTTGTAATGAATTTTTCTATGAACTTTCTGCACAACTGTGAGCTCGGTTTAATTATCCAACCTACTAGCCAACCACTCTTCAACCGATATATACATTTAATCGGTCGTACATACTTCGGCTGAAGAGTACAAAGAGTTGGTTTAATCCGCCAACCACTCTTCAGCCGAGATAACCCACTTCGGCTGAAGAGTACCAAGAGTTGGTTTAATCCAGCCAACCACTCTTCAGCCGAGATAACCCACTTCGGCTGAAGAGTACCAAGTGTTGGTTTAATCCAGCCAACCACTCTTCAGCCGAGATAACCCACTTCGGCTGAAGAGTACCAAGTGTTGGTTTAATCCAGCCAACCACTCTTCAGCCGTACCCATACTTCGGCTGAAGAGTACCAAGTGTTGGTTTAATCCAGCCAACCATTCTTCTGCCATACCCATACTTCGGCTGAAGAGTACAAAGTGTTGGTTTAATCCAGCCAACCACTCTTCAGCCGAGATAACCCACTTCGGCTGAAGAGTACCAAGTGTTGGTTTAATCCAGCCAACCACTCTTCAGCCGAGATAACCCCACTTCGGCTGAAGAGTACCAAGTGTTGGTTTAATCCAGCCAACCACTCTTCAGCCGTACCCATACTTCGGCTGAAGAGTACCAAGTGTTGGTTTAATCCAGCCAACCACTCTTCAGCCGTACCCATACTTCGGCTGAAGAGTACCAAGTGTTGGTTTAATCCAGCCAACCTCTAAATTGGTTTTTCCAGCCAACTTAGAATAGAATGTTTGGTTATTCCGACCAAACGTCCTGCAGCCTTATCCGGGGCTTAGGATCATAGTTGGTTGTTCCGGCCAACTATGTTTATAAAGTTCCGCACTTACTGAAGTGGCTTTCTACTGATAACAGTCACGTCGTAGAAGGATCGATTTATTTCGTGGTAAAAACTGATACATACTAGAAATAAAACAACTTGAGATTGGCAGTATTCCATGGTCTGGGAATTGCTTTGCCATCCTTATCTTCCAAGTGGTATGCCCCTTTGCCTGCTAATCCGACCACGTTGTAAGGTCCTTCCCAATTAGGCCCCAACTTGCCATCTCCCGGAATCAATGTATTTCCCATCACTTTGCGCAATACCCAGTCTCCGATCTTGAATTGCCTTGGATGTACTGTTTTATTATACTTTCTGGACAACTCTTGTTGGTAGGAGGCGATGTGAACCAGTGCTCTGTCTCTTCGCTCTTCCGCAAGGTCAAGTTCCAACGTTATGGCCTCGCCATTCAATTCTGGATCAAAGTTTTCGCTCCGGATTGTGGGGAGGCCAACCTCTAATGGGATGACTGCTTCCATGCCATAAGCCAAGGAGAATGGTGTTTCTCCTGTTGATCGTCGAGGCGTGGTGCGGTAAGCCCATAAAACATGAGGGAGCTCCTCTGCCCATTTCCCTTTTGCTTTTTCTAATCGTTTCTTCAATCCATCCAGGACTACCTTATTCGACGCCTCCGCCTGACCGTTTGCTTGAGGATATGCCGGCGTAGAGTTGTAGAACTCTATCTTGTACTCCTCACAAAAGCCTCTGAAAATCCTTCCGTCAAACTGAGTGCCGTTGTCCGAGATTAACGCCTTTGGTATGCCAAATCGGGTGATGATATTCTGCCAGACAAACTTCTTTACATCTTTCTCCTTGATTGACGCCAAGGCTTCTGCTTCCACCCATTTTGTGAAGTAGTCGGTTGCGGCTAGAAAGAACTTCCTGTTGCCTGGTGCCGTTGGCAGTGGTCCTACTATGTCTAAGCCCCACATAGCAAAGGGCCATGGGCTAGTTAAAGGTAGGAGTTCTCTAGCAGGTTGGTGTATTTGGTGTGCGAATTTTTGGCATTTTTCGCATTTTTTGACATACTTCTCCGAATCTGCTTGCATGTACGGCCACCAATATCCTTGCGAAATTGCTCGGTACGCCAATGATCTCCCTCCCTGATGGCTGCCGCATACGCCCTCATGGATTTCGAATAAGAATGCTTCCACTTTGCCGGGGTGAACACACTTTAAGTAAGGTCCTGAGAACGACTTCTTATACAATGCTAAGGATGGAGAGAGCCAAAATCGCTGTGACTTTGCTCTTATTCTGTTGGCTTCTTTCTTCTCTACCGGTACAGTGCCGTCTTTCAGGAACAGTATGATGGGATCCATCCAAGAAGGGCCTAACTCTGCACAACGTACCTCTCCCGCTTCGGAGTCTTCAATGCTTGGTCTAGGCAGGTAGTCGACCAACAATGGATGGGGGACGGAGATATCTGCCATTGAGGCAATGCCCGCTAGTTCGTCCGCTCTGCTGTTCTCCTCCCTGCCAATTTGCTCTATTCGCACCACTTCGAATTTCTTTATTTCGGCTCTGACCAACCCTTGATACTTAGCCATCCTATCATCTTTTGCTTCGTAGTCGCCAGATATTTGGTTTACCACCAGCTGCGAGTCGCTGTAAACCATTAGCTCCGTTGCTTTCAAGTAGAATGCCGACTTGAGACCTGCTAGGAGTGCTTCATACTCCGCTTCGTTGTTCGACGCTGGGAAGCCAAGGTTGATCGCCTGCTCCACTACTAGGCCGTCTGGAGAAATGAGGACTATACCAAGTCCTGCTCCATGCCTGTTTGATGCTCCGTCCACGAAGAGCTTCCACATCTCCCCAACGAACAACTTCCAGCAAGTGGCGGGATCAGACGATGCCTTGGGATCTTCCAAGTTGCTGGTGCCTTCCTCAGAGTCCATGCTCGCTGTCTCCCCCTTGCTACCCGATTGTGCCAAGTCGTTATTTGTTGGTACGTCCTGACTTGGTGTAGCATGGTTTGTTTCTTCCTTCTTTTCGTTACCTTGGTCTGCCTTGGAGCCTGACTGATCAACCAACACTAGGGGTTGCGCTATTCCGACGTCAACCTCCATTCCTAGTTCGGTTGTTTCAGTTAGGTCAACTGGGCAGATGTGATGACTCCCTGGTGTGAATTCTGCGACGAAGTCTGCCAATGCTTGTGCTTTTATTGCGGTTCTTGGTTGGAACTTGATGTCGTATTGTCCCAACTCTACTGCCCACTTCAGAATTCGCCCAGAAAAGTTCGCCCTTTCAAACAAAGCCTTTAACGGGAAGGCTGTGAGAACAACTATTGTGTGGGCGTGAAAGTAGTGCGACAATTTTCTTGAGGCCATCATCAAGGCCAACGCCAGCTTCTCCAGTGGCAGGTACCTTGTCTCGGCGTCCAGTAATGTCTTGCTGACATAGTATATGGGAAGATGTTGGATTCCTTCTGCGCGGACCAACACCGCGCTAATTGCATGCTGCGAGACCGCCAGGTATAAGAAGAGTTCTTCCCCAGGGATAGGGGTTACAAGTAATGGTGGAGAAGACATGTATTCTTTCAAACTCTCCAGAGCTCGGTCGCATTCTTCGTCCCATTCAAACTTAGCTTTTAATGATTGAAAGAATGGACGCAATCTGTCTGAAGACCGGCTGATGAATCGGTTGAGTGCCGCTGCCATGCCGGTGAGATGCTGCACTTCTTTCACTGAGTTAGGCCTCTCTAACCCCTGAATTGCTTTGATTTGGGAGGGGTCCGCCTCAATACCCCTGTTGGTCACCAGGAAACCCAGAAATTTGCCGGACCCTACACCGAATGCGCACTTAGAAGCGTTAAGGCGCAGCTTGTGTTTTTTCAGGATTTGGAACATCTCATCTAGGTCCTTTAGATGGTCATCCGCTCCCTTGCTTTTGACCACCATGTCGTCGATGTAAGCCTCCATTGTTCTGCCTAACAATGGCTCGAACATCTTTGTAACCATTCTCTGGAACGTCGCCCCCGCGTTCTTTAGGCCAAAGGGCATGACCTTGTAACAGTATAGTCCTCTTGGAGTGGTGAAGGATGTTACTTCCTGATCCGGTTCGTACATGGCTATCTGGTGGTAGCCTCTGTATGCATCCAAAAAGCTAAGTCGGTTGTGCCCCGCCGTTAAGTCTACCAGTTGGTCTATCCTTGGTAGAGGAAAGCTATCCTTTGGGCATGCTTTGTTAACCGTTTTGTAGTCGACGCAGACACGCCATTTGCCATTCTTCTTTGGTACTACGACGGTGTTGGAGATCCATCTTGGGTATTGCACCTCTCTGATTGCCCCTGCTTCCAGCAGGTTTCCTACCTCATCCGCCACTATTTCGGCATGGTGGAGTGCCGATCTGCGAGTGCGCTGAATGATTGGCCTGGCTGATGGGTGGACATTGAGTTGGTGACAGATGAAGTTAGGATCGATGCCTGGCATGTCGTACGGGGTCCAGGCGAACACTTCGATGTTGGAGGTCAGAAAGTCCAATACCTCCAATCTTTCAGTGCTGGACAGCGACGATCCGAGCAAAAAGAACTTATCTGGGTTTTTTCATTTACTCTGACCTCTACTAATTCCTCCACCGCTTTCTGACTAGCCGCTTTGCCAACATCGGCGAACAGCTCATTACTCTCAGGCTCTTCCACTGAATGAACGTATCCTTTGGCGGCGCGGCTGCCATTTACCGCGACAAAGCACTGCTTCGACATGAGTTGATCTCCATAAACTTCTTCTACCACTCCTGTATCGTTGGGGAACCGCATCACTTGGTGGTAGGAGGACGCCACCGAGCGCATGGCATGCAGCCATGTTCTGCCCAAGATAATGTTGTAGGTGGAGGGAACTTTCAACACCCAGAACTCCACCTGCTTCGTCACACTCCCCGCTTTGACTGGGAGGATTATTTTGCCGACGGGCCATTCTGGCATGGAGTTGAATCCAATCAAGGGAGAGACGGCAGGCGCCAAGTCTTTATCTTGCAACTTCATTTGTTTGAAGGTTTCGTAGTACATGATTTCACATGAACTACCTTGGTCAATCAGAATCCGCTTGACGTCAAAATCTGCGACTCGGAGAGTGACGACCAGGGCGTCATTGTGGGGGCAGTATATTCTTGTCAAATCTTTATCCGAAAAAGACATGACATTTGCGGCTTCTGTCTTCCCCTTCTTGACTGTTGGTTGAGCGCTCAGCACTTCTCTTAGGTGCTCTGCCTTTTTGATTGATCCTCTGAGCTCGCATATACGTTCAGGTTCAAAGACCCCGTGTATCACGTTGATTATGCCTTGGGGTGGAGCGTCAATCGGCATTCCGTTGGGGTTGCGATGGTCCTGGGGGGCTGGCTGCGCCCCTCCTTCGATGTATGTATCTAGGTGTCCTGCCGCCACCAACTCCTCCAGATGCTGCCTCAAGGGTGTGCAATTCTCAGTGCGATGCCCCTTTTCTTTGTGGAAGGTGCACCGTGATCTGTCGTCGTAATCCTTCTGAGCTGCGCCTAACCTGGCTGGCCATTTGACGAAAGGCTCGTCTCGAATCTCGCTAAGTACTCGGTAGATTGGTTTCTTGAATACCGTGGTTATGGCAGTGCGAACTCTCAACCATCTCTTGTCTTGGTCCTCCCCGTTGTCTCGCCTGCCTCGTCCATTTTGGTTTGGGCGATCTACCGCATTGACCTTTGCTGCGGTCTTCTTTTCCGGTACTGTGGTTGCGCCAGATTTTGTCTTAGCGTGGGAGCCATCCTCTTCTACCCTGATGTGCTGGTGCACTCTCTCCATCAAGGCCTCCATGGTGAGGGGTGGTGTCATGGTGATGGAATCCCTTAGTCTGTTGCCTATTGGAAGGCCTCTTTTGTACTGTGCAATGGCGAGATTGGTAGGGCAATCTCCAATCTGGTTGAAGGTCTCCCAATAGCGACTGTTGTATGATCTTAGGGTCTCTTTGTCACCCATGTCGATGGAGAGTAACTGGTCGATCTCCACCGGAGTTTTAGTATTCGTTCGGAACCTTGTCACGAACGCCTCCGCTAATTGCGCCCAGGAGGCTATGCTGCCCTCTGGGAGCCTCTCAAACCAAGTCAAGCCTAGATCGCCAAGGCTTGAAGGAAATAGGATGCACATCAAGGCCTCGTTTCGCCGGTACACAGCCATGACCTGGCGAAAGTGACTTAAGTGCGAGTAGGGGTCTGTCTTCCCTTCGTAAGTGGTAAATTTGGGCTGAAGGAAGCCTGATGGCAGGGGCGCGTTCTCTATTGCTGGGACGAATGGTGAGGTCTGTAACCTTGCCAAAGCCTTGTCCGTTGGTTCGTAAGCTGGACGCGGTATTGGCATTCCAACCTCGACGCTTCCATGCGTCCGAGGAGCCAACCTCACCAAAGCAGAAACTCTGTGTGGATCGCGCGCCCTGGCATGTCCCTCCCATCGCGCCTTCTCTTCAAGCATGGTTCGCAGGTCGGATGATCTGGGCAACTCCGTCTGTCTAGACCTCGTCTGGTGTGTATGCGAGGGCCAATATGTACTTCCCTCGGTGAATGACCTTTCGGATCTCGTCCACTCCGTCCTGGAGTGGCGAGTTCTGGATGACCTGGAGTGCGTATCACCTGTCCCGAGACTTCTGTTCTCTGCTTGGGAGGGTGTAGAATTCTTACTACGACCCTCTGAGTGGCGAGGGGGTGTCTTGTTGTTGTGCCTCTCTCCTGTCGCCACTTCTTTTCCTTTCACCTGGCGTTTGAGAGATTCCATGTCCGCCGCCATCCGCCGTATCAACTCGTCTTGTTCCCTGACGCGATCCTCCAGAGTTTGAGGATCTATCCTGCGCCTTTGTCTTTCTGAGCTCCGCGAACGAGAGTGATGGGGGCTGTTATACCGCCTTCGTCCCCTCCTGAAACTCAGTCTCTGTGGTTCCAGGTACGCCATGGGTGTGACCAAGGGTAGGCCTTCGCGCCTTGCGCCTCCTTCTGGAGTCAATCCGTCAACGGCGGACTGCGGTAACTCTTCGTTGTTTGTCATTTGATGTTTGAGAGAAAAAGCTCGATCAAGAGGTTGTTCTTGTCTGTTTTCCCACAGACGGCGCCAATTGTACGGGCGAGAAATAAACTTGCCCGTATAATCCTGTTGATTAAGCAACTACACAAAGAATTTAACGTGGTTCGGCGAATTGCCTACGTCCACGAGCTGCAGATTTATTATGTTGAACTAATGATCAGAATTACAATCAATTCTCCGTTCTTAACTCTCTTTTTTCCTCATGCTTCTCCCTCTCCCTGGCAACCTATATATAGAGATTACAAATACAAGAGAGAATCTTGGAAGTGAGCTGGCCGCCAGCTCAGTCCTACTTTTGGTCACTTTCTACACATGGCCTCATGGCCTCACATGACCATCTGGCCTCAAGGCCAGCTCACATGGCATCATGGCTTACAGACCTTTACAGGTTGGCTAGAATCTATAGTCACTTTACGACCAATCTTCATAACCGGACTACCAGTTCCGACCGAAGTACACGTTAGTTAGGTACTTACTTCTCTTTTATCTCGGTTTCCTTGGCTAAGACCGAGCTAACCTTAAGAGAGTTGAGCCGAACGATCTTTAGAGCTATGTCCTCTCAAGGACTTGGTGCAACTTGGTTTTCATGTGCCTCGACCGAACTCAACACCGAAGACCGGACTTCCCTCAGTGGATTACTCAACCGAGGTAGAAATAAAGTTCTGACCGAACTAATCATCATGGTTGTATGACCGGTCTAACTCCAAATTTACTTCTCCTGACCGGATTAACTCACACAGCCATTTTACTCCGGCCCTTTGTAATGCGGCTCATAACGGCCCAATAAGCAACCCAACTTCGGCCCAATACCCAACCCAACTTCGGCCCAATTTGCATACAAATTACCCTCTCATACGTGAAATTCGAGTTCGTAGCCTCATGAATTATGAATGCATGACCAAAATGACATTTCTTTTGACTTAGACAACATAGATTATACTCTAAAATGAGATTCCACAATAATTTCTTACATGCATGGATGAATTAATCTTCAATTCTTCATGCTAGACTCAATTCATGCAATTCATTTAATTATCTTCTTGAATCCATTTCATTATGAACTAAAACTCATGGATTGAGGTTCAATCTCTTACCTTTGAACTTCAGTGAGCCTAGGTGTAGCAAACTCTTGTGCCTAGCTTCACTATCCTTCAATTTCTTGAGCAATTCTCCAAGTTCTCCTCTTTTCTCCTTTGAATTCTCACTTCTCTCTATCTATAGTGTATATTTTCAGCCAAATATTGAAGATGAGCTCAAGTTATGAGCCTAGGCACTAATTTAACACATATATAGTGAGTAATTAGCTTAAGCTAATTAACTAAGGGTTAGTCTAATTAATTAAGGCTCTATTTAATCTTAATTAATTTGATCCAAATCGGTTTTTAATTAAATTTCACCGTAGGCTCTAAAAATTATGCTAATCACAATGGTATAGTCAATTTTGGTTTCTGTCACCTATATGGCTCTCAATTTCAGTTTATTACAGAATACGGAACAGATTTTCCTACGATGAACATATATGAATTCAAAAACATACATAATCACATGATTAGCATCCAAAATCACATTAAGCACACAATTACAAAGATAATTAGAGATTAACAGCATATCACAGAACGGGGTTATCACAAAATCTACCGCACGAGCGGCCAAGTCTGGGAACCTTTCTACTTGAGCTTCGCACGAGCACCTATAATTCATCGCACGAGCGGCCAATCTTGAGACCCTTTTTCTTGAAATCTTTTTCAAGGTGTTGATGTTGTGCCCTGATCATAAGGCAAGGCTGAGGATGTGTGCATGAGCTAAGAGAGAGTTCTTTTGACTTGTAATCCTTGGGCCATCTATTTTGTGTGTTGAGTGCTATTTTTGTAACGGTTGTACCCTTTTATATGATGTAAGTCTAAGGGTACTTCAATTACATATAATGTTGTTGTTTTTAAATTACATACTGTATATTTACTCTATCTAGATGTTAAATATATGCTATATGTAATTGGAGAATCTCATGTACTGATTAATATTGTTACATCAATACATATATGAGAGGGGCATTAATCATATTTAATATTATCTTTTATTTATTTATGATTTATTCTCGTAGGTCGGATCTTGTAAATCTGAAGTTTAACAAATGGATTATCTTATCATTTTTTTTTTCTCTCTTTCTAAACTAAAGTCAATTATAGTTTACACATATGTAGGAAAATCATATGGTATAAAAGGGTGTGTATTATATGTACCATATTATATATTTTTATGGTACATGTTACGCTTTTGGTGATATATATTAGATAATTTTTTAATAAAATTATGATAATTTTTTATTCAAAAAGAAAATTATGCATTTTGTTAAGATTTTGGCCTAACCCCATCATCTATTCTCTAAGCAGTTATTGGGTAGTCTTAGAGAATTGCTCTACACCATTCATTAACGGACAAGTGTCTAGTTGTCTCCTAGAATGTAGAGGCGAGAATTTGGCACGTAACTTGTCATGACCCAAACTTGTCCCTAAAAGTTTAGGTCATGCTCGGCCTGTACTCAGGCCTAAGAGACAAAATTTCAAAATATTCAAATCATATCGGGGCCTAAAGCGGAAGCAAAACAAAAATAATAAATGTCAATTGAGCTGTGCATACATGATGACCTGAAATAATTAAACTATTTAACTACACTTTCCATATTTACATATATAATAACAGAGCTTATACAGATCTCTGACACTATATGAAAGTCTTCAAACAAAACTAGGCTTGGTGAAATAACACTACGCCTCTACATGGAGGTACTTCCTGGGAGGCTTGACAGAGAGGCGGACTTCGATACAAACTCGAACGTTGATTCTTCAATGGCTCACCTACATATATATATATATATATATATAAAGTAAAAGGGTGAGCTAACGTCTAGTGAGTAATAATAAAGTAAAGAGGTTAATGAATGATGTCCTTAACATTAGGAAAACATATTTCACTATTATGAAACATATCTTAAATCATTTTAAAACAAACATTTATCGTATCAAAATCCGTGCTTTTTCAAATGGAATACATATCTGAAACCATTACAAAACATTGTACGTGGTACATCCACTTATACAAAGGGTCAGAATCAAATTTCAAAATAGGACATCCATTCATTCATATAAAATAACATTTCGTAAACATGAGTCATGTAGCGATGTAAAAAATATTCATATTCATATCACATTTTCTGAACGACCTTGGGTCCAAACAGTATCATATCACATCACTATTCTGAACGACCTTAGGTCGAAACGTATCATATCGTATCACTGCATCTTATCATGGAGTAGATGGAACATCGACATGTCTCCACCTCTCCTTGGGTCCAATTCATGTATGTATGGACTCAAGAGGTGACTCGTACGGATTCTAGAGAGGACTCTCACTGTAGCACTTAGTTCCATACATCACTTTGTTCCTTACCAGAAATCAATAGGTCTTAAAGACCGAACAATTCATATCATGTCATAGCATAAATGGAACAGATAAACGGAACGGCCTTGGGCCCACCATATCATATTACAAACAATTCACATTTCTTGTTTATAACTCATTTCACATTTCTTGAAAACTTATGCATTTTGACAAAATACGATATTTAGAGGATCTTGTTGTACATAAATCAAAATAGATAATGAAAAACATATCTTTACTATACTATTACTCACAGTGATGGGCTTCTGGTAGCAGTTGGACAATTTCCTTGTCTTGACCTACAAACACAATTACATAGCACAACGTAGCGAAACATAGAATTACTCTCTTAATCAAATTTACTTCTCTTAATCAAATAAACCGATCCTTTACTTTGCTCCTTAACCAATTATTTATGTTGGTTCTAAACTCATTAGTCCTCAATGGGTCATAATTTGTGTCTAGGAAAATAGGAAGAAACGAAAGGAAATTGGGTTAGGAGAAGAAATAGCATGAACGGTTAGAAAGAAAGTGAACAACCTTAACTAATTTGAACATATCTATTTGTGTACTCAGAATTTGGATATGATACCACCACCATTGGAAACTAGACTTTCGGGGCTTGAATTTAGGCTCAAGAATCACTTAAAACGGAGTCCAGATGAGAGAGATATGCATATTCGAAATTGGGCTGAAACATGGGAGTTTTGCACGTGCGGGAGCAAAACTGTACGTGCGGGAAAATCAGGGCACATGCGGGGGAAATGCAATTATTTCATAATCAAAAATGTTTTTGGAAATAGACTTCCGCACGTGCGGGAAGCCCCACTGCATGTGCGGCTCTGGCAAAATTCTGCTGCCGAAAATATCTGTTGGTTCTATCACTTGTTCTTCAATTTTCCAAGCTAGGTTTTAACTCTAATCACTCAACAACATGTAAAACTAATGGGAAACATGAGATTATGATTGTTTTCTAAATCAAAACATCAAAAATACAATGAATCTTTAAACAAAAAAGATCAAAATCCTTATTTAGTTCTTTTTCAAAACTTCTTCTTCCAAATTCACATAGATCTCCATTTCATATATAATTTTATGAGTTCAAACCATACAAAACCTCAATATTAAAGCTCAACTTCTCACAATCTAACCTAAGTCAAGTAACTTCAAAGAAATCAACTCTTAAATCAAACAAATCCAAGAAATCCAACTCCAATTTCATATTTATATATATATAAATATATCAAGTAAGCTTAGAGCTCAAAATGATAAAACCAAGTAATCTTCTCCTTTAGGGTTCTTACTTCAATTTACACCACTTTACACCCTTCAACTTCTTAATTCAACCTAGATTATATGATCTCATAAGGAATACAACTTGTATTCATAAAATCAAAGGAAGATGCTTACCTTAGTTGGCTAATTTGTTGTAGATTAGCTTATCTTCAATGCTCTCTTCAAGTTTCCCCCTTCTTTCTTCTCTTGAGCTCTCCCTCTCTCTTTTCTCGTTCTAGAACTCTTTCCCTCTTTCCTTAGATTTTTGTGTTTTAAAACAAGATAAAGATGAGCTCAAATGGCTTATATCACTTATATATATACACACTTAAAGGTGGCCCAAACACACCTTAACGAATCAGACGGAATAAATTTTTAATTAAACTTCCCAAATAGTTCTAAAAATTCCCATTAGCGTATCCATATACTCAATTTATGTTTCTGAACCCATTGAAGTCGTCAATTTCAATTTCAAAGTGTTAACCCTAAGAGTTTTACCCAAATAAAGCCAATTAATTCATTACGAATCAAAGTTTTACAAAATTTCATATTATATCCTAAAAATCATTCTAACCACAATTATAAAGTCAATTTTAGTTTATCGTGCCTCTAAAGCTTCCAATTTTCTGTCCAAAGGTTATAATTTCAACAAATTTTTCTACAAGCAACAGATATCATTTCAAATCCTTATAATTCACATTCTTACACATGCAATTCCACATTAACAACATAATTAGCTTATCATGACTAATCACAAATCCCACATAATTTAATTAACCTAATTTAACTTATATTAGAGCCCAATTAATTATATTCAAATTTATCAGTCTGAGTCAGATTTTAATCAAGCTCCCAAAAGGCTCCAAATATCAAATTAAACTTATTTCCATCATCAATTGTGATAATTTGACTCACTACTTATCATTTCTTGAGCCAATTAGGCTTTCAATTTCTAATTCCAAATAAATCTTCAATAACTTTGTTTATGAATCAGTCTCCATAATTTTCATAATTTCCATATTAAATCAGAATAGTAGGCAATTAAAATTCAAATCTCCGTCATTAATTAAATATTAAATATTACGCGATGGGGTTATTACAAAAAGTTTGGTTCGTAACCGGCCAGTAATCACACGATTACCTATGGCCTCATACAAAAAACAAATATTTTTAATAATGGGGCCTTAAATAGATGCAAATAGTATAAATAACGTTCATTGAGCAGTGCTTAAATGATCAGAATAAACTCTCATATATATATATATATATATATCATGATTTCCAAACATAACTTATATATGCATATGAGTCATCAACATTAAGGTTACATATTCACAAACCCATTTAACAAAAACCAAACAGAAGACTTTCAAAGAATTCATCTCTTGCATTGTTTGAGCATGAACATGGAAATTGTGTAACCATGTGTACGTTTCTAATCTTAGCATGAAAAGTAACCTATGTGAGAACCTATGTGAGTATATGATATGAGTATGAACAAAAAGGTTATGTGAATTAATGTGTCATTTTGATTTCGATATTGAATGTGTGACTTATGTGAACATGAACATATGAACATGAAAGTTATATGATTTACGTGAACCTACATGTGCAACTTTGTTGTTGATGTATGGATATATATATAGCAAAATGGTGAAAACAAGGGCGGACAAATTAGAGGAGTCTGCCTCCTCTCGACTTGATAGACTGGAAAGAATAGTAGAAGAAATTGTAGAGGCCTTAAGACAGCAAGAGGTGATAGACCCTGCACTGATATGGGGCCAACATGAATCGGTTTCCTGAATAAAAAAAAAGAAAAAGAGACGAAGCTCTGGTGTGAACAAAAAATTCATGAAGAATAAGAAATGGAAATCAGAAATATCTACGTAAGATAAATTCGATCAAAGAAATGATTCAGCACTGATTTGTTCAGAATGTAGGAAAAGCACCAAGGGATTTGTTATCAACTTTTGGAGTTTGTTATAGAAGTGACAAAATGGGTCATAAGGTAAGGAATTGTCCATGGACTAGACAAAATGTGAATAGACCCGCTACCTTAGTTGGTTTTGTATCAATAGCAAGACCTGTTACGACAAGTGGAATTGCTAGCCAAGGTATAGTAATTGCACTCGTCCCAGAAAACACTCAGAATACTAGGACTGTTGTCCCAGGTACATTTACTAAGTAGGCTTAGACATTTTGTTCTTAAATCAAGCAATCAAACTCAAGGCAAGCAAATATAAAGAAATTGCTTATTAAATCAAGCAAATCCAAAGAATCCATGTTCAATTCATGAATATAGTAATTGCACTAAGTAGGCTTAGACATGGATACTATGAATAGTCATAGTATTGCATTCGTAAGGCTTAAGTAGGCTTTACTTAAGCCTTGTAATCAATACATATACTTAACAAACCTTGTTGGAGAAACACCTAAGGGGGAAAGAGAGAGAGAGAGATAGAGAGAGAGAGAGAGAGAGAGAGAAGAGGAATTCAATCTAGAAGCTTGAGAACTTGTAGAATTTGTAAAGAATTCAAGAATCTAGCTCAAGGTATGTATGATTCAACTAAAACTCTTGAAATAACTCTTCAATTGCTTAAAATCAAGACTTAAAATAGAGGCTAAACACTCGAATGAGTTAGGGTTTTGAATCAAAAGTTTAAAATGAACTGTATTCATGAATTGAACATGGATTCTTTGGATTTGCTTGATTTAAGAATCTATTTCTTTATATTTTCTTGCCTTGAGTTTGATTGTGAGAAATTGGGCCTTAATCCTTAGATTTTGTGTGATATGAACTCAAAGAGTTACATACAAAGTGAAAATCTAGTTGAATTTGAAAGGAAATGAAGCAACTCATGAAATTATGGAAGCTAGGATTAAGATTTTGGGATTTAAATAAGTTTTAATCCAATTGAGCTTGAATTACACTTTAATTATGTCTATATATCATGTTTTTGAGGTGGATTTACATGAATTGAGGCTTGAAAATGAGTTTGGAAGCTTGAAGTTGGACCAATTTTCGGACTGCACAGATGAATCTAGAACTGGATGTTGGAAAATTTGAATTAAAATTTACTTCTATGGTTGTGTCTCTTGAGTTGGAAAGGTGTGTCCTTTTGAAGGGTCACAACCTTTCTGAAGAGTCACATAGAAGTCTTTAAATTCCATCTCCCTCATTTCAATTTATATAGAGAATGGTCATTTCTTCTTCACTTTGCATTTTATTCTTTATATTTCTTGAGTTTAAGTTTCCTATAAAGATAGTACATGCACAACGAAGTTCGCTAGGTTTGCAATAGTAGTACTGCTAGTGCAAGACATTGATCGTTCTATCCTGGGAGATAGACGTCCATTGAATCCTAAGCACCGGTGGGAGGACGAATCTGTCTTAAGGAAAGAGTGTCACACACTTGACTCGATCAGGTTTTATCTATTTATGTACTGTAAGTTTTGTTACGTTATTTTGTCAATTTATTTCAATTTTGGTTTTGCCCAAAAACCGTTTACATATTTTTAAATTATATTTTCTATATAGATTGATACTATTTTTCTAACAATCTTAAGACAGATTCCTGATCATGTATAAAGGGTTCTAATAACAGGGACACCACAGGAACTTCACCTATGTGAACATAAGAAGTGTAGCCATTTCTAGCAAATGTTTACGATTTGTTTTTGTAAATTGTTCATGAAGGCCAAGATTGTGCACATGGATGTAAAAGTGCAACTAACTATACTGGTGAACTTTCGCTGAAATTGGATGTTCTTTTGTGTGTGGTTTTTCTGGTACCAATAAATATGATTCTTGATTTATTCTTCAGACACTAAAGAATTCATTGGGATTTTGAAATGCTTACACTAATTGAAGGTTTAAATTGAGAGATACATGTACGCATGAGAATAGCAGTATTTATATATGATCAAGATCATATAGTGATACACCAGATTATAACTCTTTAACTGGTTATTACTAATAGTTGCAGGTAGTTACTAATAGAAATTCAAATTATAAAGGCACCATTTCAAGTTGAAAGACATGTTTTCAGAATTTTCAAATTCTGAAAATTCAGACTAAGGGTTGTGTTCTCTCATAAAGGTGCCTTTAGTACTTTTGATTATCTATAAATATATAATTGCAAATCTAGGAAAAGAACTCTAGATTTCTCATTGTTTTCTTTTGTTATTATTTTTTGTTAACAGCAAACTCTTTTGAGTGGGGGCCATTATCACCTTAAATAAAGTGTCCCCAACACGCCTTAAAGTCGCATTTTGCTTGATTATGTTTTTCTTTTGACTTGATGTTCTAACAATTTTAAGGTGATAACTCGATTAGTGGGTTTTCTGGTTATAATGAACAATAGCAGTGAAAGTCTGTTACAGACGTTTGAATCCCTAGTTTGTTGCTGTTTCAATTCCATTCTAATTCAAATATTTTTCCTACCTGAATCTGGGATTGATTAGATTCTATGTCTTGGTATGTTGTTCATTACCATATTTGTACCAATAGAACCCACAATGAAGTAACTTGAATAAATTGATTCACATCAGAGGAAAAAGGGGTGAATTTAGAGAATGCGAAGAAGTATGATAGCAATCTGATGAAGATGATTGGTGATGAGAAGAAGAAGGGGACGCTATTGAGGCTGAATTGGGAGATGAATGTGTATGTGTTTGGCCTGTTCAATGAGAACATGAAGCCAGGGCCGACATCGGAGAGGAATTTTGAGTTGTTTATGGCGGTTGGCACGCCGGCATATTCACTCGGACTCGACGGAGGTCCAACTATGAGTTTCGGAACGCTGACTTGGTGATTGGGTCAACCGCTTCTTTGTCTTTCTCTCCGCTTTCTCTCTCTAAAAGTATCTCTCAAAGTATATCCCCATCAATGGCGCTTGCAAAACCCTAATTCTAGTCCGTCGCCATTGCCTCTTCAAGCAACAACACCATAGAGCCCGAAATTTTCTATCATACCTTAGCCAAGCGGAGCTTTCAAGATTATTGCCACGAATTGGGTTTTCTGCGTATATTGCTTGTATGTAGTTGTCTTTATTGCAGTATTGGAAGTTCCAGGGTCAGGTGGGTGTTTGATTTTGAGGGCTTTGAAGGTCTTTTGGAATTGATGGGTGTTGATAGAAGCTTGACAGAATTTGCTCTTTTCTGCAACTTTACTTTGGAATTTTGGTGTGTTATGCCGTTTCTAAGGTAGCTCTTATCTTCCTCACTGATGGCAGAAGGCCTAACTTGAGATGTACCAGCAAATCCAACAGGAGATTGAGGAAAGGGCTGTGATTGTGCCCCATGGCTTGGCATTATTGGTCTTGCAGTGTAATTCTGAGGCTGGTGAGTCTGCAAACCATGTGAATGCGCAATATTTTGTTGTGACGACATATTGTCCTAAGAATTTTGTTGCTCCATGTGAGGAAGGCCTTGAGGGCATAACTGACACTGCATAGGCTGCTGCTATATGAAATGGCCATGTGGATGTAATTGATTCTGAACAGGACCCAATGTTTGCCCTGGAAATGGCTGCTGATATTGAAAATATTGTTGGGACACTGGTTGTTGCATTGGTTGCAAAATAGGACGCTGGAGACCAGGATGACCAGGTTGCTAAACATGATGATGAACCAGATGCTGTTGTGCTGGTGGGATGCTTGGAACCTGATCCTGTGAAGACAACAAAACAGGCTGTTGCCATTTTGGCATTGGAGCATGTGATTGGGGGGGACCCATCTGATGTGGTGGTTGAGGAATAGGCCCACCATGGGGATACATGTGAGGGGGTTGTTGAGATCCCAACTGCATTTGCTGGCGGCGGATGAGGATGTGCCTAAGGTTGAAGCTGAGGTTTTGATTGAGCCTGTGAATGTATTTGAGCATGTGGCTGTAGCATTGAGTGAAGTTGATATTGTGGGTTGACTGAAGCTTGCATAGTCACTGGAGCATTAACAAGCTGAAGAGGTTGAGGCTGAATTTGTGGTTGGTGTGTTTGAGACGGGGGCTGCATTTGTGGAGCGAGTTCTTATAAGAATTGTTTCATTTATTCTTGTAACAATTTTGGTGACCAGTCTGTGGAGTGAACTCTTGAACACATTTTCGATCTCCCTTGCAAAACAATTAATCCGCTGACATGTCCACTTGACACTAGTGTAGTTCGTTCCATAATAAAGAATGAGTTCATGAAGTATCATTTAAATTTGGACATGGTCTTCAGAAATAGGGATGTAGTCTCTACTGCTGATGATAGTCGTGGACCACTTATTGTTGCAATTGAAGAATCTAGCATATGTGGTGATTTTCGAATTGTCAAACCGTCTCTGCTTCTGGAAAGCCAAGCCATGTTTAGTATTGCAAGGGCCAATTTCTGTGTATGGAAAGGGAAATGGATGTATGAAGTGGTTCTTGAAACTTTTGGTATACAACAGTTTGGATGGGTAACTCTGTCTTGCCCATTCACTGATCATAAGGGTGTAGGAGATGTTGATGATTCTTATGTAAATGATTGATATATTTGATATATCGATTTAGTATGTGGTGTATTATAATTGGATGTCAATTATTTATCAAAGTGTTGATAAAAAAATGTGAACTTATGTGTTTTGACATAAGAGGAATTCTAACTATTCTTTGGAATAATGACTGTGAAATTGGTGTGGTAACCGATAACTCCGTAATGAAATATTATATGAGTTAAAATATTTCATGAGTGGAAGATGCTTTGGTAATTGTCGACGTAGTCACCAATACTGGATAAGACAAATAAGATGTAAATGTAATATTTATATTCCACGTTAAGATTGAAATTAAAGGTTGCAATAAACAAAAAGAAATAATGCATGGCTAAAGAAATATTATTTGACAAAGTGTTGTTGCCACAACCGGTATTAGCCATTTTTCCTTTGTACTGCAAAAGAAAGTTATAAAGTCTAATTGTATTTTAGACAAATTAGTATTGTGATTATATTCACAAAGCAATTTTCCATCTTGTTCATGCACGCTGTAGACACCCCATTTTGACCAGCCCTAAGACTTATGCGCTTTCTGTTGATTACCCGATGATGATAATTAGAATGTGTTTCTCACAGAATCCTCAACAAGAAAAATGGAATTTGAGCTTTAATCCCAACCTTTACCCATTTTTTGGCCAAACTATTTTAGACCTTAAAACCCTCTTTTCAAAATATGTTTTTTTTTTAAAAATGTTTCTACAATGTCCCGAAGCTCCTATTTCGATTAAAATGTTGCACTTTTCAGTAAACCGAGTAAGGACAAAGTGGAAATAAATGGAAGGGAGGTGAACTTTTTTTGAAAAATATTTAAAAACATCTTCTTTATAGGTTTGGAGTTAAAGGAAATAGGAGGGGATGAAAGAAAACTAGTTTAGGAAAATAATGAGCATCAAATCATTAAGAAGGAAATGAGCAGCCTTTACTAAATTAGGCATATCTCTTTGTACACTTGGAATTTAAATGTGAGGCCACCACCATTGGAAAGTAGACTTCTGGGGCTTCAATTTAGACCCAAGAACCACCTCAGACCAAGTCCAAATAAGGGAGATATGCCCATTTGAAGTTGGGCTTAAGAGCAGATTTTGTTGACTCGGCCTAAAACAACAATAGCCCATTTTTTTTTGGTTTTGGTTCGGTCGGGACAACCCATTTACCCATTTTCTGAGCCATTCAAGTGCATCCACTCATCCTCCATTATACCTAATCATCTCCCATTGTCAAAAAGAGGTTTTGTTTGCATTCATAAAGGAGTATCCCATGCAACCACCTTGAAAATTTGCCCTCCTATCACATTCTTGTCTCCCACCTTGTCTCCCACCCTCTTTTTGACCTTTACTCTCCCTCATTGCCTATATAGAATGATCATATTGTAAGAGAGAGGGGCACCACGAAATTGAAGAGAAAGGAGTGAGAAAAGAGTGAAAAAAGAGAGAAAAAATGAGTTTTTGAGCCAAAAATATTTCTATCTTCCATATACACCCCATACCTTCCATAGCTACTGAAATTCCTCATTTCCATACACCAAAACCACTCTAAAAATTCTGATATAGCCAAAGATCAATTGCCTTGATCATAAGGAAGAGTGTTTAGTGATTGAAAGTGAGAAAAACTAGAGAGTTAGCCACTTTTCATACCATAAACTCCATAAACTCCATAATTTCGAATTGAGGATTTGAGAACACACTTCACTTGAGGGTGATCAAGAGGAAGTTTGGAAATCAAGAAGTTCAATCTTTCTTTGGAAGGTGAATTTTTGGTCTTTCATTTTCTTATATTTTATATCTCATATTTATTTTCTTACTTCTTATTTCATAGTGTTTTGTTATAATCCAAGTAGTTTGTTTATCTCATATTTATTTTCTTACTTTATATTTCATAGTGTGTTGTTATAATCCTAGTGGTTTGTTTAGCTTATAATTATTTATTTATTTATTTTTATTCGCATGTTTTAATTTCATATTAGTTTTGTTGTAATCTTGCATGTCCTACCTCATATTTATTTTTATTTTCTTGTGTTAGTCTCACATTAGTTTTGTTGTAATCTTGTATGTTCTATCTTATATTTGTTTTATTGTTTTAGGTTTATGTTGTAAGTTTACACTTTTTATTTTATTTTATATTTGTTTTCGTGTTTTTAATCTAACCGGTAGTGGTTAGTTGAGCCACCTACATATTTTTTGTTTGTGCCTTTTCTTGGTTTCGCAACAAGACAGGTTTTGCTTGGCCTAGTTGGCCGGCCGGCCTATTTGGCCGGTCGGTTAGCTTCTTCCAGACAAGATGGCGTAATCTCCCAATGTTGACCAATTTCCGGTGGCCGTTCCAAAGAACATGAAGTTTTTATTTTATTTTATTTTATTTTTTTTTAATTTTGAGTGTATTGTGAGGTTTTTATTTTGTTGTAATATTCCCTTCTCTCTCTCTTATCTGGTTTGTAATAATTTATTCAAAGCGTTGTAATAATTCCCCGCCCCACTTCTTTCTATCCCATTCTTTTACTTGCTTTCCTTATTTGTACATAAACATCATATTTATTTTTCATCATATTCATGCTTTGCATCCATGTTTCATGCATCTTGATTCGGCGAAGTTTACATTTGTGGATTTAATCAATTCCTATGTGATTATGTGCGCTACCTCATGTTCTTGAGATGATTCACATGTCATATCTTAGAAGCCGAATCTTTAGTTGCATCTCATGAGTGAATTGCATTAGGATTTTGTATATAAGATCATGCATGTTTTACTAACTTTGTTTTGTAGCTTGTTCGCGGGTCGTCAAACATGTAAGTTTTTATGCTTTAGCATCCCGTTTGTGTGTGTTTTTCTTACTATGTTTAAGCATCCTACCATGTGGCTATTTGCTTATGTGATATAACTGTATGAATGCCAGTGGATGGAGGTTGTGTCGCTTAATTTGGAATGATATTGATTTTCGTGTTTGTAAACTCAATTTATTTGGGTTATACATTTTCAAAACTCTTTCAAAACTATATGAAATCAAGTTATTCCAAAATGGGTGACATAGTCTATACTTGTATGTTTCACATAGTAAATTTTAGGATTTATTAAATAATCAGAACATGAACATATAAAGAAAATAAAAGTCATATTATGGTTTAGTAGAGGCCGATCTTTTGATCGGGTGAACGGGGGTGCTCAAATAATGACCTTCCCCCTTCATACCTAAGGTTCCGAGCCAAGCATCCTTGGTTACGACGAACAGTGGCCTTGGCACGAGTCATGGGTTTCCTAATTTTCCCAAAATAAATATTAGGTGGCGACTCTGAGATCTGATGACGCAGTCCATTTTTGGTAAAATTGCAATAAAAATGGATTTTCAATAAAAGTTGCCAAATCTGGACTCTCATCTACGTTTCACATTGCACTCGTGAGACTAGATCAAAGAGATCTCGGGAGTCCGAACTGTTTAATGCGTGCGGGTACCCTCCCGGGCATGTTACACACGCCAATTAATGATATATTCTGATTTACCTCAGAATTGTGGGGGGTGTATTAATATTTTTGTATAATTATACATCAGCCAAAGAAATTAAGTTTCCTTAGAATACTTCAAATGTGGGGGTGCTTGGAAGATTTTACCAACGGTTCTGATAATAGGTCCTCAAAGAATCTCAATTCTTTCTATAGGACAAAGTTAGAGTAGAAGCAAAATGATTTCATTAACTCCTAAGGAAAAACACTGTGTTTATTATTTTAAAAATGGAAGTGACATAGAGTAACGGTAAGTCTCGATGTAATCAAAGGGTTAATACCGTATGACATTTGCTTTCAGTTGTGAATATTGTCTAAGGATAATATAATGGATCCACTAACTACTCAATGATATATAATTGAGAAGGTCAAATGAAAAATAGCGGCCGCTAAACAAAAAGTTTGACTAGAGAGCAAATGAGGGAAAGTTTATCGAGGAGAATGTGATCATAATGGTAACTCTACTTAGATGACTGGAGATTCCAAGAACTAAGTTCAAAGGGACAACTAAGTTATGTATGGCTTGCCAGAAATCACTAAAGGAGTCTATCTCTTATCCATTCCTATAATGAGAGTGATATTTACAACATGTGTTGTATGTAGGGGATTTAGGGTAAGCTATGCTTTTAATGATCGCTTATATCTTGAAAAACCTAGAGGGGTATCTTTCAAGAGGAGTATTTAAGAGAATCGAAATAAGGATCACCTATATGAGTGTGAAGGGGCCGCTTCTATGAGAATTGATAAGGCTAAATTCTCTAAAGCACTTATGAAACACCAGGACTTGCCCAAGGCCAAAACGGGCACAACTGTGAGAACTAAACTGTGTTTGGAGATATTCTGTGTGAATTCTATTGTCTTGGCTTACACAAACGGCTGAACAGTTCAAGGCATCGCGTCCACTGATTAGCTAGTAAGTCCAATAGGCTTTCACTAGGGAAGGTTCAAAGCCAAAAGCTACCTATCCCGATGCAAGGTATTTCCTTAATGTACTCTCTCTTTGCCTGCATGTTGTTGCATTTCCTTTCCGTAAATTTCATTCATGTGAGGGATTGTTGGAAAATTTGAATTAAAATTTACTCCTATGGTTGTGTCTCTTGAGTTGGAAAGGTGTGTCATTTTGAAAGGTCACAACCTTTCCGAAGAGTCACATAAAAGTCTTGAAATTCCATCTCCCTCATTTCAATTTATATAGAGAATGGTCATTTCTTCTTCACTTTGCATTTTATTCTTCATATTTCTTGAGTTTAAGTTTCATATAAAGAGAATACATGCACAGCAAAGTTCGCTAGGCTTGCAATAGTAGTGCTGCTAGTGCAAGACATTGATCGTTGTATCTTGGGAGATAGATGTCCATTGAATCCTAAGCACCGGTGGGAGGACGAATCTGTCTTAAGGAAAGAGTGTCACACACTCGACTCAATCAGGTTTTATTTATTTATGTATTGTAAGTTTTGTTACGTTATTTTGTCAATTTATTTCAATTTTGATTTTGCCCAAAAACCGTTTACATATTTTTAAATTATATTTTCCATATAGTTTGATACTATTTTTCTAACACTGCATGTGCGGCTGTGAGCTCCGCACGTGCGTAAACCAAAACGAAATAGAGCTGAGCATTCTGTTTTTATTGCACGTGCGGGCCACACATGCAACATTGAACTCTCTAGAGCTCATTTCATGTATAATTCTCAATATTGAACTCAAATCAAGCAAAATTCAAAGGATTAAGGTTCAATTTCTTGACTTAAACTCAATTAAACTTACAACTCAAAACCCTAGCTCAATTAGGTGTTTAATCTTCATTTTAATCTTGAATTCAAACAAATAATGAGTTAATTCCATGAGTTTTAGTTGAATTTCACATACTTTGAGTCAATTTCTTGAGTTATACTTCAATTCCTTCAATTCCCCTATTTCTCTTCCAAGTTCCCTAGCTTTTCTTTTCTTCCTCTTTTAAACTCTCTTCTTTTCTCTCTTTGTTTAGCTCCAGCACATTTTCGTTGAGATCCTAAAGCTCTTCACTAAGTCAATATATATATATATATATATATAAGGCTCCTTAATTAACTTTGAATCTAATTTTTATCAAACTTCTCGTTAGACTCTAAAAATTATACTGCGTACAAATAATTAATCAATTTTGATTTCTGACACCTCTAAGGCTTTCAATTTTCAGTTTAAAGCTAAAATCACAACAAGTTTTCCTACGAACAACATATATAGATCCAAAACTATATGAATTACATAATGAAACATACAAATTCACATCAAACACATATAGTAAGTTAGTTACTTTTTACAAATCATAAGTATGTTCGTCACAAATAGTAAGTTAGCATTATTTTTTTATATCAAAATTAACTAAAATTATTTTACTTTTTAAAAAATTATCTTACTTTTTCTATTTAATTTTACTTTCTACTCATCCAATGACTAGTATTTATTCTATCATAATCTAATAATCCATGTTTTTTATTTACAATGCATGAAAATCACTTTCATAGATTTTTCTAGTTAAGCGATAAGTGTGAAGTGCACAAAAAAATCGACCATCCGTAAAAACTAAAAATAGTCAAAAGGACAAAAAGCCATTGCCAAACGAATATAAAAGGAGTCGTTTAGCTTAGGGGTCGTTTGGTTTTTGAGTTGGGCTAAAAAATAACAAAAGAACAAAAATCACAAAAAAACAAAAAAAAATTTGTCATTCCAAAGTCAAAAAGCCAAACAAGAATACCAAACAACAAAAAAAGTTCAAGGCTAAAAAAGTCAAAAAAACTAAAAAATCAACTAAAAAAATCATTGCCAAACGAGCACTAAATTCAAATAAATTTTCACATTTTAATTTATTAAAATGTTAAAATCATATGGCCTTTTTGTTATCTCTGTCTCTGTCTCCCACGAATCCACACGGCTATACATATTATACTAGCATTTTACTCGTGCTATACACAAGTTTAAATAAATAATTAAAAATTAGTTTTTAAATTAAAATAATAATATAAAATTTATTTGAAATATGTTGTAAAAGTGATTTATAGTCAATTAAATTTTATTAATTTTTATTAGAGTTACACTAAGAGAAGATTTTTATTCTAATGTCATTAATTGTATTTCCTAAGTTCTTAATAAAAATTTGCATGTCATAATTTAATTGGTAAAATTTAAATAATAAATTACAAAAATTTTATTTACAATAAAATATAAATACATTTCATTTTATAAGTTTCTTAATTTTAATTTTAATTTTAGTAATAAATTATATTTTTTAATATACTAATTTTTTCTTATTTTGTAAAACCTAAAAATTTGTTTACTTAAAATTGTTGTTATAACTCTTATGTGAAAATAGATTAAAATTGACTTGTGGTATTGAACTAAATATTAGAAGTGACCTGAAAGCTAGTTGACTGAATATTTATGCTAATGTGACATTTACCTAGTCATTAAAAATTGTCTTGATTGTTTAAAATTATCTTTATCGGTTTGTAACAGATATAAGTTAGTTTTAGGATTCCAATATTAGATTAAATATTAAAAATGAGTCTAGAAAATTTAGTTTGAGTTGATTTTTTTCCCCAACAATTCTTGGTTTAAGCCTATAATACATCTTATTTTAATAACTCAATATAATAATAATAATAAAAATAATCTTAATGTTTATGGTACTTTTTGTCAATCAATAAAAAATATTTATAAATATTAAGAGAATTACATTTGAACAAATTCTAATATAATTTTTTTACTTTAAAACTTTAAGACCTACACATTTTGTTTGATTCTATCTACATCACTAATCTTTGGAGGTTTAATGATTTTTTTTTTTTAAAATGAAATTTCTGTTTTCTATAATATGGATACATAGATTGGAATGTCGATACATATAAAATTATTAAACATTAAGAAAAAAAATCTATGAAAAATGTAGATTAATTCCTGTATTTTAGTAGTATAAAAATTCAAATTCAAATTTATATTTTAGTTAACTTTCCTTCTCAATTTCTAAATTTAAATTTTTAAATAAATTAATTAACTTTTTTTTTGAAATGTGTAAATTAACAATCCCATGAGTAGCTAGGGTGTATGAGAGAAGTTAAAAAGGGTATTGTAATAACTATGAGAAAAGTAAAAAAAGTTTATAGATTAGGAGAAGTCAATAAATACTGAGGCCAAGTTTGGCATGATTGAAAAAAGACAAAAAGTCAAAAAGTCACTATCTTATTTAAGTCACATCATCTTATTTAAGTCACATCATCTCTCTAACACATCACTTCAAACCCAACCCAAACCCAACTCATATTTCATAAAAAGTCAAAAAGTACACTTATTTAGTCTTCCCAAACTAGGCCTGAGATCCCAAATAACTCTTTTTTAGATTATTAACTAGCATAACTCTTTTTAAATGGAAATTATTAGAGTTTCTAAATAAATTATCAAATTTTTACTAAACCTCGTTGTGGGACTCGTAGACATGTGATTTGTGTTGAGCTCTCACATAAATTTTTTTTTTAAATCAAAAAATTTAAAAGTAAAAACTGAGGTGAGTTAGAAACCATTTTATTATATTATACACGAAATGTGTACGTTACGAAGACAGTCAACCCAACCGTTTTGATGATAAATACACTCCATTTGATTAGCTTATATTCCCGATGATCATCACTCGAACTGGAGATCTCTGATCCTCGTAATCTGTCCATCTCCTCTCACTGCTCTCTCTCTATCTTTGGGTAATTTTTGTTGATTGGATCGCTTCTGTGTTGTTGCGTGAATCTGTATTTGGGTTGGTTACGATTTCTTGCATGAAATGCTGATGATGGATTGTGTGATTCGTCATGTTTTCTTATTTTTTTGTCTTGTTTTGGTTGCTTGATTGATGCCTATTTGCATTTGTTTGTTTCTATTTTCTATTATTTTTTGCTTAATAATGTTGGTCATGGATTTGGGAGCTTGAATGTGTGGTTTTGGGCCTTCTGGTGTAGATTTGACGATTCTGAATATATGTTTTGGGTTATGATAGTTTTTCGTTCAGCAATTATTTCGAGTCCAATTCATGGTTGAATAATAGATTTTGATTTTATATGGTCCTCCTCCTCATGCCAGCTGATTTACTTTTTGGAAAGGATCTATTTGTTAAATGGGTGGTTTTGTATGTATATATGCATTTATTGATTTTTCTGGAAATGTTTGTTTGCTTGTTGTTCTATTGGATTTCTTTATTTGCAGCGGCCAATATGGGAGCCAATCAAATGCCGAAATCTTATTGATTCATGCATGTTAGCCAAATCAGTTGAGTCAAGATAAATCCGTTAAAGCCATATCCAGTTGAAAGAGGTCAGTTATTAGTAAATATCATGGGGATGATGGTATTGTGTTTTTTTTTTTTAGGCACTCGGATATGCTACTTCTGTTTGTAAATGACTTACTGTAGGTATGTTCTGTATGGAAGAAATCATTTTGGTTATATGTATAGCTGTAGCAATTAGCATCTAATCATGAATGTGATAGTATATGTGCCTGGTGCAGCTGGAACATAGAATCAGACAAGCGCATTATATGTTCAGGGATGATGCCATTTTTACCCGTTGGTGTTTGTTTTTTAGTCCAGAGGAGGTATTTGTTAGGACTTTATTTTACTAATTAGTAATCACTTGTATCATATTTTGTTATGCATCGAGAGGATGTGCTTAAGCCCTGAAGTGTACTTGATGAATTAGGAGTTGAGAAAAGGGAAGACTCAAAAACCTGGAAAAAAGAAGAAGAAGAAGAAGAAAAAAAGAAGCCTGTGATCAAGGCTTGAATAACCATTTGGGGACATGGGGAAGAGGAAATTAGACACCTATTAATAGTTAAACCACTTGCTGTTGGACAGGGATAGGAAAGTTTGATCACTTTTTTTCCCCGTAACACTGATGCTTTTCCTTTTATTAGGTACTTTCGATAATCACAAACTGAAAAGTCCTTCACAAAATGAACCCAACCCAACCCAATCCAACCCCACCCCACCATAAAAAAAGAAAAAGAGAGCTCTAATCTGAGAGCATTTTAGCAAACTTGGCAACATCAAGGCAAAAGTGCCATAGTAGTTGATAAAATTGTTTTAGCGTGTTAAGATGCATTGCACACATTCCATATATATATATGTTTTTTTATTTTTTATTTTTATTTTTATTTATTTTTTTTTTTTTTGTCAAGGTAAAAGAATCCAACCTAACCCCACCAAAAAAAAGAAAAGAAAGCTCAAATCTAAGAACATTTTGGCAAACTTGGCAACATCAAGGTAAAAGTGCCATAGTAGTTGATAAAATTGTTTGAGCATGTTAAGATGCATTGCACGCATTCCATATATTTTTTGCCCCCTTAAAAATAGATTATCAATCTGAATCCTTGAGAGGTAATTTTAATAGGTGGTAGCTTGGAGATCTTCGTGTTAATTCATTCATTGCTCAATGATTGAGTTCAGTTAAGACAAAAGGTTGTTAAAATTAGAATCCTACAGAGGATCGATGACAGGGTCTTGTGGATTGGATCATAGGATTAGATCGATGATCATAAGATTTTACTTTCTATTAAAAACTATGAAGCATGGGTACTTCGAAAAACATGCTGTACCCGTACCGGGTACTTACTGGCATATGGTACTTTTGCATACATACCCGGTGCACGAAACACGCACCCAAATTTTTTCTTCTTAATTTTTGGTGTACCCAAACGTACCCTAGTATATACTTAAGCCGTATCGTACCTTAGTTGACACAATATTTTTTTTTACTACAAAGATAAAATTCCTTTCACTAGGCTTATTTTTTATTTTTTATTTTAATTTTATGCTTAGCATTATTTTAAAATTAAACCATGATTTTTAAGTTATTTAATATATTGACATTTAATTTTGATTTATACCTTTATTTTTGGCATTAAATATTAATTGTAGGTTGGATCTTAACAAATAAAACTATTTAATCAATTTTGGTATTATTCTAAATTAAAAATAAATATTTTTTTAGAAACATATCAAACCGTACCCGTACCTTATTTTTTTGGATTTTACCGTATTAATGTACCCGTATCGTACCCGTGCCCGTGCCGTGCCCGTGCTTCATTGATTAAAAATAAGGTAAAAATACAAATCAAGGTGATACATATTAAAAATAAGTTGAAAAATCATAAATCTAGCAATCCTACTTACAAATCCTACCTATGATCCTACTGTGATCCTATACGATCTACACGAAGTAGTCAATCGTGGAGATTCTTACAATTTTACAGATGGGCAAACAGAAGTAGTCAATCGTTCTTTGGGGAATTTGCTTCGATGTCTTGTTGAAGATCACCTGAAGTCATGGTACTAGAAATTGTGCCAAGCAGAGTTTGCATTCAACCATTCCGTAAACTGTAGCACTGGTTTGTCTCCATTCTAGATTGTTTATGGTATTGTTTCACATTCACCACTGGGCCTTGCACCAGTCCCAGACCTGAAGTGGACTCATGTCAAGGTAGAGAATTTCATAGCGCAGTTGCAGCAACTTCATCAGTCCATGCAACAGAAACTGCAAGAGACTGTTGCAAAGTACAAGGAAAAAGCTTACCAGAAACGATGCTTCGTGGAATTTGAAGTGGGAGATTTCGTGTATGCTGTCCTTACCAAGGATAGATTTTCAGTGGGGGATTACAACGAGTTAGCTGCAAGGAAGATTGGTCCGGTGGAGATTCTTGAGAAAATTAACCCCAATGCCTACAGATTGAAGCTTCCCAGTCATAACCGCACTGCAAATATTTTCAATGTTAAACATCTTGTTCCATATCATGGAGATTCTTCATATGATGATTTGAATTCGAGGGAGAATTCTTTTCAAGCAGGGGAGGATGGTGCAGAGTGTTTGGCCATAGAGTTCTTGGAACTCATGGAGAAACAAGGCAAAGGCAAAAGGCACTAATAGACACGAGGTGGCACGTGCTTGGAATAGCTTGAGATTTGGTTGAGACATGGAAAATAATGTGGCAACCAATACCCATTGCTTCGCCGTGGCCTACGATAGATTTCGGGCAAATTCCAATGTTTCGGCCCCCAAACACGTGATTTTTCCTTTTTAGGAAATAATTGATTCGCTTAATTTATTTCCTATTGTAATTAGGCCTTTTCTTTCACTATAAATAGGGGTTGTAAGGCTTGGGGCAAATCAGTTTATTTTGGAGAATTAATATATTAGAGAGAGTATCTCTTTTATTCAAATTCGTGGTTGTTCTTTGTGTTTGGTTTTCATCCTTTACAGTACCCTGCACCAGTTTATCTAATTGAGCTTGATCGCGTCTAGTAATCACACTCTATACCGCTAATCCCGATTAGACTTTTCACACATTATTTAAAAATGTCAAGGACATTAGTCTATAACTATTAAGCACCTTGATTTAGAGAATAGAGGCATATATGAACATAGTTTTGCATAAGTCTTTGAATAATACATATCAAGTGAGCATGTAGATATAAGCTATTCAAAGAAGCAAGTGTTTCTATACCATGACTAAATGATTAGCAAAGCGTGCCTTCAAATATTTCATATGACAAGGGAAGAAAATTTAAGTCTAAGCAATTCAAGCATTAAAAATACGAGATATGCATATGTCATGCAAGTGGTAACGTGTTACGGGGAAACTTGCATGTAATAGATAAGAGAAGTGATGTTCAGACATTTGACATGTCAAATTTGGATCCATATAGCTGGTCATTTGTGGAATACTAATGAGTTCACGCATTTTTTCCCTCTCTTTCTGCCTAGTGTTTGTGAACTCCCTCCTGTGTCCTTTGTTACCGAACTGGCATAGGACAAGCCTAACAGACTTGGAAAATTCTTGCCTATTGATTTTGCAGTAAAAGGTTTTGAAAGGTGGATGATCAGCTTTAGGGTTTCAAGACAGGAAGGGGTTGGAATTGATATGATTTAAAATGTTTGTTACAAAACTAGCTGCTGGAAATTTGAACAGAGCAGTTTGTTTTTGTAGGGTTTATAAGGGTTAAGTTTAGGGTCTTGGTGGAAAAATATGGACTGTTTTGGAGCTGTGGACAGAAACTTGTATATACTATGTTTGTTTTCTTCATTTTTATTTTTGTAGAATCTAGGAGTCATGCTTAGAATTCTTTTGAAATCAATCTTTAACATGAGGTTGTTTCATGCGTCACAAGTGGTTCCAAAAGCTTCTTTGGCATTGTAACTTGTAAGAATACATGCACGTTCATGGGCTGCTAAACTTTTACAATGACTACTAGAACTGTGCCTCAATTGAAGAAAACTTGGGCACTTTCACTGGTAAGACATTTCGCCTAGACCACATACAATTATCAAAAACATATATTGACCAACACGATCCACAGATAACTACAACAATTCATGACTAGCAAATTTATAATGACAGAGATGCCACTGACTCTTAAAATTTATATACACAATAAAGTGAAAATAAAACCAAAACAGCTGCAACTGATCTAGAAAAGAAATGAAGACACAATGTGAACCAGAACTTGACTAGCCAAGGTTTTTATGTCACATATTGGATCTCTCTTTTTTTGGTTTAAAAATTGTTTTAACCCTTTGGTTGTAGATGCCTCCAAACTATAGCTCAATCTAGCTTCTTTAGGGCTTCTTTAATTAAAAACTTTGCAGTCTTGTCTGTTTACTTTTTCATTGCTTCTCCCTAGTTTCAATCTGACACCAACACTACAGTTTTTGTTTTTGCCTGCTGATATGACTTTAACCCATGCTAGTTTCTTGGGTTTCTTTATAGTATTGACCTGTTACTATACTTAATTGGGATACAGGCTTCTTTCTTTGTTAGTATTAATCACTTTATTGTGTTCAACTAGTTCTCATATCAGAATTGTCTTTTGGATTTTTCTGCCTATTCAATTCTCAAGGATTTACTATTAACGTTTACCGGGTCTGGATGTGGTGTAAGTGATTAGTTGGAAGGAAGCATTTTTATTCTTGTTGAATATAGAAATCAAAATATTATGTTTGAATATGGAAATTAGAATAGGAATTAGAATAAGAATTATTTTGATTATAGGAATCTTACTTTGTATATATTGTTTCCTAAATTGTATCATGAATATATTATATATACATGGTCTCTACCTCATTGATTGGTAGCCGACTCTCTCTTAACCACCCATCACAACCGACTACTTGCTTTGTTCTCTCTAGCCTCTGACAGTCCTTTCCAGCTCTTTTTCTTCCTTCGACAGCCTCAGCCCAGCCTTCTTTTAGCCTCCGATAGCTCTTCCTAGCCTCCACCTAGCCTCCGACAACCCTTTCCAACTCCTTTTCTCCCTCCGACAGCCTCAACCCAGCCTCAACCCAACCTTCGCAGCCCCTCTCCTTCCTTGTCTTCACCTCGGTAGGCCTTCTTTATCCATACCGAGGCTCTGGTTGCTGCCGACCAAACTTGGTTCTAGTCTTACGTGCTTCGGTTGCCTCTTTAGGTGGTTCGTGGTTGTTTTATTTTTCCCCTTCTTAGGGTGATTGGACTGATATATTAAGCCCCTTTGTCTGTCTTTTTATTTTTTTGGGCTACCGGGTTTATTCGGTAGCATCTATTTTGGATAAGACGTTGAGTTTTTTAGGACTTTTTATTTTTTCTTGGATTGTGTTGCTATCTTTGTGTGTTTTTCAGCCCCTCTTCTCCCACCATGACTGATCCATCCTTTATTGATATACCCACCAAGACTATGCCATTTAGTTCTCATTTTTCTCTTTCTCATCACACTCATATTCATCTTATTACGAGTGTGGTGTTGAATGGGAAAAATTTTGCCGCTTGGAGCCGCTCTCTTAAACTCTATTTAGGGGGCAAGAACTCTATTTAGGGGGCAAGGGAAAAGCTTATTGGCTTTTGTCTTCCACTATCCAACTTACTGCAATAGATCCTCCCATGCATAGTGGGATATTGATAACTGTACTATTTTGGGATGGATGTTCAACTCCATAGAAGATCGTATTTATCATATGTTTTTCTATTACGACACAGTTCTAGGTCTATGACATGCCTAGTCACAGATGTATGCTCATGCTCATAATGATGCTCGCATCTTTGAGCTCTATCAGGATAATGCTCGTGTTTCCTAGTCTACCTTGGGTCTTTTTGTGTCAGGATTCTTTCGATACCTTTAGGCCCGTTGGGAAGAATTGGCTCAATATGAGCCCTTGATTGAGTTACCAGCAGATGCTGCCTGTCTTGTGTCCAAATGCCTTACTTGTCAGCATACTTACCAGTTTCTGATGGGTTTAAACACTAAGTTTGAATCCCTTCGAACTCAGCTTTTAAACACATCACCTATGCCCTCTCTTTATGAGGCCTTTACCACCATTGATAGTGATGAACGTCGTAGGCGTCTGGTTCAGTCGAATGCTTCTCCTCTATCTCCAGTTTCATTTAATCAGATGGCTTTTGCTACAAAGTCTGGTTCTCGGGGTTCTATGAGTCCAGTTACTTGTAATCATCGTGGCGTTTTTGGTCATGTTACGGTTCGTTCTTCTCGCCCTCATGGTGCTGGCACCCCTCGCACTACGGCTCTAGTGGATTCCGCTACTCCTGCTCCTAGGTCTCTTCATCTCCCTAATTTACAGGAGTTACAGACTTAGGCCTTGTTTTGCATAAACTAAAAATTCAGAAAGTCAAAAAGTCACTATCCTATTTAAGTCACATCATCTTATTTAAGTCACATTACCTCTCTAACACATCACTTCAAACCCAACCCATATTTCATAAAAAGTCAAAAAGTGCACTTATTTAGGACATCTCAAACCACCCCTTAGATTGGTCAGCTTCAGGCTCAGCATAGATCTTTTACTGCCAGTTCTCCTGGCCCATCTGCCACCCTTGCAATAGGTATTTCTACTGCTTTTCATGTTCGGGCTGCTAGTCCCTCATGGGTTCTGGATTCTGGGGCTAATGATCATATGACGGGTGAGTTTTCTTTTCTTTCTTCGCCAGTCCCTACTACTATTGCCCAATCTGTGTCTTGTTGATGGTTCGTTATCCTCTGTTCGTCATAAGGGTGTAGTGTCTTTATCCCTTACCATTACTTTATCATCTGTTTTACATGTTCCAAATTTTGCATATAATCTCTTATCCGTTTGTCGTCTTGCCAAACAATTTAATTGTGCTGTCATCTTCTTACCCTCCTCTTGCCTTTTACAGGACCTGAGTTCAAAGAGGATTTTTGGCAAGGGCTATGAGCGTGATGGGCTGTACTACTTTGGGGATCCACCGGACGAGCTTTCCTTTTATTCTTCGGCTAGTTTTTAGGCCTCTGTTTTGCCTGTTTCCATGTCTTGTGTTTTTAATATTCAAACTTTAGAATTATGGAACACTTGTATGGGTCATGTTAATTTTCAGTATTTATGTCTACTTTTTCCTTCATTTAATAAAGCTTGCAAAGATTCTAAGTTTAATTGTGTGGTTTGTGAGTTGTCTGAGCATACCCGTACTAGCTATATCCTTCATATGACTTATGCTCCTAGTGTTTTTGATCTTATACATTCTGATGTCTGGGGCCCTTCCCCTGTCGCCGCTTTTTTTGGTCATAGATATTATGTGACTTTTATTGATGATCACACTAGGTGCACTTCGGTTTATCTAATTCGTCGTAAGTTTGACATCTTTCCCATATTTGTCCAATTTTTACAGATGTTTAAAACTCAGTTTCATAGAATTGTTAGGACTATCCGTCTTGATAATGGTGGGAAATATATTTCTAATGCATTTCATTCCCATCTTAATCAAAACTGGTATTCAACAACTTAGTTGTCTTCGGACCCTTGAACAAAATGGTGTCGTTGAACACAAAAACCGTTATATTATGTTTGTTGTTCGGTGTTTTCTTCGAGGTATGGGTGTTCCCAGGTCTTATATGCACATGGCTGCCTTTACTGCTGTTTACCTCATTAATAGGACCCTTAGTCGTGTGTTGCATGGACTCACTTCGTTTCATACCCTTATGCCCACCACCACTCTATTTCCACTCTTACCTCGTATCTTTGGGTGTACCTGTTTGTTCAAATCGGAGTCCCACTTACACAAAATTAAATGACAAATCTATTCGTTGTATTTTCTTAGGGTACTCTTCTATGTCCAAAGGGTATAGGTGTTATGACCCTGTGTCTCGTCACTTTCACCACACTTTGGATGTTACGTTTTGTGAGGATCTTTCTTTCTTTGGTACTAACCCTTTTTTGTAGGCTTCTCCTCCTGTTACTTCCACTGTTCGCCTAGTGACCATTTTGGATGAGGTTGACAATGAGGTTGTCCCCTTTCCTCTTTCTCAACCTCGCCTCCTCCCCCATTGCAAGTATACTCTCATCGCCCACGCACTCACCCCCCCTGCCGCCTCTCTGATCTCTAGGTCAGGTAACTCTTTTCTTTTAGCTCCTTCTCCACCTCCTTGTCATAACCCACATCGGGATTGACATCCTCCAAATCGTTTTGAGTTATTTGAGTAGTACTAATCATCCTATTTCTTAGTATCTTTCCTATGACAAGGTTTTCCCTTCTTATTGTTCTTTTCTTGGCAAGCTTGAGTCGAAGTACATTCCTCGTTCTATATTTGAGGCCTTTCAAAATCCCAAATGGGTAGCGGCTATGCAGACTAAGATGGCGGCCTTAGAATAGAATCACACTTGGGATCTTGTACCTTGACCTCCTAGGGAAAGCACAGTTGGTTGCAAATGGGTGTTCACTATAAAGTACCTTACTGATGACTCAGTTGACCATTACAAAGCCTGCTTGGTGGCCAAAGGTTTCACATAGATTTCTGGCAAGGATTTTGGTGCCACTTTTGCCCTTGTTGCCATGCTTCTTCTGTACGTCTCCTTATCTCCCTTGTAGCATCTCATTCTTGGCTTCTTCATCAGCTTGATGTCAAGAATGCATTTCTCCATGGAGATCTTGAGACGATTTACATGGCTCCTCCACTCGGTTTTTGGGCTGAGGGGGAGTATTTGGAGAAAGTGTGTCGGTTACGCAAATCCTTGTATGGTTTGAAACAGTCTCCACAAGTATGGTTTGGTCGCTTCAGTTCTGTTATTATATCTATGGGCTTTGTTCAATGCCACTCCGATCACACTTGTTTCATTAGCTAGAATTTTGCAGGTCAGTGTATAGTCTTATTAGTTTATGTGGATGATATTATTCTAACAGGTGATGACTCTGTCGGCATTAGTCAAGTAAAGAAGGACTTGGGCCAAACTTTTGATATTAAGGATTTGGGATGTCTCAAATATTTTCTGGGAATTGAGGTGGCTCGCTCAAGGGAGGGAATCTCCTTGTCTCAAAAAAAGTACACCCTTGACTTACTTTAGGATACTGGTATGTTAGGGTGTAAACCTGCTTCTACTCCTATGAATCCTAATGTCAAACTCACATTAGAGTCTAGTGAGTTGCTGGATGACCCAGGCACGTATCAGTGTCTTGTTGGATGCCTCATTTATTTGACCAACACTAAACCTGACTTGACATTTGCAGTTAGTGTTGTGATAACGTTCATGCATGTACCTTGTAAAAAGTACCTTGATGCGGTTCATCATATTCTGAGGTATTTAAAGACTTCTCCTGACTTGGGATTGTTCTTTACTGCTAGTCTCCAATCTGGGCTTTCTTGTTTCACTGATACAGACTATGCAGGAGCTAGGATTGATTAGTGTTCCACTTCTGGCTTCTGTACTTTCTATGGTGATCATCTTATCTCATGGAAAAGTAAAAGCAAGCAGTGGTTTCTAGGTCTTCTGCAGAGGCTAAGTATCAAGCTATGGCATATGGGACATGTGAGATTCTTTGAATTCCGTTGGGTTTTGAGGAGACTGTCCCTTTCTCTTTATTTTGTGATAAAAAATCTACCATTATGTCATCCTCTGATTCTGTACTTCATGAGCGTACAAAGCATATCGAGGTTGACATACATTTCATTCGAGAAAAGATTCGGACTGCATTGTGCGTCCATTCTTTGTCTCTTTTTTTTCAGCAGTTGGCAGATATGTTCACAAAATCTGTGGGACTAACTTTGCTTCAGTCTTTCATTGACAAGCTGCGTTTGTTGAATATCTTTACGCTAGCTTGGGGGGGAGTGTTGAATATAGAAATCAAAATATTATGTTTGAATATGGAAATTAGAATAGGAATTATTTTGATTATAGGAATCTTACCTTGTATATATTATTTCCTAAATTGTATCATGAATATATTATATATACATGGCCTCTACCTCATTAATTGGTAAGCTAAATAATTCTTTCCATTCTTTTATTCCTACATCAGTTCGTGTAGGCATGGTTTCTTTAGAATTTTGGGAAAATTCCATTGCGAAACATGCTAATCAAATAGCTGCATTTAGATAGATGTTTGAAAACTCTAGAAGGTTTGTAGGTTAAATTATGTATGCTTTGCTCATTATGGTTGTCATTATGCTAGGTAACCAAATAGCTTCTTTTACATGTACCTTTGACAACTCTAGAATGTTTGTAGGGTTAAATTATGTATCCTTTTCTCATTAGTTGTCATTTTAGAATTGTTCAGATGCAGTCAAGTCCTACAAAACATCCCCTTGAAGTGGAAAGGGAAGAAAATGGCTTCGATGGTTCTACTTTCTCAGATCACTTGGATAAGCCTCTTCGGCAACACTTAGATGTGGCTTATTCTGAAGTGGAAGAGGATTATAGTGCAGGAGATGAAGATAATCAGTCTAGTGAGAATGCTCAAAAACAAATGGTGGTTTATGATCCTTCTGCTAATGGTACAGGTGAAATTGAAGCTGTCCCTGATCCCAATGAGTACCAACCCCCTCCTTTCCCAAGAAACTCTTTGCCATTTCACTCTTCCAGAGTGTTGCCGTCTGTGGGGGCTTTCACTGTCCAGTGTGCCTACTGCTTCAAGTGGAGGCTCATACCAACAAAAGAAAAGTACGAGGAAATACGTGAACACATTTTGGAGCACCCTTTTGTGTGTGAAACAGCTCATGAGTGGCGGCCTGAAATATCATGTGAAGATCCACCTGACATTTGCCAAGATGACAGCATGCTCTGGGCAATTGATAAGCCTAATATTGCTCAGCCTCCTCCTGGGTGGCAGCGGCTTCTAAGAATCAGAGGTGCTGGAAGTACCCATTTTGCAGATGTGTATGTATCCTCATCTATTTGTTTCTTTATTTATTTGTAGCCGAAGAATCCCACATGCATGGAATAGCCTTCTGCTGATGCTTTTTCTTTAGTTTTTGAGTTTCACTTTTGTTTAGAGTGGCAACGCAGCTTTAAAGGTGATCAAAACATTTTGTAATCTTCTAAACAGTGCTTATCAGGTGTGGAAGTCACCAAACCTCTGTTAGTAAATAAATATTTCTTTCACAAAATCAAGAAACCGACATGGCCAGCAAATTACTTGTTTATTTGAGGCTATCATGTGTTGCCTGCTACAATGTAGAAATTATTATTTTTGCCTGGTGTGGTGCTTGCTTCTACATCAAGTGCATAATTCATTTCCCTCAGGTAGCCCTACAGAAAAAGAGGGCACAGGGGTGGTGGGGATATGAAGGGATGAAAAATTCAGCCTACTTCTCCTTCTATGTAAAACATAGTGGAGAAAAGGCTTGCCGTGGTAATCTGGCTTTTTGGCTATAGCATTCTAGTGAAAATCAGAAGTTCTTTATATTAGGATGAAACAATTTCTAGGAAAAGAAAGAATGAAATGAAAAATGATACAAGTTATAGACCAAACAAAATTTAATTTTCAATAAACCTCTAAAATTATAACTTTCTTTGGAGGAGCGTAGGGAAGATAGACGGAATTGTTAATTGACAAAGGCTTTTGGTGATGGATGACTCAATAAACATCACACACTCACTTAAAGATGAGAGTAATGGCCCACACATTAATATTCTTGAGATAACTTAGCTTCCCCCCCGCCCTCCTCTTTTTCCTTCTAAATTTATTAATGCAGAAGTGAATTTCTTCCTTAAATTGGTGTCTCTTCCAGACACTTTTGTGTTCTCTTTTCGCCTTGCATTTTGTGGATTTTGTAATATTATGTTGTTTTTTTTTTTTTTTTTTTTTTTTTCTTCTTCTTCTGGGCAATTGTAGGTTGCCTCTCTTATCAGGAAAAGAAAATGGAAATTCTGTAGGCTTGCTACACTATTGTGTTGGGTGATATCCTGACCCCCATTGCTCCCCATTCTGAAAAGGGCCTTTTCAATGGAAGATGCTTTGGGATGAATATTGGCTATTTAGCAAGGTTGTTGTAGTACATCAGGATGGCAACAACACTGGAAGTAATTTTATTTTATTTTTTGTGTGTGGATGGATTTCTTTTTGTGGGCTTCATACTTATTTTCTTTGATGCCTTTCGTGGGTTTTTGTAGCTGTATTGTGATCTTTGTTGGGATTTCATCCCTTTAATGCCATTTCATTTTTCTGTATCCTACTTCTGAATGTTTATACTTGAGTATTAGTAGCTTATATAAACAAATATTACACCCTGCTACCAACATATTTTATTTGGAAAGTGTACATTTAACTACTCCCAGCCAAAGCATTGTGCACTGTGCTGCTCTTTTACATTACGACCCAGTGTGATTTATTGGTAGCTCCTAGTTGCACCACCTACGCAGCTTCTTAAAAAGCTGCAAAATGTGGTATTAGATATTTTAGTCCGTTGGCAAGTATCTCTTGGTAGTGATTTTCTGTCTTTTATGATTTTCAGGTATTATGTTGCACCGTCAGGCAAGAGACTTCGATCTACGGTTGAGATTCAAAGGTACGTGTCTCTAGTTGTCTCTAGTTGCTTGATCATTCTGATATTGCGCTGCTTTCTGCTTAATTCTTAATTCATACTTCAAATACTAAAATAATATAATAAAAACAAAATGGTAGGTACTTCAGGACTTCAAAACGGTGCTTATCAATGATTTCCTTTTCTGTTTTTGATGATTCTTGTGATTGTCCAGGTACTTGCTGGAACACCCAGAGTATATGGATGCTGGGGTGACCATGTCACAATTTTCATTTCAAATCCCAAAACCTTTGCAGGAAAACTATGTGAGGAAGCGTCCTGCTCGTTTGACAGCTTCATCTGATGGCACAAACATTGGGATGCCGGGGCTTCTTGAACCTTCTGATGGTAAGTGTGGTATTACTCGTCACTTGAATGAGAACACTTAAATCTTAAATGTTTTCTAAATACTTGATAAATTAACTTTGTTCTAGCAACTGAAAAAGATGTTTTATCGATATGTATAGGTCTGAAAACTATCCACAGCAACAATTTTGTTAGTTCACCGGAAGTTGATTATGATCCTATTTCAATAAAATAACTTTTAAAATGAACCTATTTACTTTTCATGCCTTTTTTTTCTTTTCAATGAGCTAAACTGCTAGTATAGGCTTTTTCTCCATAAACTGACAAACCTGTTGAAATCTTGTGAGGCAATTGTTTAAAAAAAAAAAAAAAAAAAAACAATTGAGGCAAGGTTGTATTTTTTATAAGGGCAAATTACCAACACCCCCTCGAGGTTTGACTAAAATACGGATTCTCCCCTGAGGTTTGGGAAATTACAAATATGAACCTCAGGGGCAATTTGCTATGCAAATATAAACCTCAGGGGGCGAGATGTAATTTCTCAAACCTCAGCTCGAGGGGGGTGTTGGTAATTTGCCCTTTTTATAATGATTTTTCTTCTCAGTCCTTTCCCAATCTTCCTCAGTTGCTTCTCCCAAATAGATTGCTATGTCTATTACCCAGGACCACCTCAGTTTTTTTAATTCAATGAATAGGTTGGTGAATTTATGGCATTTTCCTTGACCAATGATAAAATAAAAACAACAGATTTTTTTTTTTTTTTTTTATATTAGTGAATAAAGCTGTAAAATTTTATGATACCTACTTTTGGACTCATATGGTATTCTTGTCGTTGCAGTCAATCCCCTAGCACTGCCCAGTCCAGATGAGAATACAGATTTACCGCTCGATGGGCCAGGGCTTTCTTCTCCATTGTGTGAATCACTTGCTTCTGAACTTGTAGATCGACCAACAAAGAAGCAGGCGAGGACAACATCTCAACAGATGTGCGGTAGTAAATTAAGTTTATGATCAGGACAGTGTCAAGGCTGAAGAGCCTTTATCAATCCAGAAATGGTGCTCGTGCTTGATCTCTAGCCCTTGGTTTGAAGCCCTTATTTGTTAACTGAGCTTCAGTATGTTACATTGGCATTTTGCCATTTTGTTGAGCTTGAAGTAACACTCTTGTTAAAATATACAAGGGAAAAATTCAATTTACCCTTTCATGGTTTGGGCTTGAAGTACTTTGGGCTTGTTTGGTTTGAGTTTCGGAGATGAATTTTAGAAAAAAATTTTCCAAAAATTGTTTGGTTTGAGTTTTTTTCAAAAAATTTCCAAAAACACTTTCTCTCTTTTACACATCAATCAATCACTTTTTCTTTCTCATCTCTCCTTCTCAATCACTTTTTCTCTCACACACATCTACTCAATTCTTCCAAAATATCAAATCATCCCAAACTCCCACAAAAAATTTCTCTCTCAAAATATACAACCAAACAAACCAAAAAAATTTCTAAAACAACTCCCAAATTTTTTTCAAAAACAACTCTCTCAAAAACAAACCAAACAAGCCCTTTATCTCGTTAAATATAGATAGATAAGTGTAATGTGATTTTGAGCTAAAGCACAATGCTAATTCCGTTAATAAAAAATATAAAATGACATCAAAATAGAACAATGAAAAACTGATTTTTTTGAGGAATAAAAACTATATGATTTAGAAAAAGAACCAAGCTGTGCCATCTGTGTCATCCCCAAAGATCTCTGCTAGCCACTGCTTTCCCCACATCCCTGCCACAATCACAGCATACTATCTGGGTTCAGTACAATATGGGATTGATGAGTTTGTTTTTACTGAACAGAAAGGACTTTTGGTGGTTTTAACTTGTGCAAAATTGGTTCGTACCCAGAAAAACTGTATGATTTTGATAAAGCAGTTAGTTTGAAGTTCATAAGCAACTTGAAATTAATATTTTAAGTAATTTTTTTTATTTTTATTTATTGTGATTTTATGTAATTGATCATCTGTAGTTATATTTTGTAATTTTGAATTGGAAAATTTCCCAATAGTGAACAAGCCACAAAGAA
Organism: Camellia japonica; assembly: GCA_030407325.1. NCBI lineage: Eukaryota > Viridiplantae > Streptophyta > Magnoliopsida > Ericales > Theaceae > Camellia > Camellia japonica. Next base: position 7,851,122 of record JAPPVO010000013.1, read on the forward strand.
ATGACGCGACAAAGCTCATGATGTCCTCGTATTTCTCGGCTATGTATTATGCTGTGATTGCTAAAACCAGTGACTGGCCGAGTGGCGGAGGGTAGCGAGTAGGGACTGGTAAGAAATGACATGACATGAAAAAATAATATAATATGTGATCTAAATTTAATTATTATATAATGAGATTCACGAATTAAATTTAGACTACGAGTTATTTTTCTTGGTACTAGTCTATCTTTGAGTCTTTGTTTTTAAAATTATTGAACGTTTTTCGATAAGCATGTCAAAGAGCAAGAATATGAGCAATAAGGGTCCAAGAATCGTGGGCATGAAGATGGTGGTCTGGAGAGAGAGATCAAAGGTATGGCACGTGACTGTTCCAAGGAGAAAAGGAGCTGAAAGCAGTTGCAATAGTTATAGATCATGGGCAAGTGGAAAATGCTAGCACATAGACACGTGGCTGCATTTCATGACCAATGAAGCAATAAAAAAATTGGGAATTCAAAGAGAAGAGGACCTTCAACCCAATTCATACGACTTGTGAAATCTATGAGTAGTTTAATGTATCATACGAGTAGTCCTTGTAACTAGGAGTAGATTAGCAGTTAATCCTGTAACCAGTGCTATTGAACTCTGTCGATTGTAATGCTTGGTACTTATAATTTGATTCTTGAAATTAAGTAACAAGTTTAAGTGTTATTAATCAGAATTTCGGTGTGTTTATTCTTGTTCTTTCATATTACAACCTTCAAAGAAGTTCTTGAATCTGTCAAGGCATACAACACCAACAACAGTTGTTTGATTGGTTTTTGTTCGCAAAAATTGGTTTTGTCTGTCGAATCCACTTTGTCGATTTGATCTAAACCAGATTTTTGCTAACATATTTTGGCACTCCCGGTGGGACTTGTCTAATTTGGAGTGATGGCTAAGAAGAAACATAGCATGAAGTCTTTGGAGACCTTGGGAAAAGAGTTATTGATGGAGAAGACACAGATGGTGAGTTTGTGTCATGACCCGAATCCGCTCCTAAAAGATTGGGTCATAAACGGCCAATAATTCGTAGATTACCGAAGGCCTCAAACGATCATACAAAATATTTATGCTAATGGGGCCATAAATAGAAGCATATGATAATGAGAAGTCTATTGAGTTGTGCCAATCATGAGCAAAATTATAAAGTTAATCTCATAACACAATTAAACATTTACATGCCCAAGAAAAAATACAAATACCATAGGAAATTTGTACATAATGTTTACAAACCCAAGACCATAATAGCAAAAACAAAATGAGGTCAAGGTGTCGTGTGAGTCAAAGACAAAACTCCATCTCGGAGGCATAACTCGATTGGGTCGGAAAAATAGCCCCTGAAGCTGACTCTAGTGGTGTGTTCTATGCTGCGAATCACTTACATGTGTATACATAATTGTGACAACTCTCACCACTGTTTACTGATAATATCACTGATTACTGTTAAACTGTGACTGAACATGATTAAGTAACTGATTTGACTGACATTCTGAACTGATTGATTGAGTGTATTAGTTTAAACGCATTTCTATCTGTTTGACTGTTAATTGATCTGTTCATGTTTTAAGTTTGAACTGTAAATTGAAGGCCTTATCGGCGGCTGAATCTGAAATCGATTAATGTTTTATGCTAATTAGAATTTATGTGATTTTATGGTATTTTTAATTGAAATTTGATTTGGTATGATTAAATTGGATTAAATAATGTTGAATTACATTAAATGAGTTTATTACCCTTTTGCCATTGAGTGGGCATCTTTAGGCCATTAGTTCATTTCAATTTTGATACATTATCTCAGCCATTTTTCTAGGCCAAAACCTAGAGAGAGAGAGAGAGAGAGAGTTAGGAGAGCTTTGGTTTCAATAAGAATTGCTTGAAAAATTAGAAGAATTGAAGAGTAGATTGCATAATTGAGCTTCTAGACTTGAAATTAAAGACCTAAGGTAGGAGAATCATCTTCTTGAACTTGAATTCTAGTTGTATCTTGCATGGTCCATGAGCCATTAGTGATCTAAGTCTAGAATTGGTTCTAAATTGTTGAATTGAAGCTTGAATCATGCATGCATGTTTACATTGTTGAGTTTTGAGGTTGATTTCATGGAAATCCTCACATGCATGTCTATATTCTAACTATGATCCATGAATTCATCATGTTTTTGAAAGTTTAGACTCATTTGACCAAGTATTTGAAGCTTTGATTTCAATTGAACACTTGCATGTTACATATACATTATGTTCTTGAAGTTTTGTTTGGATTTGTGTTTAATTGAACTACCTTTGGGCTTTGATTTTGCAAATTGATCTTTGAAACATGTCATATTATGAGTTTTAAAGTGTTTTCCAGAAAATTAGCCCAAAAGGATCGGATTTGATGCTTTAAATGTTGAATTTGAGCTTGGAGGTTCAATCTAGAGATTCCAGATTTTGGACCCACGCTCGAGCATAAGACTTCACGCTTGAGCGTACACTCTGAGTACATGCAGCCCGCTCGAGCGTGAAATGCGTGTATCCAGTACTTTTCATGTGTTTACAGTCCGCTCGAGCGAGGGAATGCACGCTCGAGTGAGGACTTGTGTCTCACGCTCGAGCGGAGGTCGAGCGCCCATCGAGCGTGAATTGCATGCATCTAGTACTTTTGCTTGAGTTTACAGTCCGCTCGAGCGAAGGAAGTCACGCTCGAGCGGAGATCCTTTGTCTGCATGTCCGCTCGAGCATAGAAAGCCACGCTCAAGCGAGACCCCTGTTTTTTGAAAATTTTGAAAAGTGTTCTAAAGTACATCTTTGCATCCTCTTTCCATTCTAGGCATTCCTAGGCCATGTTTAAGGCATCTTAAGGAGGATATTGATGTAGAACCACACCGAGTCAAGATAGGGATTAAGTCATTGATTCCCAAGTATGTAACTTAGTGTGTGTTCGTTTTGTAACTGTGTAGGATTGGCATCCGAGGACGCTCATTAGCCGCTTATAGCCCAGTGCTCTATGAGTAATAATGTTGTAAAGATATGTTCAATTATGAATATTTTCTGAATGATCAACTGTTCTGTTTACTGAAACGTCATTGTTTAATAAATGAATGTTTGTCCTATTTGTAAACTGTATTCGTGGCATCCATAGCAATTTACTGTTACTGTATTGTTACTGCTACTGTCACAGAGATCTTTGTCGGTTCCCATGTTGGAACCACTACTGTTTACTGTTATGATGGCCATCAACTGACTGTTCGGTCTGTTAAGACCTACTGTACTGTTTTGCTATTAGATGTACCACATATAACTGCTATGGTTTCTAAATGACTGATATGACTGTTTAATGACTGAAAGGACATTCATTCTTAACCTCTTTACTTAACTGTTATTCACTGGGCTTTAGCTCACTGTTTATATATATATGTAGGTGTCCAAGCACCGGATCGGAGTTAAGAGCGTTGGGTTAAACTCCCTTTTTGTCAAGCCAACCATCACGCCTCACTTCGAGGTTCCAAGTGCTGCCAAGTCAAGGCTGCTTTGGGGTGTTTTAGATTCCCCATTTATGTTTCTGTTTTGTATAGACTGTTTGAGACTGGCACTGTACCGTTATGGTAGGGATTTGGTCTCTAACCTGAATGTCTGTATATGATGTATGTATGTATATACTGTTATGGTTTTGAATGTGAATATGTGCAGAAAAGTCTTTTTGTATACAGACTGTCACAGCTCATTGGACATCTTTTATTACTGTTTTGGCTTCTGCCAGCTCCTATACTCTGTATTACTGTCTTTACTGTCAAGCAGGCCTTCGGTAATCACGGATTACTGGCCGGTTACGGTGCTAAACCCATAGGGGCGGGTTTGGGTCGTGACAATAATATTGTGTGAGTGAAGCTTAATGAGTAATAATATAGTAAAGCAGTGTAAATAGATAATCATAAGGTTTTCACAATATCCATAATCATATACACATAACGGCCTTGGGCCTAATCATATATCAAACGGCTTTGGGCACAACATCTATTCAAATGGCTTCGGGCCCAATCATATATTTAAACGGCCTCGGGCCCAACATATATTCGAACAACCTCGGGCCCAATCATATATTCAAACGGCCATGGGCCTAATCATATATTCGAACGGCCTCAGGCCTAATCATATATTCAAACAGCCTCGGGCCCATATTGTACATGTCATATAATATTAGTGAAGTTTCTTCATTTCAATCAAATCACAATGTCGACACCATTCACCATTCTTGGTTTGAGATACACAATAAAGAGCAAATATGTACAATATTATTACTCACAGTGCGTTAGATCCCGCGGTGTTTCCTCCAACACACGTCCTACACAAACATTTTACACACACATTTGATGAATAAACCGTTCAATTCATACGATTTCTTTCATTAATTTGTTTTACGATTCGTTCATTTTCCAGTCATCTATAAGCATTGCGGAGGGACAAAATATGCTCATAAATGAATTTAGAGGGTCAACGAAGTTAACAAAAAAAAAAAAAAAGATTTTACCCTTGATTTTTGCACGTGCAGAAGCCCCTCACTGCATGTGTGGAAAGCGTATCGCACGTGCGTACCGTACGTGCGGCCCGTACGTGCTTTTATTTTAGTAGTGAAGTGTAGCCTTGTCCTATTTCCCGCACGTGTGGCTGTGAGCCCCGTACATGTGGCTGTGAACCCTGCACGTGCAGCTGTGAGTTTCGCACGTGCGGTCTTGGCTGTTCTGGGTAGTCTAAAGCTGAAGAAAAACTTAAGCTTCTAGGTTGATTTTCAAGTACTAAATTATGCAAAAATAACTCAAAAACATAATATACAAGCATAATACAAGGGTAATTGCATCTCAACACATCAATCTTAAGCCAAAAACAAAATCAAGGTCTCTTCTTTTTCATAACTTCATAAATTTCATAATCAAGCTCAAACACATAAAAACATGGATGATCTTCAACAAATCTTTGTTGTATGCAAATCTAGATCTCATCTCATGCATTAATCACAAGATTGGACTCAAATCAAAGAAATATGAAGAGATTTCTTGCATTAAGTTCAATCCATTACATAACTCAAATCCTAGCTCACAATTCTCAATTTCTTCTTGATCCCATGACAAGGATGAGTTAGAGACAAAGATTATAAGTAGATTATTATACCTTAACTCAAGACTAAGGTTTGCCCTTTGATTCTCTTCCAAAACCCTAACTCTTCTTCTTTCTCTCTCTCTAACTCACTCTAGCAAGCTCTCCACCAAATGAAGAATACAAGAGACCAACACCAATATATAACTTAACTCTTAATTCTTTAATTTAATCATTACGAATTGTAATTTTTCAAAATTTCACCGTAAGCTCTATAATTCACGCTAATTAGAGATATGAAGTCGGTTTTTGTTTATTGCACCTCTAAGACTTTCAATTTCAGTTCAAAGTTGTAATTGCAACAGATATTCCTACGTTCAACAAATATTATTCCAAATTCACATAATTCACATATTAAACTTGCAAATTCATATCAAATACATAATCCCATGCATAATTAAGTAGAGTACGGGTTGGGTTATCACAATCTTCCCCCCTTAGGAAGTTTGGTCCTCCAAACTTGTTTACCTCAAGTCGAGAACAATTCTGTATATCGTTGCCTCATTTCTTCTCCCCGTTCCCAAGTGGCTTCGTTTCCATGATGTTCCTTCCATTCGACTTTTACTATTAGGATAATCTTGTTCCTTAGTTGCTTGACTTGCCGATCAAGGATTTGGATAGGTTTCTCCTTATAAACCTTATTGTCATCTAGCACAATCTGATGATAGTCAATAATGTGAGAAGTGTCCCAAAGGTAGCCTCGCAACATAGATACGTGGAACACATTGTGCACTTGCTCCATGCCCGGTGGTAAAGCAATCCGATAGGCAACCGGGCCTAACTTTTCTAAAATCTGGAATGGCCCTATGTACCGGGGTGACAATTTCCCTTTCTTCTTGAACCTTGTGTGCCCTTTCATTGGGGTGACTTTGACAAAAACGTGATCCCTAACTTCAAATTCCAAGTCTCTCATTCTTTGATTTGCATAGCTCTTTTGTCGGCTTTGAGCAGTTTTCAATCTCTGTTGGATGATTTGAATCTTTTTCGTAGTAACTTGCACAATTTCAGTCCCAATCAATGACCTATCCCCAACCTCGGTCCAACAAACCGGAGTTCGACATTTTCTTCCATACAAAGCTTTATATGGTGCCATTCTGATACTGGAGTGGAAACTGTTGTTATATGCAAATTCCGCAAAAGGTAAATGAGTTTCCCAACTTTCATTGAAATCCAAAACACACATCCGGAGCATGTTTTCCAATGTCTGTATAGTTCTTTCAGATTGTCCATCGGTTTGTGGATGAAATGCGGTACTAAACCTCAATTCTGTCCCCAATGCTTTCTGTAAACTTTGCCAAAACCTTGACACAAACTTAGAATCTTTATCCGACACAATGGAAACTGGAACATCATGCAAGCAAATAATCTCAGCAATGTACACAGTAGCAAGTCTATCAGCATTATAAACAGTCTTCACAGGCAGAAAGTGAGCAGACTTAGTCAATCTATCCACAACAACGCGTATAGGGTCCATACCTCGGGGTGTTCGGGGTAAGCCCACAATAAAATCCATAGTTATGTGTTCCTACTTCTATTCCGGAATAGGAAGAGGTTGAAGTAATCCCGCCAGTCTTTGGTGCTCCGGTTTCACTTGTTGACATTGAAGGCATCTTGAAATGAACTCCGCAATTTCTCTCTTCATATTGGGCCACCAAAAAGTTTGCTTGAGATCTTGGTACATTTTGGTATTTCCGGGATGCATAGCAAATCTGGACTTGTGAGCTTCTTCCAAGACTCTTCCTTTAATTTCGGGGACGTTAGGAACACACAATCATCCCTTGAATTTCAACACTTGAGCTTCCAAAGAAAATCCCGGTCTCAGCTTTGTTTCTATCTCATTATGTACTTTCTTGAGAAATTCATCCTCCAATTGCCTTTGTTTAATTTCCTTAATAATAGTCGATTGTGCTGTCATTGCAGCTAACATTCCACCCCGTTCATATAGCACAATTTCCACCTCCATTCTTTCCAAGTCAAGTAATAGTTCATTCCACTCCGTAAGCAAACATGCTAAATTTCTCGTTGACTTTCTACTAAGGGCATTTGCTACCGTGTTGGCTTTGCCGGGATGATAATGAATCTACAAGTCATAATCCTTGATGAGTTCTAATCACCGTCTTTGTCGTATATTAAGCTCCTTTTGAGTAAAGAAATACTGGAGGCTCTTGTGGTCGGTGTAGACTTCACATGTTGCTCTATAAAGATAATGCCGCCATATCTTCAATGCAAATACAACAGCAACTAATTCCAAATCATGCGTAGGGTAATTATTTTCATGCAACTTCAATTGACGAGATGCATATGAAATCACTCTTCCATTCTGCATAAGTACACACCTTAATCCCTTATGAGAGGCATCACTATAAACAACAAACCCTTCTGTACCTGATGATAAGGCGAGGACCGGTGTTGTTGTGAGCCTTGACTTTAATTCTTGAAAAGTTGACTCCCTCTGTTCTGTCCACTCAAATGGAACACCTTTTTGAGTCAACTGGGTAAGCGACACCGCAATCTTAGAGAAATCTTTAACAAATCTTTGGTAATAACCTACTAAACCCATAAAACTGCATTCTTCTGTAACATTGGTAGGAGTAGGCCAATTCATAATAGCTTCTATCTTTTGTGGATCAACAGACACACCATCCTTGTTAATCACATGCCCCAAAAACACAACTTCGTTCAACCAAAATTCACATTTCTTCAATTTAGCATATAACTTATTGTCTGCAAGTGTTTGAAGATTAATCTCAAGTGCTTTTCATGTTCCTTCCTACTCTTCGAATAAATAAGAATGTCATCAATGACTACCACCACAAACTCATCCAAATACAGTTTGAAAATCCGATTCATTAAATCCATAAAAGCTGTCGGTGCATTCGTAACCCCAAATGGCATGACCAAAAGTTCATAATGGCCGTACCTGGTTCAGAAGGCAGTCTTCTCAACATCCTCTGCTTTGACTTTCAACTAGGGCTACAAATGAATCGAGTTGTTCCTGAACAAACTCGAGCTCAGCTCGTTAAGGCTCGTTCGAACTAGGTTCACTTACTAAATAAACGAGCTCGAGCTCAAATTTTAAGCTCGTATAATATACGAGCCGAGCTCGAGCTTAATAATGCCCGAATCGATTAGGCTTGCGAGCTTGAATAAATAAATAAATATATATATATATATATATGTATAATATATATTATATATTATACAGGTCAAAAATTTTGAACTTTTTATTTTTTATTTATATAATATTTTGTTATATATATATATATAAAATATAAAATATATATTATATTGCTTGTGCCTTGGCTTGTCCTCAGAAATTGTGCTGACAATAAAGCCAACAGCTCCATTTTATAAGTAGTGAGCCTTTAGGATGCTTCTTCCTTGAGCGATGTGGGACTTTTGGAACTTTTGGTGTAATTGACGAAACGACGTCGTTTGATAAGTAATGTTTCAAACAATTTGGAGTCCCACATCGTTTACACAATGTATTTCAAAGATAGAGAGATCTCTATTTAAGTGTAGTAGGTGCTAGCCTTTGGTGGGTTTCACTTGGCTAATGAGCTATAACGAGCTGAGCCCAAGTTAGATAAATTTTAGGCAAGCCGAGCTCGAGCTCACATATTTGGGCTCGCTTCGAGCTCGAGCTGAGCTCGAACACCTTCAAAATAAATCAAGTCGAGCTTGAACATAGTGAAACTCGGCTCGGCTCGGCTCGATTGTAGCCCTACTTTCAACTGATGGTACCCGGATCTCAAGTCAATTTTTGAAAACATCTGTGCCCCTTGTAATTGGTTAAACAAATCATCAATCCATGGTAAAGGATATTTATTCTTCACCGTTACCTTATTAAGTTCCCAGTAATCAATACACAACCGAAGGGTTCCATCATTCTTCTTCACAAACAAAACAGGTGCGCCCCATGGCGATGCACTCGGTCTGATGAACCCTTTGTCAAGTAATTCTTGTAATTGTATTTTCAATTCCTTCATTTCTGCTAGAGACATTCTATACGGAGCCTTAGAAATCGGTTGAGTATCTGGCACAATATCAATAACAAACTTAATCTCACGATCTAGCAAGTCCCCTGGCAATTCCTCGGGAAATACATCCGGGAACTCGCTAACAATTGGGATATTTCCAACACTCGCATCGGGTTTCTCTACATGTAAAATGCTACACAAATAACCCTTACAACCTTTCTGAAGTAGTTTGCAAGCTTTCATAGCCGATATCAAATAGGGTGGAGGGACTACCTCCTGTCCCACAAAAGCAAACTCATCTTGGCCTGGTGGGCGGAAAACAACTTGCTTAGACACACAGTCGATGGTTGCATGATATTTAGCTAACCAATCCATCCCAAAATCATATCAAAGTGTACCATATCAAGAGGCATCAAATTAGCACATAATGGAATATCTCCAAGTAAGAGATCACATGCAGGATAAATAGAAGCACATAACATATAGTCCCCATGCTGGAAGTTCCAAATTTTGCTTCTTATTTTGTGAGGATGCTGACCCTTTGTGCACATTAGAACCCTGCCTTTTGCTTTTCCATCCGAGTACTAGTTGCGGTTGGCTTGGTTACCTTCTGCTATGATGGTCCTATCTAATAAATCCACATATTTCTGTACCTTCAACACATTAATCTTTTCAAGGATGGAGTCTTGGAGACCTCCCTCAAATTTACTTGCCTTTGTAGTCCGTATCAACCATATACGGTGCGAAACGGGCTAGCTCGGTAAACTGTGCCTCATACTTCGCTACAGTTTTGTTCTCTTGCTTTAAGTTTTCAAACTCTGACACCTTCATGTCTTGGATACTCTGTGGAAAGTATTTCTCATAGAAGATCTCCAAAAATTGAGCCCAATTCATTCCTTGATGTTCCTCTCTGATAAGCATCCACCAACGCCATGCCTCATCTTCTAGTGTAATAGCAGCAAGCAACACTTTCGGTGCCTTTGTGCATGGAAAGACTTCAAACAGTTTCTCTATACCAAGCACCCAAGCCTCTGGCTTTAGTGGATCAATAACTCCTTTGAACAATGGCGGTTTCATCTTCTTAAATTCCTTTGTGAGTGCAATAGTTTGGTTATCAGCTTGGTGGACTTGCACTACAGGTGGTGGTACATGCATTGGTGGCGATGGTGGTGGTTGTTGTTGTTGTTGCTGTTGTTTTCTAAAAGCCTCTGCCACGTCCATGATCATTGCCTCCATTCTATGAAGTCGTGCGGAGGTTGAATCCTCCACATTTTTTGCCCTTGTTCTCACCATGATCTAGAGGAACAGACATTATAACTTTCACAGATAATATGCACATAAGTCACATTTACAAATGTACATTTTCATGTCATACTTGGTTATGAATGCATTATGGATGTAACTTAAACTTTTTCTAGACTTCTTATGCTCACATGGACTCGTGTGTGAGATATTAACTCGTGCTATGATACCACTCTGTTTATGACCCAAACCCACCCCTAAAAGTTTGGGTCATAACCAGCTAGTAATCCATAAATTACCGAAGCCCTCAAATGATCATATAGAATATTTATGCTAATGGGGCCATAAACGGAAGCATATGATAATGAGAAGTCCATTGAGCTGTGCCAATCATGAGCAAAATTATAAAGTTAACCTCATAACACATTTAAACATTTACATTCCCAAGTAAAAATACAAATACCATAGGAAATTTGTACATTATGTTTACAAACCCAAGACTATAATAGCAAAAACAAAATGAGGTCAAGGTATGTTGTGAGTCAAAGACAAAACTCCATCTCGGAGGCATGACTTGATTGGGTCACAAAAATAGCTCTTGAAGCTGACTCTGGGGGTGTGCTCGATGTTGCGAATCACCTACATGTGCATACAGAATATTGGGTGAGCGAAGCTCAATGAGTAATAATATAGTAAATCAGTGTAAATAGATAATCATATGGTTCTCACAATATCTATAATCATATACACATAACAACCTTGGGCCTAATCATATATCAAATGGCCACGGGCCCAACATATATTCAAACGGCCTCGGGTCCAATCATATATTCAAACAGCTTCGGGGCCTTGGGCTCAACATATATTCAAACGGCCTCGGGCCCAATTAGATATTCAAACGGCCTCGAGCCCAACATATATTCAAACGGCCTTAGGCCCATATTGCACATGTCATATAATATTAATGAAGTTTCTTCATTTCAATCAAATCACAATGTCGACACCATTCACCATTCATGGTTCAAGGTAGACAATAAAGAGCATATATGTACAATATTATATTCACAGTGCGTTAGATCCAGCGGTGTTTCCTCCAGCACATACATAAACATTTCACACACACATTCGATGAATAAACTGTTCAATTCATACTCTTTCTTTCATTAATTCGTTTTACGATTTGTTCATTTTCCAGTCATCTATAGGCATTGCGGAGGGCACAAAGTATGCTCATAAAAGAATTTAGAGGGTCAGGGAAGTTAACAGAAAAAGACAGATTTTACCCATGATTTTTGCACATGCGGAAGCCTCTCACCGCACATGCGGAAAGCGTGCAGCACGTGCTTTTATTTCAGTAGCAAAGTGCAGCCTTGCCCTATTTAGTGAGCCCCGCACGTGCGGCTCTGAGTCTCACACGTGCGGTCCTAGCTTTTCTAGGTAGTCCAAAGCTGAAGAAAAACTTAAGCTTCTAGGTTGATTTTCAAGTCCTAAATCATGCAAAAACAACTCAAAAACATAATATACAAGCATGATACAAGGGTAATTGCATCTCAACACATCAATCTTGAGCCAAAAACAAAATCAAGGTCTCCTCCTTTTCATAACTTCATAAATTTCATAATCAAGCTCAAACATATAAAAACATGGATGATCCTTTAACAAATCTTTGTTGTATGCACAATCTAGATCTCATCTCATGCATCAATCACAAGATTGGACTCAAATCAAACAAATATGAAGAGATTTCTTGCATTAAGTTCACTCCATTACATAACTCAAACCCTAGCCCACAATTCCCAATTTCTTCTTGATTCCATGACAAGGATGAGTTAAAGACAAAGATTATAAGTAGGTTATCATATCTTAACTCTAGACTAAGGTTTGCCCTTTGATTCTCTCCCAAAACCCTAGCTCTTCTTCTTTTTCTTTCTCTAACTCACTCTAGCAAGCTCTCCACCCAATGAAGAGCATAAGAGACCAACACCAATATATGACTTAACTCATAATTCTTTAATTTAATCATTACGAATTGTAATTTTTCAAAATTTCATCATAAGCTTTATAATTCACGTTAATCATAGGTATGAAGTCGGTTTTTGTTTATCGCACTTCTAAGACTTTTAATTTCAGTTTAAAGTTGCAATTGAAACAGATATTGCTACATTCAGCAGATATTATTCCAAATTCACATAATTCACATATTAACCTTGCAAATTCATATCAAACACATAATCCCATGCATAATTAAGTAGAGTAAGAGACTATATCGAAGATGGCCATTCAGTGGCAGAGCAAGAAGAATGCCAAGGGAATGGCCAGAATGTAGCGTTTGTAGGCCAAACAAGTGGCCTTTCCACAGATCCAAGGAAGGCTATTTTTGCTACGTACACAATAGATATTTTGCTGCATACACAGCTTTTGTAGGCCCAACAAGCGGTTCTATGTCTTCATATGAGAATCAAGTTATGATTGATGAATTGCTTGCTTTGTTTGAGAAGAACAACATCAAGCCAAGCCAGTCAAGGAAGGTTATGGAAGAGACTCAAGGAAATAAGGTACACTGTGGTCCTTCTATAACTCCACAGAAACATACAACTATAAATGAACATGTGTCATTTTAGAGACCTCCAATACTTTAAGAAAGATATGAGGAGGGAATTAATGTAATCCTGCATTTGAATACACAGAAATGAGAGAGTACCCTCCAAATCCAGTTTTTAATTATAATGCAAATGACCTAGGACCAAGACCTAGGGGCCAACCAAGGCCTTCATAGCTAAGACTCTCTCCCCTACAAGTATAAATAGAGGCTTTCCCTCCAAATTAGTAGAATAATTTTTGGAGAGATTTTTGATGAAAAATGAGATGGTATTTTGAGATAATAAAGTTGGAAATAATTTTTAAACCAAAGAAAATTTTTCTTATCTTTTTTGCTAGTGTCTTCTTTGGTTCCTATTAGAAACAGAGAGTGCTGCAATTGTCAAGTTCGTCGAAACTATCCAGAAGATGTTTCAACATGAGCTGGTTTTGACCGTCTTACCTCTAGTACTTATCAGGAGGTAGTGAATCTATTTTAAAGAAACTGTGGTATCACATAGGTTTCGGTTTGCGTCTCTTATCTTTTGTTCTTCAAACTTTTAAATTTAAAGTATTTCTTGTATATTATTTTGTATGTCAATATGAATTCATCCTGTAATATATTCCATGAAGTAATCTAGTTCATTCATGTATTTTTTAGTTTTGTAATTTGTTCTGTACTTCATTCTTTAAAAAAAAAATAAATAAAATAAATTTATTTTGTCATTTCTATTTAAGTTTATTTTATACATTTTTCTGATATTATTATGAAAAAAAATACCAACACATACTTTTGCACAAGTATTTAACAAATTTTTTGTATCCAACGATTCGTTGGAAGCTTGTAAACTAGGGCCATTTCCCTAAATAAGCCAAATTATCAATTCAATTCCCAAACTAAGCCTAGTTTTGAAAGAATTCCCAAAATAGGCTAAAACGTGGTTCACAACCACACTTTCAACGTCTGTGTGCCTGTCCCGCGTGAAAATTGGGAAGTCTTAAAAGCGTGGTTACAAAACACGCTTTTAATTAATAAAGCGCGGTTACAAAAGGTGCTTTTAATTAAATCTTTTTCTTCTGAAATCGCTGTTCTGAACCACGCTTTTAACTTGAATTTTTTTTCTTCTGAAAGCGCGGTTGTGAACCACGCTTTTAACCAAAAATATTTTTCTTCTGAAATCGTGGTTATGAACCACGCTTTTAGCTTAAATTTTTTTTTTCTTCTGAAAACGTGGTTATGAACCACGCTTTTTGGCAAAATTTTTTTTCTTGTGAAAGCGTGTTTGTGAACCACGCTTTTTACATAAATACACCAATTATTTAGTTTCAGTTTAACTGAACTCTGAAGAAGAAATTTTTTTTTTTTGGTTTTTTTTTGTTTCTGTTGTCATTGTTTTGGTGATAATGTATTTCAAAATAATTTTTTAGGTTAAAATTGTTTTACTAAAACCGTTCTCATGTTAATTTTTTTTTTCTTTTCTTTTGTCTTTATTTTGGGTTAGAAGGTGTAATTCAGCATTTTTTTTTGGCTTTACTAAAGTAAATTTATTTTGTTTTTTCTTGTGTTTGTTTTGGGTTAGAAGGTGATAATGTAATTCATAAATTTTTTGAGCTTTAGTAAAGCCGTTTTGATGTAATTTTTATTTTATTTTATTTTCTCTTTGTTTTGGGTTAGAAGGTGTTATTCAGTAATTTGTTTGGGCTTTAATAAAGCCGTTTTTATTTAAATATATATATATTTTCTTTTGTCTTTGTTTTGGGTTAGAAGGTGATAATGTAATTCAGAAATTTCTTTTCGCTTTACTAAAGCCGTTTTCATGTGAAGTTTTTTATTTTTTATTTTCTTCTCTTGTCTTTGTTTTGGGTTAGAAGGTGTTATTCAAAAATTTGTTTTGGCTTTACTAAAGCCGTTTTCATTTAAATAATTTTTTTTTTTCTGTTGTCTTTGTTTTGGGTTAGAAGGTGATAATGTAATTCAAAAAACCTTGAGGAAAAAACACATAAGTCTCCCACAAAAATACATAGGTAGTACAGACATAAGTCTCCGACAACAATACATTTTGGACACCATGAACTGAACACACAATACATACATAAACATAATAGTTAGACAGACAAATATTAGCCAGACAATCTGACAAACTCATTACGGAAACACTTAGTCTAACACAGACATTACATATTAATGCATGACCTAATATTGCCGAAGACTAGACATTAACACCTAATTCGCGCTTAAATCGGTAGGTGGCTTAGAGTTTGAATAATCCGAAAGCTCAGCGTCAGAGACAAGCTCAGGATCCTCCATGATACCCTTGATAGCCGCAACATTTTGTTATGTTCTGTTCTTCTGGGCATCCTTCTTAACTATGTATAGCTGCATATCGCGGGCTAACCTACGGCGCATTTGAGAAATCTCACGTTGTAGTCTTTCACATAGTCGATCAACATTATCAGGATCTTCCTTTTGGATCTCAACAGAACATGCTTTTGGCACCTTCAGTCGATTTTCCCGACATAATCTTTCCATTTGCACTCGCTCTATAAATAGTATGGGCCACTTCAGAAGTCTAGCGTCTGCTAAACCATATCCTGTTTGATTATCTGATGGATCCATACATGAACCTCCTTGAACTGGATAATACTTGGGCATCAAAAAATGTCGCTTCCCAAACCTATCACGATAACCACAAGCATAATCTAAAATAGGTATTCCCACTCCTCCCATGAATCGTCTTCAGCATCGCCACGTCCCCTTCCCCCTCCTCGTCGTGAACTGTCACCCCTTTGCAAGTTTCTACCACCTCTGCGATTTCTACTCCCTCCCATGAACCATGTAGCCATGCTAATTTTTTAAAACAAATGAATGATAATTTCGTAGGGCGAAATGAGTTGTAAGGTTGTGTCTTCACCTTTAGTCGTTTATATAGTTGGTTATGAACAGCTTTAGAAAGATGCCCCTGCATGACAATCCCACATATACGAACAAGGTATGAGTTGTCACTAGAATGAAAAAACAGAGAAAAGCAAATACTGTGTACCAAGTCACGTGACTTGACAATCCATCTGCATATACTGACAAAGTAAGGGCATGCTCACTGTAAGGTAAATAAGTTAATTCACTGTTGGCATGTGACTTTTTGAATTGAGAATCACTGTAATAAAAAAATCGAGCAAAAAATCGATAAAACCAAAGCCTGTGCACCAAGTCACATGACTTGACAATCCATCTGCATATACCGACAAAATAAGGGCATGCTCACTGTAAGGTAAATCAGTGAATTCACTGTTGCCATGTACTTTATGAATTGAGAATCTCACATATATCAATAAGAGATGAGTTGTCACTGTAATAAAAAAATCGAGCAAAAAAGAGAAAACCAAAGCCTGTGCACCAAGTCACATGACTTGACAATCCATCTGCATATACCGAGAAAATAAGGGCATGCTCACTATAAGGTAAATCAGTGAATTCACTGTTACCATGTGACTTTATGAATTGAGAATCCCACATATATCAAATTGGTGTTGAGTTGTCACTGTAATAAAAAAATTGAGCAAAAAATCGAGAAAACCAAAGCCTATGCACCAAGTCACATGACTTGACAATCCATCTGCATATACCGAGAAAATAAGGGCATGCTCACTGTAAGGTAAATCAGTGAATTCACTGTTGCCATGTGACTTTTTGAATTGAGAATCCCACATATATTAATAAGAAATGAGTTGTCACTGTAATAAAAAAATCGAGCAAAAAATCGAGAAAACCAAAGCATGTGCACCAAGTCATATGACTTGACAATCCATTTGCATATAGGGACAAAATAATGGCATGCTCACTGTAAGGTAAATCAGTGAATTCACTGTTGCCATGTGACTTTCTGAATTGAGACTGTAATAAAAAATGAAGCTTATGTAGGCAATGTTGTGTTTCACTTAGCTATGCATCATTCGTTGTTACGACCAAACGTTCGTGTATTTCATTGAAAAGTATGACTATTTGAATTATTTGTTGTCATTTGGGTACAAGTCAAGTTTCTTACAGGCCTTGCGTTGATTGCTATTCTATACTAAGAGAATCGTCAATTTCTTGAAAAAGGCGCAGAAAACAATCTGTTTGTGTATAATTAATTGTAAATAGTGATTTTGACAAGCAAAACAAGTAAAACCAATTGGGTTTTAAATTTAGTTCGTCAACTGGACCAACCACTTGGCTTTGAGCTTGTTTGTCCAGCCCCCCAAGTTTAGTTATCTGTCAACCCCCTATTCCTTACCAAAGTCATCATTTTGACTGGACTTCCAGGAATTTGAAGGCGACTTTTTCTTCTTTTCTGATGGAGATTGAAATTCTTTACGTACAGGATCCCTATTTCACGAGCCCCAGTTAAGGGAAGCTTTTCACCGAGCTACCTATTTTGTTTTATGTGTTGTTGAAGGCGGTAGTTCGTTTGTATGAACTTTATTAGTCCCCCAACTAGACCAACCACTTGGCTTTGAGCTTGTTTGTCCAGCCCCCCAAGTTTAGTTATCTATCAACCCCCCATTCCTTACCAGAGTCATCATTTTGACTGGACTTCCAGGAGTTGGAAGGCGACTCTGTCTTCTTTCCTGATGGAGATTGACATTCTTTACGTATAGGATCCCTATTTGACAGCCCCAGTTAAGGGAAGCTTTTCACCGAGCTACCTGTTCTGTTTTATGTGTTTTAAGTATTCACATAATTCAACATACATTAATCCATTCATTAATCCAGAACATTCATTAACTCATTGCAATTCAATAAAGAAAGTCATGAACTAATAAATGTGCAGTTATAAATGTAGTTATTTCATAAACTTCAGGTTCATAAAACAAATACTTGAAATACATCCATATGTTAGATGAACAACAACATTGTCTTACACTCCAGGTGTTTGAGACAACATACAAACATATATGAAAGATAAAGGTGTTTGATTTCTCATTCCTCATCTGACATGTAGTAGTCAGAGAGATATTTTTCATTGTTTAAGACATTATTTTGCTCAATCACTGTCAAATCTCTGTTGCTTGCTTCTGCCATTTCGGTGGCTAGCTGAAGCATGAAATGTCGACATCTCTGCATCAACATTCTGTTGTTCTCCTTCTTAATTCTGCTAACTGCTTTTTTATAGTCACTCACATTTCATCTAGCCATGGTCAATGAACGACGACGAGGTACCGGTGCCCCAAAGTTACGTAGATCATTAAATAATCTTTCTTGCTCCGTTACCCTGAATGCCCATTCTGCTCGGATACCAGCATAATAATCCTTCGGACTCGAGTACTTTTCGCTCTTGTAGTTTTCGCTCTTGTAGTCATAAGTAAATGGAGGTAGCAGCCACACTTTCAGATTTCTTTGCCGGCGTGAACTTCCTGCACCTGCTGAAGACATTGTTCATAAAATAAGCAAACAAATAATAATAGTAATTGTAGATATATTACTATTGTTATGACTTGAACAAACATCATACTGGGGGTGTTGCTATTTATAGACATCATACTGAGGGTTAACTAGAGATGATCTAGTGACGATAATGCATGCTGGGGCACTATGGAAGAAGTGATACCCGTGATATTATTTTATGTTATTCATTTCATGCAATCCTGAGTACCCGTGACTTTGTGTACCTGTGATGTAGTCACGGACGTGGTTGTTAGATAAAATCATAATTGTAGGCCAGAGGATGACAATGCAATCCCTTCATATTCGAGCAGTGAGTTGTCAAATAAAACAACATGCAGTGAGTTGTCACATCGCCACATGAAACTATTTTTTCATGCTTACTTTTTTAATATAGTAAGTTGTCACTTGGAATTGACGATTTCAGTACAAATTGGTGTTTTCAAAAAATTATAAATGAAATTAAATGCTTAAATTTTCTTTGTTTTAAAGTAATATTCTTCATAAACAACTATGAAACAGAGTGCAAGTAAATACACAACCGTCCAACTCACTTCGACCTGCAAAACTATCGTTGTTTTTTTCACCGAAATAATAAAATGGTCACTTGATATTTAAACACGATTGGAACTTTGCAGCCTATATTTTATCTTATTTTCACTTAATGAACTTCACAGTCATCCCATTTTCTGCTTCTTTTTATATTCGGTAAATTACACTTTACTCCTTCAGTCCATCACATAATTGTTTATCAACACTATTGCCATGTAGTCGTATTGACGTGACTTAGATGAATTCTGAAATGTGAGAAAAAAAGAAAGCATTTATTTGCGCTGCAGAAAGTCACATGCATCACGTAATGTGAGGAAAAAAGTCGCAAACTATATATGCATGGCAAAGTCAGAAAGTGACATGCATTACTGCATCACTGCATAAAGTGACATGCATCACTGCATCACTGCACAAAGTCACATGCATCACTGCATCGCTGCACAAAGTCAGATGCATCACTGCATCGCTGCACAAAGTCACATAGCATCTGAGGAAAAAATAAAGCATCCAAATTATTACGTCTGTTCAAGTCACTGGCGAGCATCACTGAGAAATGTTGGATGTATCATTGCGCCGAGCTCCAATTTATTATCGTACCATTCCTACTGTGCCCTTGTGAATTATGCAATTCATTAAAATTTTGAGGGGGTGTCATAACAAAATAACAATAAACTAATAAATATGTCAATACACCTAAAAAGTAAAACAAATTTGTGAAAAAATATTTCAAAAAATTTAAAAATATTTTACAGATTTTTAAATTGTAATTTCACATTTATTTTTTTAAAAAAATTTCAGGCAGAGAAATTTGACTAATTCAGACGTTTAGTCGGTTGATCAGCTTGGTTCTTTTTATTTTTCATAAAATATTTTTCAGAAAATTCTACTTTCTTAATTTTCGTGTTTTTTTTCCAAAGTTTTTACTGATTTTTTAAAATATTTTAAGCAATTTGACTAATTCAGACGTTTTTACTTTTTTATTTTTTATTTTTATGTTTTTACTTTTTGTTTTGAAATAACAATAAATTATGCAATTCATAAAAGTCGAAGTGACAACTCCTATCAAGTTGATGCATAGTTGTTCAGGTCATAAAAGTTGACGTGACAACTCTGATGCATAGTTGTTTACAATAATTTCATACATACAGCTACCATGTGTATATATGGTATAAATATCGCATCATACCACAACAAAAGTTTTACAGCTATTTCGAGCGATATCATCATGAGATATACGGTGGTTGATCTATATTCAGCAATGGGTCGCTATTGGGTTGCAGATGGAGATGAATTTGAATACCCATTAAATCCAAATTTGCGTTACTCACGTGCCACCGTCAATACCATGAGAGCTGAGTGGGAATTTCGCAAAACTCGAGCAAACGTTCTTGTTGAGCTATGTCGTGAAGTTAATCTTAAATTTCCTCGCCGGTTAGCCATGCGTATGCTAACTGACACTCCACAGTTGTTGCAAAGGGCATTGCATCGTATCCGTGACGAGGTTAATTGCATGACCCAACGTTTGCAAAGGTCTAGACTAATGAAGACCGCAAATGAGCGTGCCGAAGATGGGTTAATGGATGATGCACACCAGTACTTCGCCTGGAGCATGGATGTTATGTATGAATCTGATATTGAGATGTCAGATAATGATGATAATGAATGAAATTGTTTGGATGAACGACCAAACCATTTCTGTAATGCATGCAATTTGTAATGCTTATCCATGACTTATCAATGAAGGGAGATATTTCAATTGTTTTCGAATAGTTCTTGTAATTCTACCTTTACTTTCTGTCCGTTATTGTTATTTTGAAGAACGCTACTTGAACTATACTTTCATGATTTCATGCATTATTGATGTGGAATATAATAATGATACTTAATGAACTACAGGTTCATATAACAAATAGTTGAAATACATGTTTAAGCTAGATGAACAACAAATATATATGTCTACATTTTGTTTGGTTATCATTGTTTTGTACATGAAAAAAAGACAGTGAATGCAATCATTCAGAAAAGTGAAAGAAAAAGGAAAACAAAATTATGTGTTTGTTTAGATATTTATTTTGTTTCCTTTTTATTTATATTTCTCCCCACAACTATCCATTATGCAATGTTTACATTTTTTTCCCAGATTTTTTTTGTATACAATTTTTACTAACCTGTAGCAACACAAGTGGTCCTCCAATCTCCCTTGTTAATAAAATCCTATCAATTCTTATCCTTTTTTTTTTTTTTTCTGTTTTCCTTTTCATTTTTATGGAAATCATCAAAACAAGTAAGAATAAAAAATTGTAAAATTATATTTTTGGAATAAATAAGTATGACACATTTACATCATCTGTACAAGTTTGATTTACAAAAACTATAACAAAACTATAAATAAAATAAACTATACACTCCATATCACACCCGCTAATGCCCTAACCTGCCCCCAGTCCCACAACCCCGACCGTGGACCTCCCTCATCGGTCTCCTGCGGTAGACTCTCTGAATATCCGTCTCCCTCAATCGTAAATGCGTATCCTGTGGAGCCTGTGAGTGTGACCCCCCCTCTACTGTATGTGCTGCCCTTGATCCTGTCTGTGGCCGAAGATCGGATACCTGCTGACCATCATCTGGTGCAACTGTATCACGATCTGCAGCTGGACCTTGACCTCTACCTCTGCCCGCACTCCGACCTCGGCCGTGACGTCCGCTACGACCAAAACCTCGGCCTCTCCCGCGCGCTCTGGGGGGGGCGCTTAATATGGGCCTCATCGTCAACGTGGGAGATGTCAGTGAGAATTGCATCATGTGTACTCATGGTCGCGGTCAAACTGTCTGGTGGTGGTAACTGGGTGGGTGGGATAACAACGTCATGCATGTATCGGGGCGGTGTCCAATCAGGGTCAGGCACATAAGGTATGCCAGATATGTATGGGGTAGTATGTGGTGGGGTGACTGATGTCGAAGGAGCTGATGTGGCAGGCGCTGAAGTGGAAGGCGCTGACGTGGACGGCGCTGATGTGTTTGGAGCAGCTGCTGAACTGTGTACACCGTAGTGGCCGTAATGCAGACGATCTCCCCGATGGGCAACCTGGAATGCCTGGTACAATAACTCTCGGATCTCTGCAACGGCCTGCAAGGCATGTTGTCTATCACGTCTGAAATGGGCGTCCTCAGCCAAGTGATACGACCTCCCAACTCCAGCCACCTGAGCAAACATTCAGACGTATTATTAGGCTACAGTTGACTGAAAGTAAATCAAGTATGATTTTAATAATTATCTGACACATAATATGATACTCACTAATGCCTCAAGATAAGGCCCAACTCCCTGATATCCAGACTCAGACACGTGGCTCGGATTCCCGACTAGTAGGTGTGTATGTCGCCGATACCACAACATATAAGGGTCGGAAGAGGGGATCACCTCATCGTTGTAGTCAGCTTGTACAATACTGTCTCGACGGGCATCCCACAACTGTATATATGGCATATAAAACAGATGCCAGTCAGTGCTAGCTTGGCCACGTCTATCAGTGACGTGCAACTGCCACTCAGTGTCGAACCGATCCGGCACGGACTGGACCAGACCAAACTGTCAGAGGACACGATGGGGGAGATGCCAATCAACCACGTCAAAACAAATAAGTGGCACTCTCGCCATCCATATCTCTTGACCCAGTCGGCAGTAGTCGGGGAGCGTACCGAGGACCCCAGCATAAGGCTGCCAGATAAACTACAATGACGACAAATAAATTAAATTTTGCTTATGAACTTAAAACATATACAATGAAGAAGACAACTAAAATGCAATCAAAAAATTTCATACCTCGCCCTCGATCATCCGGTCCAGCTGGTCTCTATAAACTACCACTACGTGGGTCGAGACGACCTCGTGGCCCATGTCAACCCTCCACCAGCTACCTCGCGGTCCGAGGGGCAACTGCATGTCCCCCTCACCCATAGGAAGCTCACTAGGACCAACCAGTTGCCGCCTAGACGGGGCAATGCGAATCAATCTCTCCCATGCCCAAATCTGCAATAGTTTGAACACAATTACAATACTGATATATGGCATACAATATGAATTGACATGTAATAAAATTCTTACTAACCTGTAGCAACACAAGTGGTCCTCCAATCTCCTTCGTACCCACTTGAGCTGCTCGACATAGCATCCTATACAAGCATGCCAGAGCCGCGCTACCCCAGCTGTACTGCCCAATCTCGTCAATGTCTCTCAGCAGTGGCAAGTACATCAGCTTGAGTGTAATTTACATAAACTTATGAGTGTAAGTTGTTAATCTTGTTACTTTGAGTGTAGGTAAACTTATGAGTGTAGGAAAATCCAACAATCTTATAAGGTAGGTAAACTTATGAGTGTAGGTAAACCTAACTTTACATCAAAGTAACAACCTACATCAAAGTAACAATATTTCTAATTTACCTAAATTTCTAATCATTACATAAATTATGAGTGTAGGTTGTGACTTTATATAAATTATAAAGTGTTGGTAAACTTGATTTATACATAAAGAAATTGATTTATACATATTCGTGACCACGCTTGTAAGTAAAATATGTAAAAACGTGTTTTCAAAACACATTTTGAACAAAAAAGCAGCACTCACTCTTCTTTGTCACACACACACACACACACTCACTCTCTCTCTGTCTCTCTCTGACAGACATACCCACAACACACACTCACATCAAACATATAATTTTTAATATATATAAATTTTATTTTATAAAATTCAGAACAATTAATTTTTTTTAATTTAATTTTTCTTTTGGAATAATTTATTTTTCCAATTAATTTTATTTTTTTTCCAATGAATTTTTTTTTCAAAGGTGGGGGAATAACTGTCATAAACATAAACCTCAGGGGGTGTCAGTGTAATTTACCTAAATAAAAAAATTACATTTTAAGAATTAAAGTAAAAAAATAATCATTTTATATAGTTGATTATTATTTGCTATTATCAATTATTATTATATATATTTAATATTGGTCTGAATTTTACAAAATAAAATTTATATATATTACAAATTATATATGTTTGATGTGAGTGTGAGTGTTGTGGGTGTGTGTGTCAGAGAGAGAGATAGAGAGAGTGAGTGTGAGTGTTTGTGAGAAACAAGAATGAGTGCTGGTTTTGAATTTTTTGTTGAATTTTTACATTTTGCTTAAAAGTGGTTATTATCCACGGGTTAACAGTAAAACCGTGGTTTGCAACCACGTTTTTTGAAGATAAAAAGAATTACTTAACAAAAGCATGGTTATGTATAAATCAAATTTCCTTAATCAGATTTACTTTAAAAAAATAATTACTTAAAAATTTATGTATAAATAAAATTTCCTTAAAAGTGTGATTTGTAACCACGTTTTGTTAATTAAAAGCGTGAATTGTACCACGCTTTTAAGATTTTACAAATTGTCCGCGGGAGGGCCACAAAAACGGTGAAAGCGTGGTTTGTATCCGCGTTTTAGCTTAGTTTAGGAATTCTGTCCAAACTAAGCCTACTTTGGGAAATAAATTACTATTTTGCCTTAATTTGGGAAAAGCCCCTAATTTGGGCAATGATTTAATCGTACGCATGTAAATGGTAACAATTTAAAAAACACTTATTTTGAGGATATTTTGATAAATCTTGATCTATTTTTTTAGTATTTCGATAAACTAGACAGATATATCAATAATTTTGAATGTGAAGACATTATGAAGATTCATTTTTTATTTTTTTGTTCATATAATTTTATAGTATAATTTGTATCAAGTATTGTATTTATTCAGTGCGATTGGATAAAATTGGACAAGTCATACAAAAATCTTAAATCATAGTGTAACTTTTTCTATGAAATTATTATTTTTTTCATTGAGTTGAAATAACTCAATTGATTTTGTATGACTTGTTCTTAATTTTTATTTCAAACATTGTTCACGTAATTTTTTAAAACTGGTGGTCCAATTAGTGAGATTTAAGGACAATTAAAGAGAAGTTACTTTTATTTGCTCAAGCTTCTGCCATTAGGAACCTTAATGACAAAGTTATTTGGTAGGTTATTTCTTATGAGATTATTCCCTTAGGGAAATAACCTCATACGAAATAACGTAGGAAATAACTTAGGGAAATAACGTAAGAAATAACCTAAATAAAAAATTAATGAGCTCTCATAATTTTAAGCAATATAAATAACATAACAAAAAAATTATCGACCTGAACCGAGTCAAACTTGAGTTTCATTAATATTAATGAGCTCTCATATGTGTTAAAAATTAGGTATGCTCCTTTCAGGTCTCAAGTTGAACTCTCAGTATGTGTCATGTTTATAGGTATTAATTGAGATTTGTCGGATCTACGTGGAAGGGACGTTTGGTGTGGATTGTAAGATTAGTCCATAAATACGTAAACTGATTCAGACATCCGACTATCATAAAAAGTTAAAACTTAATTGAATAAACATAATGCAGGCGCATAGAGAATAAGTCAATTAGATAATTCAAGTGGGTAAAAATTATCGAGAATGAGTCATTTTATAAATCAAATATTTTAATTTTTTCAAACATAATTTTTAAACAATTTTTTTTTTATTTATATCAAATGTTTTGATAATAGCATTTTCCAGGACGACTTCAAAGGCCTCTTTTGACAAAGAGGTAAAAAGTCATTTTTTGACTTCTAATTTTTTGTGGATCACCTCTAATGTTTATATCAAATTTTTTGTGGATCAAATTTTTTGACCTCTAATGTTTATATCAATTTTTTGTAAAAAGTCATTTATTTATATCAAATTTTTTGACTTCTAATGTTTTGGTAATTTTTTGGCAAAGAGGTAAAAAGGCATTTTCAGTATTTTTTTTACACGTTTTTCCAAAAAAAAAAATTTAAAAATACAAAAAATTAGCTTTTAACTTATTTCCTAAAACAACCCAAAAAATTGTTTGTACTAGTTATAGTGGCCTAATGATGAAGCTGAAGAGATAAGCGAAAGAATAACAAGATTTAACCATATCGACAGGACTAAGAAGCAATCAGAAATTAAATTTTAAATTAAAAAAATATAGACAGGATTCACAATTCAAAATTCAAAAACCTAATTTGTAAAAAAATAGATAGGATTCACAATTCACAATGCAATAAATATATACAGGATTCACAATTCAAAACCCAAATTCCTGAAACCATAACCCTAATTTCTGATTTCACAATTGAAAACCCTATAAAATATATTTGTAATTCACAATCAGAAGAACGTCGTCGACGACCATCTTGGGTTTCACTCAGACTATTCGCGGCGAAGGACACGGCCACCCTCTCACAACTGAAAATTTTCTCCCCCTTTCCCTTAAATTTTCTCCTCATTTTCTTTTGGCTGAACTTGCTTTTCTTTTATGCCAAACATCCCCTTATACTTTCCATAATAGAGAAAGAAAAAATGATATAATGATCAGTTGGATCTATGGACTCGGGATAATTAGTACTAGACTAACCATGACAACTTTAAACATAGTTCCTTGTAATTCAATTTTGTATGACACTGATATATATTATATGATTCTATTTTTATTTTTTTTAATATATCGTAAATATTGTTAGGCTGTGCTTAATTTATTGGAATGAAAATAAAGGGGAATGGCATGATTATTCCTTAAATATGTTTTGATTAAAAACAAAAATGAAAGAAAAAAAATAATAATAATTTGGAAATTTTGAAAGAAAGGGGTAGAAAATTTTGAAATTTTAATTATAGATAATTTTTATATAGACAAAATTAGATTTTCTTGTGTTTTGCCATGTTTTTTTCCAAGAAATTATAAAGTTAGTTACGATAATAATATACAAGAAAATTATTATTATTATAGATAATTATTTGTTCCTAAAAAAAATCATATAACATTATTAAAAAAATTTAACTTATCATAAATTTCTTAAACCCTAATTTCTGAAACCATAACCCTCATTTCTGATTTCACAATTTAAAACCCTAACCCTAATTGAAAAATGATTTCACATTCATCAATTCAAAACCCTAATTCAAAACGAAAACCCTCATTTTTGATTTCACATTCAATAGAAAACCATAACCCTCATTTTCTCATTTCAAACATAATATTTAAATTTTTCTAAACAGATTCAACATTCAACAGATTTCACATTCAACAGATGTCACATTGAACAGAAATCTGATTTCACATTTAATAGAAATCTGATTTCACATTCAACAGATTTTACAATTATAAACAGATTTCACATTTCTAAACAGATTTTGCAAATTTTTAAACAGATTTCACATTCAAAACCCTAATTTCTCAAACCGTAATCGTAATTTCTGATTTCACAATTATAAACCCTAACCCTAATTTATTATTTCTGATTTCATAACATTTTCACATTCATGAACCTTATTCTACCAACATTATACCCACATTCACATTTTCACAAACACAAAAACGCATTAAAGTAGACCAACAGAGAGAGACAGAAGCCATACCAACGAGAGAGAGCACAGAGAGCGACAGTACTGAAGCAGAGAGAGCTCGAGCACAGCGATAGAGAGAGAGAGCAGTAAGAGCGAGAGAGAGTAGTAAGAGCGAGAGATAGAGAGAGAGCAGGGAGCGAGAGAGAGAGCAGGCAGCGAGAGTGAAAGGTGTTAAGTGTAACAAGCGTGATTGCAAAAGACGGGGCTGGGGAGATTTCATATAAGTTTTAAAAGCGTGGTTACAAACCACGCTTTCACTTAAAGAAAAAAAATCGTATAAAAAGCGCGGTTCACAAACACGCTTTCAGAAGAAATTTTTTTTTTCCAAAAAGCGTGGTTCATAACCACGTTTTCAGAAAAAAAAAATTTAAGCTAAAAGCGTGGTTCGTAACCACGATTTTAGAAGAAATTTTTTTTGGTTAAAAGTGTGGTTCACAACCGCGCTTTCAGAACAAAAAAATGTAAGTTAAAAGCGTGGTTCAGAACAGCGATTTCAGAAGAAATTTTTTTTTATTAAAAGCGCCTTTTGTAACCGCGCTTTCTTAATTAAAAGTGCGTTTTGTAACCACGCTTTTAAGACTTTTCAATTCTCACGCGGGATAGGCGCACAGATGTGAAAGCGTGGTTCTGAACCACGTTTTAGCCTATTTTGGGAAATCTTTCAAAATTAGGCCTAGTTTGGGAATTGAATTGATAATTTGGCTTATTTAGGGAAATGGCCCTGTAAACTAAGCCACCAAATACACCGCCCAAAAAAAATGTTCACCTTCGATGGTACACCGAAACCTCAAATTTTGATTATTTTCGTCTGATTCCATAAGATCCTGATCTATAATCTCTGTTTTTGTTTTTTTATTTGTTTGTTTGTTTGTTTTTTTTTTCTTCTGAAGGTTCAGTCACTTTTTTTACTTCTACACCACCGAGAAAAATAATTTGATCCTTGAGAGTTGTGGCATGAAGCCCAATAATACGGGCTCAATCTCCTAAGTCCTAACCAATTGGTCTCTTTGCATAAGAAATATCAAAAGTTAATGCTTCATTTTCTTACTCTTTCTAGGTGTCACCAATGAATTTTAGGCCCAACCCAATTTTTGTGTCATTATTAGCTTGAGGTCCAATATGAATTTTAGGCCCAATTATTCTTTAAAAAAATCAACCCATACCTGTTTATTAAAATTATTTTCTTATATTTTTACTATCTTCACATGTAACAGATGCCATGTGAGGTATCACATCAGTTCTAACTTTGAGGATTCACAGATTGAAGGCTTTTGAAATATATATATATATATATTAAGTACAATAGGGAAAGAGAAGTCAAACACAAAACTTTCTAATATGATAGACGTGTTCTGACTAGTACTGAATTAATTAAGTAATATGAAATAAATAAATAAGATTTGAAGGCTCCTATGGCTCCGGTCTGCAAAATGAGTCTTGAAAATATTGTTTGGCACCACATAGTGGTGAGGATCTTTATTCTTTATTATTATTATTATTTTTTGGATGTATGATGAATGATTATATTTTTGTTTTTGTTTTTGTTTTTTGGCTTTCGAATGTTGAAAATGTAATTAGATTGTGCCAATAAATATCAATAAGTCCTTACAAAAATAATAAATGTCAACCAATTAATCAGACAATTATTTCAAAATTCTTTTAGCCTCAATAAAGATGACTTTTACTAGTGACTTGTTTTAGGAGAAAATTTAGAATAATTAATCACAAAAAGTATAAAAAGAAGGGAGAGAATAGTGTCAGAAAATAAATTTCATTAAGTAAATCAATGTTTACAAATGTACCTTCACACTTCCACTATCTTGAAAGGAATTACAGTATGAATAGACCAACTTAGAATTACTCATAGAAAACTAAAATGCAGTGTGAGAAAGTAAAGGACTGGAATGTAAAGAACTGTAAAATAAATAACTGGGAAAATAAAAACTAAAAAAAGAGTAAATCCACTATCAGCTTTCTCCTCTATTTATATGCTCTAGTAGTAACTGTCGAAGTGGCTGATGACCGTTGAAGTGGATGATAACCATCAAAATAACCTCCATAATCATGGGACATTGTTTCAAGCATTTTGCTTCCACTAAACCATTTCTTGCAGTTGGGCTTCCCTCATGAATTTGAATTTAAATCTTCAATAACCGTTTAGCTACGTCACCTTGCTCATTTCGGTTGTTCCAGTACTTCGCAAATCCATTGTCATTGATATAATTTGCCACGTGTCCTCTGATGACTGGAGACCTTTACTAATTCCTCAAGTTATCCTTGATGGACCACGTGTCAGGCTGTGATTGGCTTATACAAAATATATGGCCAACATTACCCCCTGCACTAATATAACCAAGACTTGGTAATATTAGTGGATCGATGCACTACTGCCCACGTTCTAGGACGTGCATGGTAATTAATTGTTTTGGAAGTATACCCGTCTTCAAGCAACGTTTAAAACATTAAACTTCCTCTTGTGCTTGAACCTCACTTACACTATTTGTGCCAATGAAGAAACTGATACATCCTTGATGGCTAATCAAACCTTCTCCTTCTCCTTCATTGATCAAGCATATGAAGAGGCTCTAGACAATGATGGCCGACCTCGATAGACTCTCATGCATTTATTAGCCATACTTACCCTCCTCCATTTATACAAGTCATGGAGGCTTTCGCAGAATATACACCTTTAGAACAAAAACTTGCTCATATGGACCTCGAAGGCTCTTCATCTGCCTCAAAGGTTTTTACTTGGGATGAGGCTATCTCCTCATTTGAGACA
This sequence comes from Camellia japonica, assembly GCA_030407325.1. Lineage (NCBI taxonomy): Eukaryota > Viridiplantae > Streptophyta > Magnoliopsida > Ericales > Theaceae > Camellia > Camellia japonica. The sequence goes on from JAPPVO010000013.1 coordinate 7,881,301, forward strand.
GCAACTAGTTGGAAGATCTAGCCACAACCAACCCAACCTCAGACAAGGGAGCGAATTCACCATAGATTTGTTGAATTCGATGACCCTACTTTGGTTTTTCCATCTTCTCGTAGTTTAGTGGTATATCCTTATGTACCATTTGATTGCCGCTGCCGCCTGGAAGATAACTTACTTTCAGTGTGGTATACCTTCACTCTACCAACAAAAATAGTGCAGAAGACTCCCAATCCAATTGAAGCTCTAGGACTAAGTCCCTTACACTTGGCCAAGAAGGCAAAACTCTATTATTTTGATTGGCTAGATTGTGTGAATGAGCCCCAATTTTCACCTTCTTTTGAATGGACCCAGCTGCACCTCCTTCCTCATAATCCTAACTAGATTGAGGAATTGAAACTCATCCTCTCTGAAGACCGGCATTTTGCCCCATACCAAGCCCCAGCTCTTTCTACTGCCTACCAACAGTATAAACCGCAAACTTTGCTTGCTGCCTTCTTCTACATGTCTTTTGAAGTGCTTCGAGATGACATCTCTCACAATAACCTTCATGCTTGTGATATAGTCTCTCGAAGCCATACCCTCAATCTAGTGGCTGAAACAAAACTCCATACATTCTTGGACCAACTCCCTCTCTTGCTCAACTGGCATAAAATGCCCCGAGCGAATCATTGAAGAGATTTCTGCTACTCGTATTCAAACCCAGTACGAAGCAGAGAATCTCCTTGAAGAATATAAAGACTTCAAGAACCATGAATCAGCATATGGAGAGGATACTGATATGGATGGGATGGACAAGGTGGAGAAGGCACTGAAGCAAACAGAGTTTGAGATGAAAGCCTAGCAGCTTTTCTACCAAATAAAGGCATACTAGCTAGAACGACCCAATTAGATAGGATAGAGGAAAGGTTAGAGCGAGAACATAAATTCATTGAGTTCTGCTGGACTAAGTTCCATGACCTTGTAACCTTTTCCATTCCTTATTTTTACGAAATTGAGAATGTAGCCAAATAGGCCCCTCAGTGTAATCATTTATTTACTTAATAAATATGGGTTTCTTTCTTCTAATTACATGGTTTGTATTTGTTAATATGCATGTCTTTGATCTCAAACTCGTTAACATACTAGCAAATACTAGCTTCAAAGCAACCCATTTATTTCGAAGAATTTTGAGGCATCCATTCTTTCCTTTATAGGTAATAGAATGCCACTTCAAAGGCAATTTACTTGGTAGAAAGTCCAAAAAATGTACCCTTATGACCTTCGAAATGTTAAATGGGTCCTAACTCCATATGGGTCAAATAAAACCCAAATAGCTTGGAACTACTTGACCCGTTAGGTTAAATGGACAACTTAGACAAGAAGGTATAAAGTCCTAAAATATGAGTTTCTTTTTTTTCCAATTTCATGGTTTGTACATGCTAATATGCAGGCCTTTTGTCACGACCCGAACCCGCCCCTATGGGTTAAGGACGTAACCGGCCAGTAATCCTGAGATTACCTACGGCCTCAAAACAGAATAGATATAACTCAACAGAGTGAAGGGGCCAAACGGAAGCAATAACCAAAAACTTTGTCCATAGAGCCGTGCTTATATGCACTCCAAAACAAACCATACTCATATACGTTAATAACCCACATCAAAAGTACAGTACCATAAACTCTTAAAGACAGGATCATCCAGCTAAGTCAACCCATGACAAACTATTTACAAATATACATAAAGTCCTTGCCAGCAAGACAAAATATAATTACATAACAAAATGGCAAGGGTAGGTCTCGTGCGTGAGACACAAGGCTGACTTTCTCAAAACTCGTGTTGTTCCTGGCAGACTTTACTGGGGCTGGGTTTGGACTTCCCTCGGCTCACCTACAAGCACATGAATGAGCGTGAGCGATAGCCCAGTGAATAATATCAAATACAACATTTACATAACATTGTAGAACAACATATTCCAAACGGCCTTGGGCCCAATTCATATTTCTATTTAACAGATATATAGAACTAAATACAAATCAAGTGACTGCAATTCCAAACATTCCGGCCTTTGGCCCATTCAGATTCCCATTCTTGTCAAAACGGCCTTCGGCCCATTCCATTATGTCAAAACGGCCTTTGGCCCAATCATGTATGTCAAAACGGCCTTTGGCCCACACATTCGTATCAAACGGCCTTCGGCCCATTCATTCGTATCAAAACGGCCTTTGGCCCATTCATTTATGTCAAAACGGCCTTCGGCCCACTCATTCATGTCAAAACGACCTTGGGTCCATTCAGGTTTATCAAAACGACTTTTGGTCCATTCATGTTCAACAAAACGACCTTTGGTCCATTCATGTTTATCAAAGCGACCTTTAGTCCATTCGTGTTCAACTTACAACCACAATCCCAATTAGCAATTCATAAGCTTTAAGGGAATAAACAATTGAACATTCACAAGCATTCAAATATCGATATTACTCACAGTGATCGGCTTGTGGATTTGCCCTGGAGCTTGACCCTACACATTCCACGAACACAAAAGGGTCACTAATAGCTCAATCCGTTCTTTAATTCACATACTCCTCATTAGGCGTTATTCTTATCTCATTAACTCATTTACAATGCTTAACGTATGCCTAAGAGTGCTTACAAGTGAAAGAGAATGGAAAACAGAACACAGGACGCATGAACACAATTTCAGAAAACAGGGTCCCCGCTTGAGCGGACCCTTAAGACGGCAAAAGTACTGGTTACCTCAAATCCCCGCTCGAGCGTGAAACCTGCCGCTCGAGTGGACTGCCTGTCTACATAGCTCCCCGCTCGAGCGGGAGCCATGTTTGCCAAAAATGCTGGGAGCTCGAATTCTCCGCTCGAGCGGCACTTCCCCCGCTCGAGCGGACGTCAAAATTCTGGAAATTCCAGGTTGTGTTCTTGAGCTCCAATTCAACTTTCCAGCCACAATACTTGCATGCAATGGCTCAAATCTCAATGTAATCATACAAACATGGCACCAATGCAAGATTATAACATCATGGAGCTCAATTCCTTGATTTATCTACATGCATGGCCCAAAATATGTCAAGCTCAACACCCACAATATAAATTCATACATGCAAAGCTTACTCTTTCATGATTTACTCTTGCATGCAAGGGATACACATTATTCACAACTTATTTGGTGAAGAGATGGTCATATACATGGATTTCATTCAACTTCAACATAGGTTACACAAATTAAGCTCAACATGGAAATCTATAGCAATTCCTTACATGCATGCTTCTATAATCTTGAAATCCAACATATACAACTTAATTCCATCACATTCAACTAATTCATGCTCTTGACCATCTATTAAACTTGAATTCACAAAATGATGACCATGAATGCATGAATCACTCACCAAGGAGCTTTAATCTTCCCAATAGTAACAATATTTGGGCTTAATCTCCCCAAAAGATCTAGGTCTTGAACTACAATGCACAATTTTCCCCCCTTTCTCTCACTATGGCCGGCCCCTCTCTCTCTATTGTATCCTCAGATTTTTCTTGAGCTCAAATGAGTTAAGGAGAGTGTAGTGCTATGGCACAACAAGGCCCACTAATACAATATTTTAATATAAAATATTTGGGCACTAATTCATCAATTTAATCAGTTTAAATTGACCAGAATCAATTTTCAATTAAATTTCACCGTAGGCTCTAAAAATTATGCCAATCACAAGGGCGTAATCAATTTCGAATTCTGTGGCCGATAAGGCCCTCAATTTAATTTCCAAAGCAGATTATTCAAACAGATATTCCTACGGTGAACAGATAGAGTTCCAAAATCACATATATCCACATAATGGCACACAAAATCATATCAAGACATATAATCACATACATATTAGGGACCAATTAACATAATACAGAACAGGGGTATCACACCTTTTAATCTCAAAACTCATTAACATATTAGCAAATACTAGCTTCAAAGTAACCTATTCATTTCAAAGCCAAGTCATGCATTTCGAAGCACACTTTCCCTCCTCAAAAGGTAGCAAAATGTTCCTTCGAAGGAAATTTTCTTGATAGAAAGTCAAAAAATATACTTTCAAGGCCTTCGAAATGTTAAATGGAGCCTAACTCCATATGGGTCAAATAAAACCCAAATAGCTTGGAACTACTTGACCCGTTAGGTTAAATGGGAAACTTAGACAAGAAGGTATAAAGCTCTAATTCGTGCGCTCTTACCTATTCACTTGTCCATTTTTAACTCTTACTCTCACTCTTACTCACCTCTATGCTTACTTTAGCTCTTGTTCCTCCTACCCTTGCTCTTACTTCTTTAATCCCTCATTCAACTCTCATTAATGGCTACTTCTTCCTCTACAAACTTGCCAGTTGTCGAACGTCTTTGTCCCTCGATGGCTTTGAGGAGATGTATAAATGAAGAAATAGCCAAGTATAATGAACCAGAGGGCCACAGTGCAATCGATGGAAGGTACTTCATCCCTCGCCACCACACAAAAGGGAAGTATATCCTTGGCCTTATTTTTACTGAGGCTTCTGCTGCTTGGAGGATCACTACCTTCTTTATGAAGAAAAGTTCAACTAGGGAGGTTGGAGGGCCACTCGACCCCATCGCTGCTAGCCCACATTGAAGACAAAATGTGAGGAATGGTATAACAAAGTCGTTGGGGCCAGATAACAAGATCTAGAGGACCTCTGTATTCTTGATGCCCTTTAACTTTCCAGGTTCATAATTCTTGAGAACCCCTTCCTTGTCCCAGTTGCTCTTTTCTTTTTGGAATTCTGCTTTTAACTTTTTTTCAATTTTGGTGTGGTATGATGGCCCCCACCGTTCTTGATATGTGCCATCTTCTAGGGTTCTTACCCATTGGTGACCCACTTTGGTCCTAATTACCCAAACCTTACGGTTTCTTTCTCTATTCCTACTTCGAATCCTTCTTATAGTGAGTTTATAGAAGTTGAGAATAATAAGGAAGGTCTTGTGACCAACTGAGAATTCTTTTCTTTTATTCTTTATTGGCTTTGTAAGTTTCTTTTTTATACCTCGTCCGAAAAAATAATGCCTGAATTTATTCCTCTTGCCAAGGCTCTAGCTTCAAAGAAGAGAATAGCCTTGGCCACTTATGTTCTAGGCCATGTGTATAGGGTTTGCTCCTAGTTTTATGAACGGCCTCAAGAACCCAATCAAAGAGGCCCTATTTGGATTCTCCAACATTGGCTTTTTGCTTACTTTACTGACTTCCATTCTCGCTGCTTGAAATTTTTAGTGAAAGAGCCCACCACCTACAGAGAGAAGTATGCTAGAGTTTCTTTGTATCCTTCCAGTTTTGCTTACTATTTTTCTTACTTCTACAACCTGCCAACCTCCATTCGCCCTTCCTTCTTCTACCCCTTTAATGCTAATGTGGGGCTAGCATGGTTGAGGGCCTTCTTGGCTGGTGCCACATGTTCCAAGCCTATTCATAAGGAGATGTGGGGCCTCAATTTTAATTCCAAGGGAGCTCTTCATTGGTACCCTAAACCCCAGGGCCTACAAGTGCATTGTTGAAGCTTACAGCCCTACCCAACTTGCAAGGCAATTTGGGCTTACTCAGGGGATCCCAGTCCCTCTTAGTAGCCTTTCTAACTTTGATCTTGATAATATAAATTTGAAAGTGCCAAAATCCAGGCTAGATGAAGCAATGATCAAGGTTGTAAAGGACTTCTCTAGCTTCGAATTAGTGCCTTTCACTAGCCATAGTGGGGTCATGAAAAGATTTCAAGATTGGTGGACAACCAACATGGAAGTGCAGCTTGCCACTCCCACCTTGGATTTGCTAAAAGAGTTGAATGTGTCATCCCAAGGTAGGCAAGCCAAAACCAAGGAGGTTTGCATCACCATTGCTTCCACCCTGCTGTTTCAGTCCTTTCACTCAGAATTACTAGGGCTGCTATCAAGAAGAGTACATGGTTTACCTCTTCCTTTGCCTTTCTTTCCCCTCTTTTACACTTTTCTTAACCTTAGTGCTTCTTTTTACTAGTATATTGGCTTCGCAGGAGGTCTCACCTCAGCGAGCATAAGCCTTTGTCACACTAAGGGGAAAATAACAAGAATTAAAGAAAGGAAAGACCCATCCCAAGCTCGAGCCTATAGCAAAGGCACCTGGGGTCCCTTCTGAAGAGGAGAAGGAAGAGAAGAAGAGTCTCCCCTGAAAAGGAGAAAGAGGCCAACCTCACCTACTGCCAAACTTGCCATGGATTTTTCTCATGAAGTAACAGCTAAGGCAGTAGAGAAGGAACATGCCAATGAGGTCATTGTGTTCCAAAGATCAGAGAAAAAGAGGCAACAAAGAATCTCAAATGAGAAGGTTGAACATCACACTCTTCGCAGTTCTCTAGCTACCACCACTGCAACTGTTGGTAATTCTCTTCAGCCCTTTATGATGCCCTTTGTCTCTTATATCCTTTATGTTAGCATCGCCCTTATACTTCTTTATTTTGAAATGCAGTTGCAGCTAGCCTAGCCTTCTCCTATTTAATGCCAACTTCTTTTTCTCTTAAGAGAACTGAAAGGCTACCCCTGAGTCACACAGAGTGAGAAACCTTAAAGGGAAAAGGAAAAGCAGACACTAACTTCCCAATGAGTGTAGAGCCCCTGTAGACAATACTTCCAATCCCTGCCTCCATACTCCCTATAGCTTCTTCCTTAATTCCTTTGAGGCTTGATGTGCCGATTGTTCTCTTCTCTCCATTTCCTAGCACTACTTAGTTTCTTAGTTCGCCCTTGGTGTCCATTGCCTCATCTTTGCGTGCTTCCCTATCTTCTAGAGTCCTGGTTACCTCTTTGCCTTCTGAGAGTACCCATGTTGCCACTCCTGTTCCAATGGCAGCTAGTGCTTCTAGGGATGGCACTGGTGGCACATCAATACTTCCCCTACAACCCTGCTCAAGTCCCACTTCCTTAGATTTGCTGGTGGCCAGGACCATGGATGCTGCTAAAGCATCTTCTTCCACTGCTCCCATACCAATTCTTTTAGCACTGCCTTCCACAAGTGACCCTTTTGCAATGCTTTTTTTAGAAGAGGAGATAGAATTTTTCGAAGCCCAGTAGGCGAGCTTATTTGACACATCTACACTAGCTCTACCAACTGGTAGTGATACTAAGCCACTAGATTTAGCTGACTCCTTACTAGAGATATATAAAAGCTTATCTATTACTAAGTCCATTTCCCTTCCTCAAGTAGACTTGGGCACTTGTTTAGAGCTGATGGGGACCTTCTCAAGGATTCCATTTGAGGCTTTGCAGAAACCAATCATCAAGAATGGATTCCTCAAATGTTGCTAGCTCCTCGAATAGTATAATGGTGCTTTTTGAGGCCATTTAACCTAGACAGCAGCAACCATTGACTTTTATGTCAATATTTGCCAGATGACCAAGGTTGCAGAGAATGAGCTGTCAAAAGATAAGGAGTTTGTCCCTCACATTCACTCTAAAGTTTCAATGCTAAAGGGACAACACTCCTCTGCCTCACAACTTTAGGCTCAACTCTTGCATATGAAGGCAGAGTTGGTGAAGGAATTAGCAGCAGTCAATCTGGCCTTGGAGCAGAATGTAGAGAACTGTGCATTACACACCAAGGGCTATCAGGCCACAGGCAGGAGATGAACACTGCCATTCAACTGTTCCCATCACTCAAGAGTAGAGAGCTTATTGTAAGGGAACAATTAAAACATTGTAATGAATTTTGGGCCAATTTGTGGCACAATGTACTTGAATTTTTGTGAAATGAAACATCACTATTTTACACAAGTGTTTACTATTTTTACTTAATGTTTCCATATAGTATCTCTAGACTCCTTGTGCCTCCTATACAGTTGGGTAATTTGGTTTCAAATACTTGCCATTAACTTTCTTGGGATGCATATACCTATTTAAAATTTTCAAATGGTAGGCTCCTCCAGGCAAAACTCTATGGACTTTGTATGGTCCCTCCCAATTAGGTGACCATTTGCCAAACTTATGGCTTTTAATTCCTGTTGGAAGTATAGTTTTCCAAACCAAATCTCCCTCATCAAAGTTGATGTGTTGAACCCTTTTATTATAGCTTTTGGCTACCTTTTTCTTTTACAAAAGGATATTATTTAATGCCAAAATTCTAGCTTTATCCACACCTTCTAATTCTAAATACATGCTTTGATGATATTGATCAGTACTTAGATAGTCTTGGCATTTTACCCTTAAGGACTTGATATTGATCTCCACAAGCAGCACTACATCATGTCCACATACCAAGGCATAAGAAGTAACTCCTGTACTTGATATTTGGGAAGTCATATAAGCCTGTAACAAATATAACAACAAGTTGTGCCAATCCCTAGGATTGTCTTCCACAACCTTTTGTATCCCCTTCTTCAAGGATTTGTTAGATGACTCTACCTGACCATTTGCTTGTGCATAATAGGGGGTGGAATTGACAAGGCTAATTCCATATTCTACTGTGAAAGCTTTTACTAGCTTTCCATCAAACACAATCCCATTGTCCACAGTTATGGTCTGTGGGATACCAAACCCATAGATTGACTCCTTGATGAAGTCAATTACTTCTATTTGATCTACAGTCTTATAAGGCTCAGCTTCAACCCATTTAGTACAGTAGTCTGTGGCTACTAGAATGAAACAATGTTGCTTCAAAGAAGGTGGGTAAATTTTCCCTATCTTGTCCATTGCCCACCCTTTAAATGGCCAAGGCTTCACCACTACATGTAGATTAGTTATTGGAACATGCCTTATCATGCCATCCTTCTGACATGCCTGGCAACCCTTTGCATACTCTATGCAATCCTTAAGGATAGTTGGCCAATAATAAGAATGCCTTTGAAGCAAGTACCTCATCTTAACACCAGGCTAATGAGCACCACAAATACCTTCATGCACCTCAGCCATGGCAATCAATGCCTCTTTTGGTCCTAGGCACTCCAACACAAGACCATCTGCTTATCTTTTATAAAGAGCATTACCATACACTATGAATTGCATTGACTGTACTTTAAGCTTTTTACTAGCCTTTGAAAAATGGCTAGTTAAATACTAAATGATTGGATGTCTCCAATCCTATTCTTCTAAGTCATTTTGATTAGCTTCTACCAATATACCTCACTTTGGTAAAGGTGGCATTAGCTTTTGATATGTTGCTTGACTCATATCTACTTGAGTGTAATTCCTTCTTTTGAAATTCGAAGCCTTCTAGGCCACATCATTGGCCTTGTGATTCATAAACCTTGGGATGTAAGTTACATTTGCCACTTGGAATTGGGAAAGCAAATTTGCAATAACGATATAGTATGGTAACATGTTTGCACTTTGACATTTAAAGACTCCTTTTACTTGATTAATTACCAACTAAGAATCTCCACATATGTCAACTACATGAGCCTATAAACCAATAAGTATCTCAAGTCCCATAACTAAGACTTCGTACTCAGCTTGATTATTGGAACAGGTGGTCTCATCAATTTTGAAACCATGTGTGGTTACTGCCCCCTGTGGTGACTTAATTACAATACCAATCCCAACTAGACCATTAGCTTTTGACCTATCAAACCATATCTGCCATGGTTCTAAATTAGCTGTGTCAAGTTTCATTATTTCTTAACTTTCAGTTTGACATGGATGATCAGCTAAGAAGTTAGCCAATACCTGATCTTTTACTGCCTTTTCGGGGACATATTCCAAATAAAACTTTGACAAAGTTAGAATCCATTTGCCAATTCTTCTTATTAATATAGGTCTAGATGACATATACTTAACCAAATCTATGGTTGCAATTATCAAAACAACAGTAAGCAAAAGATAATATCTTAATTTTATTACTGCAAAGTACTAGGCTAAACACAGCTTCTCTACAGCTGAATATTTACATTCACAAGAGTTTAAAAACCTACTAAGGTAATAGAATGCTTGCTCATTGCCTTCTTCATTGTCTTGCACCAAGAAGACTCCCACTGATTCTTTAGCTGCAACAATGTACAACTTCAAGGGTTTGTCCTTTCTTGGTGGCATCAATACTGGAGGCTTGGCCAAATAGGCTTTTATTCCTTCGAAAGAAGCTTGATGCTTTGCTGTCCACATAAACTCTTTTTCATTTTTTAACTTTAACAAAGAAGAAGAAACTTTCGTTTTCCCAGCAGTATTAGAAATAAACCTTTGAAAAAAGTTAACTTGATTAAGGAATTTTTGCAATTCTTTCTTACTTGATGGAGGTTTATCCTTAATGATGGCTTTGGCTTTGTTCTGATCAATCTGTATTCCTTTCTTGTGCACTATGTACCCCAAGAAGTTTCCAGCTGATACACCAAAAGCACACTTGAGTGGATTGAGCTTTAGCTTGAATTTCCTCATTCTTTCGAAGGCTGCTGTCAGATGGACTAGATGCTCTTCCATAGACTGAGATTTTACAACAATATCATCAATATAACATTCCAAATATCCTCCAATGAGATCATGGAAGATAGTGTTCATTGCCCTCTGATATGTTGCTCCAACATTCTTCAACCCAAATGGCATCTTAACCCATTCGAAGGTTCCAATATTTCCAGGACACCTGAAAGCTGTCTTGTGAATATCTTCCTCTCCTATGCATATATGGTTGTAGCTAAAGTGTCCATCCATCATAGACAAGATTCTATGTTCTGCTAAACTATCCACCAGCAAATCAACTACAGGCATCGGGTACTCATTCTTTGGAGTTGCTAAATTTAGATTTCGGAAGTCAATTCATGTCCTTAACTTGTCATTCTTCTTAATCACGGGCACAATATTGGATAGCCACTCAACATATTTGGCTGTTCTAATAAAATCTTCTTTGAGGAGCCTAGCAATGTCCTCTTTTACCTTCTGAACCACCTCAGGACTCATTCATTTAGGTTTTTGTTTGTATGGCTTAAAGTTTGGCTTGATTGGAAGTCTATGTTCCACCAATGACTTGTCCAATCCAGGTAGATCATTGTACAACCGAGCAAAAACAATCCTTATATTGTTTCAGGATGGCTAATAACTGGTTCCTGGCAATGAGATCCGACCAAGCACTGATGTAGGTAGGTTGTTGTATTGAAGCTTCTCCTAGATTAACTTCTTCCAAAGGGTCTTGCATTTGAGTACTTACTAATGCTTCTTTTTTGGCTTCTTCTAGCTTCGAAACAACCTCTTCCTCTTGATCCACCACAACCCATCCTGGTTTAATGTCTTTATTTTCCCTCAGTGTACAGTTTTGCTTCTGCGAAATCTGCACATGCAACGAAGGGTTGTGGGTCTGCATTTGTGTCTTCTATCTCCCCATTACTTAGGGCTATCATCACTTTCTGATGTAGAGAGAAAGGCACACATTTGTTGGTGTGGATCCAATCTCTACCAAGTAAGGCATTGTACTTAGCATTAGAAAGCAGTCATGTAGTCTCTTGTCCCCACACTCAAATTGATGGGCAATATACCTTGAGCCATTTGCTTATCTCCAGAAAAACCAGCAATGGTTGTGCTTGTTAGGATTAACTTGGGGTTCCTTTTACCCAACTTTCTCAAGGATGAGCGATGAAGCAAATTCACCGCTGCCCCATTATCCACCAATACCCTATTTATTTCTATCCTATTGAAATACACCTTAATGTACAGAGGCTTAACATGCTGAGTCATAGATACTGTGGAATATTCGAAAGGATATGACAAGGTGACTATACTTACCTCTTCATTCTCTTCATCACTTTCCATGGGTTTGGCCACTTCAGACTCATCCTGGATTATGTTGGTCTGTGAGTCCTCGTGGAGACTTCTATAGCACCATTTTCCTGACCCTCCTAATTTCTTTCTTTAGATTGAAACTCCTGCGGCAACATATAGACCATATTGATTGGCATTGGAGAAAATAAGCCAAACTATACCACTGGCTGCATTTGCTCTCCCTCTGTGTTGGTCTGACCTGATGCCTGCGATGCATTCTCTATGCTGCACTCTAGAACCTCTAAGTTAGCAGGCTCCTTTGTATCAGTTTGCTTTTGATCAGTTATGAATGCAAACTCTGTTTATTCAATCATGAAGGCTTCGAACATCTCTTCTTTAGCCAATATTCCCTTCTGGCCAAGCTTAGTTCTTTCATTTGTCTCAGTCGCATCATCACTTTCCAACAAGGCCTTTTTGAGGCCTGCCAAACTTGATTTTTCCTTGGTTTTCAGCTCAACATAAACCTCAGCCAATTTTTCTGTGCTAGTTTGATTCCTGTTGGCCTTCGAAGTAGGCTTTGAACTTCTGTCTTTCTTCAATTGTTATCCTGGTTGTTCCAAGGAGGCATCTTCACCAGGTTCTTCTAGATCCTTCTAGTATTGTGTAAACCTTCATTGGATCTTTCTCCTCTAGGATCTACAGATCACAGGAACCATGTCTGGTTCTTTTGTCTTTGGATTTTTTAGCAAAACCCAATTGTTTGGAGCCACCAAATGAGGCTTGATCATTTTTTCCTTACCTGCAAAGGCTTTTCCCTCGGTTGGTATCATTTTAGGTTTTTTTGCATGACAGATTAGTCTGGTACTCCTGGTACCCATGAACCCACTATGCCAGTAGTTGTGCCTATTATTCTTATCTTCGAAGGCCAATCATTAGCCTTGGTTCCTTGTCTTGTGCCTAACTCAAGCTTACTTACATGTTTGTTAATCATTTTGTAGTAGTTTGGTGGCCCTCATATAGAGGCCTCTTACACCTTAACTGATTCTTGGCTTCTGGTGACAAAGCCAAAGATGGTTACTGCCTTGGACCACCTGGGTAAACCTTCCTGTAGGTACTGGCTGCCCTACGCTCCTTCTGCATGTCTTTATAATACTGTTTCCCATCAATTAGAAGATCATTCAGCCATTTGTAGCTCAACCTGCACCTTGGACACATCTACTGCATCATTGCTACTTCAAGTGAGTCATCATCCAGAGTGTTGGTTTCTTCACTGGAGCCATCCTCCTGGCCTACGAAGCTCTTTCCACTTACTAGTGAGCCTTGAGTAGCCTTCCTAAAGGCCACTTGACTGGCAACATGCATATGCACATCCACTTCCTCTAGCTCCTTTAAGGAACAACTCTTTTCTATGACATGGGTAAGGAAGTCTGGCACACCAACATTGGCTGCTGCTTCTCTGATCTCAGGAAATGGATTTATGTCAATCCGCATTGCCTCTTCTACTTTGGCCGGAAACTTTAACCTTCCTTTCTGAATTTGCTCTTGAATCCTGTCTCGAAAAACAATACCATTTTTAGTGAAGTCACTACTACAAAAATAGATAAAGATCACACTTTTTTTGTGTGATGTTTGTTATTTAATCACACCTTTTAAGTTTTATTAAAGTGTGATCTTTGGGAGTGTGATTAAAAAGGGTCATTTTTAATCACACCTTTTAAGTGTGATTAAAAACATTTAGATCACACCTTTTAAGTGTGATTAAAAACTAATAAAACCTGTGATAGATCACACCTTTTAAGTGTGATTAATAACATTTAGATCACACCTTTTAAGTGTGATTAAAAACATTTAGATCACATCTTTTAAGTGTGATTAAAAACTAATAAAACTTGTGATAATAAACTTTAGATCACACCTTTTAAGTGTGATTAATAACATTTAGATCACACATTTTAAGTGTGATTAAAAACATTTAGATCACATCTTTTAAGTGTGATTAAAAACTAATAAAACCTGTGATAATAAACTTTAGATCACATCTTTTAAGTGTGATTAATAACATTTAGATCACATCTTTTAAGTGTGATTAATTACTAAAAAGATTCGACATATTTAAAGAATAATCAATATTATTTTTGTACGCGCATTTCAAGAATATAATACACACTATATACTATACTTTAAATCATAACCACATATTCAATGGAATAACGTCATATATTTCATAAATGAAAATTAAATATGTTCAAAAGTATATACAAAGGAATTAAATAAAAAATTTTAAACTGTGCTTACATATATTAAAAAAAAAAAAAAAAAAAACTTAAAAAATTAAGTCCTTGAATTCTTTGACCATATTTTGCATCTCTCCAAGAAATTTCTAACCTGAAAAATAAAAACACAAATTAATTCAGACACCACTAGGAACATATGAATAAACTAATTATTTGTAGTGATTGTTCTAGTCTTACAAAAGATAAAGTCCGACTAATCACACCCCTTCAAATGTCTTAACATTAAATACCTCTACCATGACATGAAGCATGTAAAAACAAAATGTCACTTTACCCATAGAAATTGCAAGTTCAACAAAAATTTTACTATAACCAACAACTTAATTTAAGAGGCTTTATCCATCTCAAATATTTAATGTTCTACAAAAGAAATGCAATTGAATGTTGATTGTGCAAATACTTTGAGTGCATTTCAGATATCTGTGGTGTGTTGAATGTCCGTGTCCCATACAAAAACACTTAACAATTAGGCAACCCTAACCTGCAACCCTTCATAAATATGCCAAAATTTTGAAAATGCATTTCTTCACTAAAATTTATCATTCAATGAACATGAGTTACCTACACTGGTAAGAAGAATAAAAAGCAGTACAAGGTTCGGGTTTTCTTCCTGGAACAGCACTAAATTCCCCTGTTACAAACAAATATCACCATTAGCCAATCAAATCGACGAATCGAAAACTGAGAACAACACAGACCAAATAAGGGTATAGTTTCAAAATTCAAACAAGTTATTTTGATAAACCAAAGTCATCAATGAGTCTCTTTCTAGGCTTTAGAACAAACAATTGGAGTGCTATAAATTTTCAAACTTTCTTCTACACCCAAGAAAATGGGAAAAAATATAAGCAGAGAGACCTAAACCCAAGTTCTCCTACAAACTAAGCTCTAACACCATGTTAAATCACCAACTTGAGTTATAAATTGCATTTGTGATGTAAATAAATAAATTTACTTTCATGCATACATGTAAAATCTATATTTATTTGGGCATCATGTCCTAGTTTTTTAATAATTGACACGTTCGCATGTTATAGCATGTCGTATCAATGTCCAACGTTCATATCCATGCTCTTTAGGGTGTAAGTGACACAGACACAAATCGAAGTTAACCAATACTTGATATTCAAAGCAGAAAAAATTGAGTTGTGACAATTAGCGCATACTCAAAGATTCATGTTTTAACAACCAATTATCAACGAATTTAAAGATCAAATGACAAGCAATTACCTGACTTTCAGAGACAGATGATATTAGAGGAGCCAAACCACAATCTGAGACATGTACTACAAGCTCATCATCAAAACAACTTGGGATTAGGGAAATCTGTTTCAAAATAACACGAGATTAGTGATCAAACTCGTAGATCATACATAAATTTCTAAATCTACACATACATAACAAAGATCGGAAAATACAAATCAAAGCAAAACCATCATCAATATCTAAAATTAAAAGTAAATAAAAGAATATACAAATACTAGATTTGGGGGTTTAAGATTTACTAATAATTGAAGTAAGGAAAACAATATCAAAAAATTTAGATACAGTAGGCCACTAATTTTTGGGTTTTATCATAAGCACATAAAACATACATAATCTCAATAAAGAGGTATGATAGTACCTCTGCCAACATGTGGTTAGCTTCATCAAAAACAAGAATCTTCAAATAGTTCGTGCTCAATTTCTTTGTTGTCGCCCATTTATTGATTGTACCAGGAGTGCCAATCACTACTTGTGCTGTCACTGGTGCTCGTTTTGAAATTGGAACATAATTGCTGCTATCTATTGGTATAGCACATTCAGAAGTAATTCCTGTATAATTCCCCATCTTCTTAAGAACTTCCATGTTCTGCATCATTGTCATCCACTACTATTAGTTAAATCCTAAACTCACAAACACTTTAGAGAAAAGTCCCAACAAAATGTGTACACATGATCCACTTGCTACCATTGATTAAATATTAAACTACATGTTAAAGAACACTGATCGTAAAAGAAAAAGAGAATGCACTTTCACAATTCTTTAGTTATCTATGAAATCTAAGAGATCTCTTGCCATCAACAATTGGCATGTTGGACCCTGGTCAATGCAAATTAACAATTTTATCACTTGCAGAAGTCAACAACCTTTTACAGTAAATTATGTGCAGTGTGCATTTTAGTTGAGGACTTTACTATTTAGTGCTACTTTCTTCATAATTTACTCATTATAAAAGCCCTGCCTTGCAGGTGGCTGCCAACCCTGGCAGATGTTGAGGGTTTTCCATCTTTAACTTCCTGTACTTGTGCCAAACTGCACACTTATATCCACATGCGTGTGCTCAACACAATGCAGCAACTGTAGTATCTCTTCATATTGGAAGGTAAATCACAGCACTACCAATGGATATAAAAACTTGGATAAAGAAGGTTAAGGTACATATCATAACAACAACAGCAACTGGACTACCATTTTTCTAATAGAGAAGAGAGTGAAGTTTTTTGGACACAGCCATCAGTTTACATAATATGAGTGCACCTGTGCTTTATGGTACAAAATATTGGTCACTTAAGAAAAAAAAAATGCCAAAGAATGAACATGGCTCAAATGAGGATGATGAGATGGATAAGTAGCAATATAGAACCTTTTTTTTTTTTTTTTTTAAGCTAGAACTTACAAGCAGCACCAATTTAAGATAATAGAGAAAAAAAATTTGAAATGGTTTGATCATGTCCAATGTAGACCAACCAACATGTGCAATGTAGACCAACCAATGCACAAGAGGATGGGGGTGTGTTCTCGATTTTGAGTGTGTGGCCTTTATGGGTTGTTGTACCTACGGGAACGTGTCTTGAGCTGCATTATAATTTTTTTTTCGTAATAAAAATGCTTATTTACCCAAAAAAATACACAGATTTGATCCAATTTGATGGTGCCACAAGGATAAGAGGAAGACTAAAATTAACACAGGTAAAGGTAGTAGCCGAGAGATGATTGACTTAATGATTTACAAATTATATGGCTCTACAAGGAAGTGACTAGAAAAGACAGGTCCATCCATGTAACTGACTTCAAGAGATTTCCATCAAGGCCTATGAGGTGAGTTGTGTTTTACACAAGATGAGCTCTGTAATGAATGAAATTTAGCGCTTCTTACATATGTAGGACAATGAGAAATAACAAGAAAAGAACTGTAAAATGAAATCATAAATATCAACTCAACCTTATCAAGATGAGCACCACCAAAGAAAACCAAAAGAGTAAACACAATAAAACAAAAAATATATATATGCAACTTCATTATGTAGTAAAGGAGCAATGAAACAAACTTGCATATGATCCCTCACACGTTCATTTGCCTCAAATGCTTTCTGTTGGTTCTTGAGCTGCTCCTCTCTTGTCCTCTCAAAGGTATCATAATCTCCTTTGTATGCAATCAATTTTTGTCCATGTAAATGGAGAATATCTGTGACCACCTGAAAGAGAAGTTAGCCAGTGAAATTTCAAATGATTACATAACAAAAAAATTATAAAAAATATCAAATTGACCCAATAACACTAATCTTCAAATAAGATAGTCCAGGATAATAGAAGTGGTACCGTGTTCAAGAATTCCCTAGCGTGAGAAACAACTATAAATGTTTTTGGCCATTTCACCAAGTAAGATTCCAGCCACAGGATGGCATGAAGATCAAGATGGTTCTGCCACAATAGAGGGAAGAGTAAGTTCTTTCTCAACAGCATTAAATTGTGTTCTATGTTATCCAAATCCGAAGAAACATCAAATACTAAACCAAATTCAGCAATTTCAAATATATGGAAGATGTAATCTTTGATTTTTCATGAATACTTTTTACTATTAGCTAGAAACAAAGAAAGAAAATAGTCTGTATAAATTTTCTTCTCTGTTTCATCAATATTTTCTGAACCCATTGAAGATTGATCAATATTTTCTGTTATCTATCAAAATTATACTAATAACGGGATGGCATTAATTTTGGGTCAAAGTTCAAATCAAGCAAAAAAAAAAAAATGAACAAAATAAACAGAGTTCAAACATTCAAATACTTGTAAACATCAACAAATAGAAATTATGTACAGATTTGCATATGTTAACGAACCTGGATCGCCAATTCTCGGGTAGGGCAGATACAGAGCGCCTGAGGAGCAGTGAGTTTGGGATCAACACAGCTCAACATGCCAAGCACGAAACAAGTAGTCTTGCCAGAACCATTGTGTGCCTGAGCGATCAAGTGCTTCTAAGGAGGGGTCAGAATCGTAAGGAAATTGATCGTTTGGATCTTACTCGGCCTCTCAAACTTCATTTCCACATATAAACCCTTCAACAAGTCAGCAGACAGATTCAATTCTTCGAACAGGTCTGCTTGGCCTCCGAACAGGTCTGCTTGCATACAGGACAATTCTCTTCTTCCCATTTGAACAGTACTCGAACCATTGTTGAATGCTAGGGTTTTTACAAAGGTAAATAACAGAATTTTCAATCGATTAATGTGAATGAGTGTGTGTATATATATATATATATATGAAATATGAATGAGTGATGACTGACCAGAGCTCGTGGAAGACGTGACCGCAAATGGAGATGGATTGTAGGTCTTCGACGATGGGTTTGAGATCTTCGTAGCAGATTGAGCATATGGTCTTCGCAAATGTGTTGCTGTAACACGTCCGCGGGGGACCTCGCTACAGTTCGGACTCCCTTTTGTGTCACGGTTCTAAATCTGAACCGAAGAGTCCAAATCCGGCAAATCGTTTTGAGAAACAGATTTTTGAAAAGAAGTGCCAAACATGGACTGCTTTTCCAGATACAGAGTCGCCACCTAAATATTTTTTAGTAGGGAAATTTAGGAAACCTTGACTCGGTGCCAAAGGCCACGTGTCCGTCATCACCAAAGTTGCCTCGGCTCGGGAGCTTGGGTACGATTGGAGAAGGTCAACTATGAGCACCCCCTCTCGCCCGGTCCGAAGACCGGCCTCTAGGAACCGTGATATCCGATTTTGAAAACGTTATGTGTTCTTATTCTGGTTATTAGCCTAGATTTACTATGTTATGCACACAGCAAACAAGTATAGACTAGATTGCCTAATTTGGAAATAAGCATTGCATATCCGTTTGTCTTAAAAAAAACACTTTGGAATTTGCTACTCGCAAGTAGGCTAAAATACGGATTTCAACGAGTTTTTTCCAACTCAGACAATCCAACCTTCACCTACAGGCAATCAAGCAGTTTATCTCACATAAGCAATTAGCCACATGGTAAACATGCTGCCATGATAGCACTCACACGCATGCGGTATGCTAAAGCATGAAAATACTTACATCGTACTCCGTGCCAAAACAATAAACTAGTTAGCAAACATGCATGGTCCTAGTTTATGTTGAATTTGACTAATGCAACACATACAGGATGCAATTAGGATAGGCTCGGCTAACCTAAACATGACATGTGAAATGCAATCAATTGACGCACGTATTCAATTTGGAATTGAAGTACGAATGCAGTTAACATGATGTACCGAGCCCGATGCATGTAAGACAAATGTATGGATGCACGCATGCACAGCATAAGGCATGCTAAATTAAATATGCCCTAATCTACCATCATAAGCGGGTAAATAAAAGGGAAGAAAGAAATGGGGGTTGGAAGACATGCACACACACGCACCCACACTTATTACAGATTCGCCCTCTCCCGGAGGGACCAAAAGAATAATACAAATTAATTAACTACGAGCTAATTAATTATTACAAATTGCCTAAGTAGTTAACAAACTAACTAAGCTAGGAAAAATAGTAAATCGCCTAGGGAAGAGTGCCCAATGCAATGCATGCTCGGGTCCTGCTCAAAAGCGCACTGCCATGCATAGACTGCCTCTGTTTTCCCTGCTCTGCCCCTCTGAAGACTGCCAAAGTCTCTGAATTGCTTCCCTGGACATTGGGAGACACCACCGGCTGAGTAGAATTGCCACCGGCAGTGGGATGTAGTCATCGGCTATTGATGAGTCCATCGGCCACCAATTGATTGCCGGTCGGCACTCTGTGTAGTCGATCGGCAAGAAGTTCCTGCAGAACCTGTTTGACAGTAGCAGAGGACAGAGCTTTGCATGGCAATGCAATTCAAGCCATATATGCACCAATCAAGCCCCTTATCATGTATATGACTCAAAGGGACATAGTTCTTGGTTCTCGGACCATCAATCGCGCATTTCCATGCGTGATGGCCCAAGAGACCAAGTTGTGCACATTTTGATGTCAAATGCAATGCAAAACAACAAGCAAAGGCCCACTCCCTATCACTTGATCAAGGGACAAGGCATGCATGCAAGATGCAATGCAACCTAGGCATGCAATCTAAACATGCAACATGAGTATACAAGCAAGCAATGCAAAACATACATCAATCATACAAGGCATGGACAACGATCATGCAAGACATAGGGCAAACATGTTAATATTAAGCATGTGAGATGTGATCCAAATGTATAAATATGCAAGGCACGCAATATCACACAAATGGGACCAAGCATGTAACAATATACAAAGCGAGCATGCAACACAAGCTAAGGGAGGGGCTTACACTAATCGGACAGCTCTAAGTTAGGTCCGAAACAGTGGCCAAATCTTAAGAAGATGGGACCAAACACACATACACACATGTGCATGTTAACGCCTAAACACTTAAGCATCAAAGGACATCTTTTAAGCACACTTAAAAGGGAATAATCATGGACATGGGGGCATGCTTTAAGCTCTGAAAATCATGCAAGAACGTGGTGCCAAACCAAGCAAACAAGATAGGCTAAGCATGCGACAAATGACCCAAGCATGGAGCACAAGGCACAACCTTTCAAAGCAACAAAGAGACATCCAAGTCAAGCATACAAGCATGTCTTAGGGACTGAAATTATGCTATAAATGATGCCAAGCTACTAAGATAACTCAAGCAACGCATGCTCAACACTTCTCATTTTCAAAGCCTACAAGCTATCAATGCAAAGAGGCTATGCAATACATGGCAAGTATGACTAAAGCAACTTAAAACAGAGCTAAAGCATACAAAAACATGCATTAAAGCTTCACAAAGCTAACCCTAAAACATGCTAAAACAAGGGCTTACGACCTAAGGCATGTTAAGGCAACAATAAGGCATTACATGGTAGGTATGCTAAGCATGCATGATGTACCAAAACCAACTTAAAACCATGTTATATTATGACAATATAAGCATGAAAAACAGCCAAGGCATGATCAACAAACCCTCAAACATGGTGCTCCCTCAAGAGGCCAAAAATGGTCCTTTTCAAGGACAGTAAGGAGAGGGGGTGGCCCTCTCCTTCTTGGGACTTCAAGGCACCATCCTTACCACTGAAATCCCTCAAGATTTCAGTGGTGAGGAGGCCCAAACACCAAAGTCCCGAAGCTCACTCAAAATAGCACAAAATGGAGCCCCCAAGGCTTAAGAGGGGTCAAACACCTCCAAACCACAAAACACTCTAAACAAACTATTTAGAGGGCCCAAAAACATAACTTTTTTATATTATACACTAAGCTCAAAAACAGTTCTAAGATAGGCAAAAATAGTATGCAAGAATGGGGTAAAAAGGGGTAAGATTGTTACCCTTGAAGAACCTCTTCAACAATGGTGGACCAGCCCCTTCCTTGAGCTCAAAACAGCTCCAAAGCTTCAAGAACAAACCTCTGGTCCTTCACAAACTAAGAGAAGGTGTAACACTATGTGTTTGTGTGCAATAGTGAGCCTAAACACACACAAACACAACAAAATGAGAGATATAGATATAGGATAGATATAAAAACCTAAAACCTAATCCAGAGCTTCTCTCACCACTTTTCTAACCAAAATCTCTAACCCTAATGCCAAGAGAGGAGCCCTCTTCTTATAGGCAACCAATCTTGTAAAGCTTGCCAAGGAAGCTAACAAGAAGGCTATCCCTCCATACACGTGTATGGAGGGGAACAAAATGCAAGACAGCTGTCTTAAAATATCTGCAAAAGCAGATGAACAGTAGTCGGCTAGCCAAAATTGCCATTTTGACAAAATTAACTGCCGACCGGCAACAAAGAATGCCGACCGGCAATATACATTGCCGATGGCAACAAAACACCAGCCGGTGGCCTCTAGCCATGGCCGGTGATGTGTGGGGATGCCTCACAAAGCATTCCCTGCCCCTCCAAGGCAACAAACAAGTGTTTGGTGCAAAACCAGACACTAAACAGTCGGGTTCGGAGATCCTGAGGCAAGGCGCGTAGCCGAGACCTCCGGGAACTCCAAACGAACACAAACATGGATGATCACCGGGTGTTCAAACGGTGACGTCCAAGTCTTGAGGACGGTCAAAAATGGGGTGTCTACAGTTGCCCCTCTTTGACAGAACTCGAAAATCATAACAATGACGGGAGTGAATGTCAAAGCCCAGAGACGACCCATTTTTGACAAGGCCGAAGACTTAGACAAACATGCAAGACAAACAAGGTATGCGCCCGAAGGCAGGGGCAAAAATGCAAGACAATGCACGAAGCCGAGCATAACTTATGATCATGCAAAGAAAAGCTGTAACGAAGCATACATGCAACAGTTTTAAGCTAGCATGCACCGAACTACACTACAATGCAGAAAGGATGTAAGAGAATTATGCAATTCTCAATACGTCTCATGCGGAGGATACAATACCTGTCCGGTTCGTCTGGTTCCACCAGTCGCAAATGAACCGTACATACAATATCGTGCCTGTAAAGAAAACAAACTTAACAGGTATGATATGGTTAGCAACATGCATGACAATGCAAGAATGAATGCTAAATGATATGCAATATATACAAAACAATGTATAAATAATGCAAATGAAAATGCAATGCAATTGAAACAATGCAAACTACACACAAAGCAATTGAATCATGATCCAATCATGAGCGGTTCAAAACCACACGTATGTCAAATAGATTGATGGAGGTAACAAGTCCGTCTACCATAGAACGGTCTATTGAACTATGAGTAATGTAGACGGACACAAGAACAAGTATTGGGGGGATGACATAAGTGGGGTAAACGACCCGCTGGGGAAAGGACAATGATCCTAATGCTGGATGCAAAATTACACTACAATGTAATGTACACAATGGATATGGCATGCAGCCAAACCAAATCTTGCCTAGGAAAAGCATGTACGCATACGAGCCATGTCTAACACAGAAAAGGTGCCGCAACCCTCAAACCAACATACCAGCGTGGAATAGGCGCGTACACATGCAGAACTGTGTTTTAACGTGGGAAGTAAGGGCACATACCAGACCAAGCTCAACAAGGAAAGGTGCAAGCCATAGGCGGAGGGTGATGCAATGAATGCATGCAAACTACAATGCAATGAAAATGGATACAATGGATATGGCACGCGGGCCAAACCAAATCTTGCCTAGGAAAGGCATGTACACAAACAAGCCGCGGCTAACATAGAACGGTCCACTGAACTATGCTTCGACGTGAAAAGTATGGGCACATACCAGACCAAGCTCAACAAGGAAAGGTGCAAGCCATAGATGGAAGGGATGCAATGAATGCATGTAATCTACAATGCAATATCTACAAATATGCAATGGAATGGATATTTACAAAAATGCATGACAATGCAGTATGATGTGATATGCTGGGGAAAATGCAATGGATGTATGCAAGCTACAATGGAAATGCATGACAATGCATGTTGATGCAACAGCTATGATTGCAGCTTTCCCTATCTTACCAACAGGGCGATACACTAGGTTGGTTCAGTATCTAGAACCGAGGCGCAGACATGCTACCTCAACCTATGGGGCTTCCATACAGATTTCAAGCCGAGGGTACACCCCTGGGTATTTAAACCAGACTTTAGTCTCGGAAATTCCGAACCTTTACGTTCTAGGCATAAGCCATTCGAACTCTAGTTTTCACCGTCCCAGTTGGTCTTCTAGGAACTCACCGTAAACACAGGCAGGTGGCTTTACCAGACCACCGAAAGTCGTTTGGGCATGACGAACACCAAAGGAATTGCACCTTTAGAGGATTTAAGGTCTCCTAGACCGGGATGCAAAATGTATGCATGACGATGCATGTTTTTTGTTTTGTTTGTTTTTTGAATGCAAATGATGCATGAAATGCATGTTGCATGAAATGAGCGACAACGCGAGTCGCTTGAAATGCATGACAATGCATGATTTTTTTTTTGATGCACGGCAACGCGCGGCTTGAGATGCATGACAATGCAAATGAACTGAGAATGCATGAAGATGTATGATCTCGAGATGCGCGACAACGCGCGGCTTTTGAGGCGCATGACAATGCGACGGAGCGGGTTTATGGTCTCGCCAGACCGCACGTGTTTTTGGTCCCGCCGGACCGTGGCGTGTTTTTGGGGCAATGCATGAATTTGAGGTGCGGTGCACAAGATAGTGCGATGCGCAAGATCGTGCGATAGGATGCATGCCAAATGCAAGGAGATGCGCGAAACAGCGCGGTGCGTTAGACAGCGCGAGTGAAGGTCTTGCACCTCCCAAGGATTTTAGGTCTCCTAGACCGTGCGTGTTTAAGGTCTCGCCAGACCGTGACGAACAAAACAATGCGATTGGAATGCGATGCACAAGACAGTGCGATTGAAATGCAATGCACAAGACAGTGCAATTGAAATGCGATGCACAAGGGGCAACTTTTAAGTCTTGTAAAAGCCAAAAGGATACGAGAAGGATACACCTTGCACGAATTCGAGTGCCACGCACAGAAGACACGATCCGAGGCCAAAACGGAAGCCGGTTGAGCGTCGGAAATGCACTGTTTTGCACTATTTTACGCAATGAAGGCTCTGCATCACTCATATATCCCAAGAAAAGGTGTAGGAGGCTCAGAACCCACTGTAGGAGACCACCGGATGTCCACCGGCCATCAGAATGCATCACCGGCCATCCATCGGCCATCAGACAATACCATCGGCACAATATATTGCCGACCGGCAAAGAATGTGGCCGACCGGCAAAGTGTTCCTGTATCGGGGCAGTTTTGACATTTTGCTACGGGTCTTTAAATATAGGGCCTCTAGCCCTATATTTTTCACATCCTCTTGCTCAAAAATTCCCTCTCTCTCTCTCTAGAGTGTTTTCGTCCTTCGATCTCCTCGTTTTCTTGCGTTCTAACCTCCGTTTCGTTGTTCGATTCGCGAACACCTTCGCGTTTCGAGTGTTTTGAACCGAACGAAACTTCGTTTCGGTGTTTGTTTCTTGATTTTTGCCACTCGGGGCTTGTTTCCCTTGAGTTTTCCTCGATACCCGTGCCTTTTCCTCACCTCGGCTTTTTCGGCCATTCCCGACCCTCTTAGGGTTGACTTTTTGTTGACTCTTCATATTCTCTTCCATTTTTCCCTCCTCCGGCCATTTTCACATCTCTTCGAGATGGCGGACGACCTTCCATAGGGCGGGACCCCTCCAGAGCTTGAGATAGACCCCGAGGCCGAGCCCTTGCCACTTCGCATCCGGCCGTTTGATCCGGAGACCTACAGGCCCGCGGTTCACGTGATGCTCCCTGACGGACTACGCCAGTTCCGGAGCTTTGAGAGGGGCGTGGCACCAGAGCTACTACTACGTGAGCCGGAGTCACACTTGTCGCACGGCGCCTCCGAGGTACATACTTCTCCCGGTTTCAATTTTCCGTAATGTAGAACACTTAAACTGCTATAGTTGATTCTGTTCTTCAATTGCTTAGTTCGAATGCACTGATGCACTGTACACTGTAGTTGATTGTGGATACACTTGCAACTGATAACTGCTTGAATCTGACACGCGCACTTACACTGCACTAGCCCTGAATTGCTCAAACACGTTGACGCAACATGCTCTGTACTTCACTGTAAGCACACCGGCACCCGGTATCTGCTTGAATTCTGAAAAACATGCACACATGTCGTATTTGCTCTGAACCACTCAACATACTGGCATATCACACGCCGTAGTTCACTGTAAGTACACCGGTACCCGATGTCTATTTGAATCTGAAAAACGTACACATATGTCACATCTGTATTGAACCGTTCAACACACTGACATATCATATGCTGTAGTTCTCTGCTAGCACACTGACACCCAATGCCGGCTTTACATTTGAAAACACGCACACACACACTATATCTGTATGCTTCTCAAAACTGCATCTTGAATATTGCTTCGCAATTATTATTTTTGATTACAGGGGGACTCCCATACCATCCGCGGGTATGGGAATGTCGTCGCCCGAGACTGGTACATGGAGTTGCCAGACGCGGTTCTCCAGATCGTCGACGAGGCGGGTTTCGGCATCTTTTGCAGGGGGCTTTCCCAGCTTACTACCTGCAGGCCCTTGCTTGCTGCTTTAGTGGAGAGGTGGTGGGATACCACCAACTCCTTCCACTTCTCCGTCGCAGGGGATATGACGATGACCCCTTATGACTTCTCGATGCTTACCGGCATCGGGATAGGGGGGGATCCGATTCCCTTCGACACCGATATGGGTGAGTGGGACGCCGCCCAGCTGTACCTGCTCGGCACTCAGCCACCCCTTGCTCGGGCAGGATTTGTCAGATATTCGTGGTTCGAGAGCCACTTCAGGACTCAGCCAGCCTTGGCGGAGGAGGCGCAGATGACCCCAGAGGAGGTAGATCAGTATGCGCGAGGCTTCATTATGTTTTTGCTCGGGACGACCCTTTTCGCCGACCGGGCGAACACCGTGCCTCTATGCCTGTTGAGCGCACTGGTGGATGTCAGGCGGATCCGCCGCTATGATTGGGGTGGCGCAGGCCTGGCCACATTGTATGGCTACATGAGCTCTTCTTCCCGCCTCAGCGGACAGCTTCTTGGCGGATACTGGCGAGCTTGGGAGGTACATCTTCTTCCCCTTTTACATTTCTGCTTTCTGCTTTACATTTTCTGTATTCTGTACACTGCACACACCACGGTCTGCCTCTTACTGACTATATACTGCACACGCGGCACACATATACTCTGCTTTACACTGACTGTACACTGCACACACACTGTACACTTGCACAATACACTGCACAACACACGGCTCTGCCATTTCTGCTTTATTCTGTATTCTGTTTTATCTGATAGTCATACTGATATCTGTTCTGCAGTTGTGGGTCTATGCCTACTTTCCCAGGCTTGCCCCAGTACCCGATGTGGAGATCCCGCTCGACGTCCCCTTTTCTCATCGCTTTGATGTGCGGTGTGTGCGGAGACCTCGGGAGTCTTTTATTTTCTTCCGCCGCTACTTCGACACCATCACCGCCGCGGAGGCATGTTCAACTGTAGAGTTTGCTTAAGCTCCACATAGCACTGTATTTTTGCTAACAGATAGATAACAAATTGCATTTGTACCTGCAGATCACCTGGCAGCCTTGGGCTCCGTTGCTGGCCGTGGTGAGAGACCATTATGAGCGTGCTGAGGAGACTGCCCGTCTCCGGATTCTGTTGGAGGGCCCGGTCTGTCGGGCTTGGTACCTGGGGGAGCGCTTCTTGCGTCAGACCCTGGGTTTACCGGAGCAGATAGTTCCGGGTCCGCCTCCTACACATATGAGGCATACGGAGAGGCTTTCCCTCGCGCACCTGCGGGAGTATACCGTCGGCTGGGGCGCAGAGCGTCACAGAGACGAGGGCGACTATGCCGAGTACGTCCGGACCCACATCATGCGACCCTTGAGCAGTGGTCGACGAGCTGAGAGGGAGAGGCCAGCGGCGCCGGCAGCTGGAGCGGGAGCGTCGAGGAGAGCTCGAGTCCGTGGTAGAGGCGGAGTTCAGAGAGGGCGGGGGACCGGCTGGCCTGCTCTGCCCACTTCACTGACTTACAGAGGGCAGGGTGGGGCGACCTACCAGATCCCCTTTACCCCTCCTCCGGCTGATCACGAGTTGGTCGGTGTCCCCGACTTGCCTCCGGTATGTATTATTGCATTTCGCATCTTGCATTGGCATTTCATTTCATTTTATTTGATATTCCGCAGAATACTGATGCATCTAATACTTTTGCAGGCGTCCTCCGAGTACATCCGGCAGTCCCTGGAGTTGAATGCCTCCATGATAGAGATGCTACGGCGGACCTTCGACCTCCTGGCCCTTTACAGTATCCCGGTATGTTCTTTCTGACCACAGCCTCAAAGCATACATAAACTGCTTCACATAATCTGACACACAACGCAATACCTGATAAACTGTTCATAGCATTCATACACTGTATTCACACATTGTACTTATACACTGCATTCTGCATCGATACACTGCTCACGGCATACATATACTGTACTCATACACTGTATTCTGCACTGATTCACTGCTCACGGCATACTGATGCATTTGCCTTTTATGCTTTTCAGCCTCCTTTCCAGATCCCTCCGGTGGGTGGTGCTCCAGCTGGGCCCTCTATTCCTGCTCGAGGAGGGCGTGGAGACGCTGGACATTCCCGTGCTAGGGCGGGGCGTGCTCATGTCGGGAGTAGCTCTCGGGCACCGATTCCTGATGATGAGGATGAGTTCGAGTCCGAGTCCGAGGCAGAGGCAGAGGCAGGATCATCTGAGGAGGAGACCGGAGACGGTTCAGGCTCGGACTCAGATGACAGTGCTGCTCCTGATGATGCTCCTGGACCTTCGTCGAGGAAGAGGGCGAGGACGGACTCCCAGGCTTGAGACCTCTTGATGTTGATACAGACTTTTGCTGTTTTTATTCTTCTTTTCTGTACTTTTTTCTTTTTGTTGGTAGTTAGGAGTACTTTGTACTGCCGCAGGCAGATTTTTGTTTCCAAAACTATGTACTTGAAAAGGTAACGAAATGAAACAAACTTTTTATCTAAAAAAAAGTGTTACATTTGTATATCCCATGCATTGCATCACACCATATTACACCTCAATGTAAATGAAATTGATCTGTTGCCTGAAAATTGAGCACTTGCACTGTAATAATCAGATAACCAATCAGCAAATAGCAAAACAACCCAAGCAAACCACTGCTTAACCTGAACACACAGCCCATACTTTGTTGGGAATTAGTCTGCATACAACCCGTAATACCGCACTCGGTTCATTCTACACACAGCAAACCCTGAACAAACAGCCCCAATCTGACAAGACGGACTACGAAAGCTAGAATGGTTGAAGTTGAAGCACACTCGGATGCCTCAAATTTTCTCTTTTCTTCTTTTACTTCGTATAAAATATAGAGAATGGCACAGCACTCCGAGCATAAACGATTTTAACTTTTTAAGAAAGGTTCTGCAACCGGGGTATCGAGCCTAAAACTGGACACAGCGGGAAAGACTCAAACAAAAGGTATGCGACCCAAATGCAACGAGACTCGCTCGGAAAAGACTCAAAACAAAAGCTGAGATAGACAAATCAAAAGACACGACACACGGACGTGTTTGTAAAAACAAAAGACCTCAGATCTCAAGGAGCCGGTTCCTCCGGGTATTATTCCCATCCTTTCTGATTTGTGATTCTCACGTCACTCGGCCCTCAGGCTCGGTTTTTCTCTCAAAACCCGCTTGCTCACTTCTCTCTCCACTTACACCTCTCTATTCTTTATTCTCTCATTTTTCATCCCTCCCCTGGGTGATTGATGGATGAATAGGAAGTTGCGGGTTCGTGCCCAACACCGTTAGCTCACGGCTATTTCTCCCGGTGGATAGAGTGCCCTTCTGGCAAGTATGTGGACGGCGGGGGAAAGACAGAATACCTGACTCGGCTGTGCCCCTAGTTCATCACTTTGACCATTTTTGTTTTCTTCTTTCTAAAACAGTTTTGACCAAAATGAGAGCCGAATTAACATACTTGTCCAATTTTTGATTTGAAAATCATGCAAGTTAGACTGTGAGCACTGAAAATTTTCCTTTTTGGGTCCAAGAAAAAGGTCCGGTTTTGGAAAATGAAATAGTTTTCGAGAAAATAGTCAACTTTAGTAAAAATTTTCAAAAACTATATATTTTCCATAAACAGTCAATGCTCGACGAGCACGGAACTTACCCTCGAGATGCGCAACCTTGGATCGGAGGCAATGGTAAATTGCCCCTTGCTTGGAAGGACGGGGCATGGCAACGGAAAGTTGCCCCTGGTTTGGATGGTAACTTGCGGCAACGGAAAGTTGCCCCTTGTCTGGATGGTGCCGCAGCATGCTGTAAACTGCTTTTATCAATGACGACTGAACTCCGAAGACGATGGTCTGAACCAATATATGGACACAGTCACTGTAAGAGCAATGGTGGCTGGACTTCAGGATGAAGTTGCCTACGTATCCCAAACATGGGAATCAAGCCTACGTAGTTCACGGTTGTTATAACCGAATTGTCGGATGCAAAGGAAGTAAGGATGATCAAAAACCATTACATGGACTGGGGCGCTGTGAAAGCGTCGGGGGCTGGACTTCAAGATGAAGTTGCCTACGTATCCCAAACATGGGAATCAAGCCTTACGTAGTTCCGGTTAAGGTACACTCGGGTATTTTAACCTTCACTTTTTAGGCTCTAACTTTTGCCAAGGCGCCTGTTGCAGGTTTTCGACCTTGCGAGCTTCTTTTTCTTCTTTTTTTCTCTTTTTTTTTCTTTTTTATTTCATTTGTTCTTTTCTTTGATTTTCTTTTTTTTGCATTTTTTTTTTATATTTTTTTTTCATTTTTCTTCTCTTTTTTTGCTTGCTCTAACTTTTGCCTGGGTCACCCTTCCGGGTTTTCGGCCCAGCGAGCCTCTTAAAGGGTAAAAGTGTAGCATAGTCCATGCCAAATGGTTTTGAAATTGAAGCCCTCTGTATCCAGGGGAGTGACTACTGTGTTGATTTGCAAGAGAATCCATCACGGTTGCTTCACTAGCTTCTTCCGGTGAGATCTGATCTTCTTGATCTGACTTTGGTGCCTCTTGCTCGAGGGCTGCTTCAAATCGGGCCGCACAGGCCTTTCATGGCAGTTAACTGTGGAACGTTTTGAACGGATTCCAGGTTCGCAACAGATAGGTTGAATCTTGAGATTGAGAGCGATCCTCGGCTGCACAATCTCGAGAACAATTCCACACAAGTCTTCACAGGACCGCGCAAAACATTTTATTTTTGAAAGTTTTTAAGAAAGCGACAAATCGCTCACGCAGAAGATAGTGTGAAACCAGTCTGGATCAAGCCAGGGTCTTTCTCAGTACTCACGCTGACAAGCATGATTTTATTCATAAAATGGCTTAGCGTGCCTCTCCTTCTCTCAAAATGATCAAGATTTGCAAAACCCGAGAAATTCCTTCCTCTTCGTTTTTATCACCGTAGTGTCTAAAAAAAGGTTTTTGAAAAAACTTAGGTCATTATAATAATTTTCAGGGTACAAAAGAGTAGGTAGAACGTACTGTCGTTCCATTCACATCCTCTGGCACAACTGACTCATACTGGAAGCAAGCATAAAAAAAGAGATAGCCACAGCTGTTTCATTCAGATTTGTTGGTATCACTGGCCCCTCGGCAGAGACAGACTCAAAACCAAGAACGGGTAATTACAAGACAAAACGGTGTTCGAGGCAACAAACCCCAGAATCACCTGACATTCTATACAAAAAAAGGGGGGGTTGACTCGCTACAACAAGACAGACCCGTAAGTAAAAGGACTGACTCAAGACAATGAGACAGACTCAAAACAAAACAAAAGACTGACTCGATACCCAAGCCAGAATTTACAAAATTAGTATTTGTAGATGCTCAAAAATGCGTGCCAGACGCCACATCCAAAATGCACCAGGCATTGCCCGCAGGCGGTTCACCCTCCGATTACATACTCGCAGTATCTGTGTCCTCAAAATCCAACAGCTGGGTAGTAACGGACTTGGCTGAAGTGGGCGGGAGGATAACCTCGTTGTCAATCAAATCCTGTACCTCATGACGGAGGCGGAAGCAATTATCGGTAGCATGGCCTGTCTGCTGGTGGTACGCACAGTACTGAGCAGCATCATGTGTAGCAGGGAGATTCTTCGGGAGAGGCCGAGGCTCCAGGGGCTTAAGATGCCCTCTCTCGGCAAGGATTTGAAGTGCCTTGGACAATGGCATGTAAAGAGCGTGGAAGACCCTGCGCCCTCGGGGCAGGTACTTTGAAGATTGAGCACTCTTGCTAGACGCACTAGCGAACGGGTCGGCAGGTGCCGCCTTGGATTTCTGATCCTTCCCGGGTACGGGGTTGGGAACGGGAGGAGCTGTTCTGGCATGACGGGGCCTATCCCGGCTTTCTGACTGACTTGAACTACCCTCAGGTGGGGTGGGGAAAGTATCCTCCACAGCTTTTGTCACAGCTGCAGATACCTGTTGCTTGTTCATCCCCGCGGCTTTCAAAGCCTCGACTGCCCACAGCAGTTGTTCGATAGGATCGGCATCTACCTTCATTTTGTCTTTTCCTCTGGCCTCAGCCTGATCAAGGGTTTGGGTTGACGTTGACATGTCATTGCCATAGTTGGAGGCCATCTCCGGTTGGCTAAGTTCAATCACAATCCGTCCCAACAGCGGGGGCTCCTGGGGCGTAAAACTTCCGGCATAGGGTGCGGCTGATGGCGAAGCGGACATCCCATAGGCGAGATCCGCCACGGACCTCTGGAGATCACCTATCATCCCCATCAGTTCAAATGTAGTAGGCTCGCGAGCCTGATATAGCTGAGGGGTCCAAACCGGGTGTGCAGCAGGCGACCTAGGCGGATGCGGCATATCAATATTGGTCTCACTTTGTAGAGTGATTCCTTGGTCCAACGCGGCTGTCATAACCACGATCTCTTCTGAATTCTGCGTCATCGTAGGTCTTGCCTCGGCAAGAGGGAACACTGACTATTCTGGAACTCTCTGAACTGAAAGGAAAAACAAGCAGCATTTCAGCCCAAACGAATCAAACACAGGTGCAGCCGAACAACTGTACTCTACTACTGATCACTGTTCCCCAGAAATCACTGTCTCACAAAACACTGAATCGGATATCCGCAGACATAACTGATTCTCACAAACTGATACTGATGCCTTCGGGCTTGATACTCAATCTCTCAAACTGATATGTGTGTTCCTGTAGAGATACACTCTAAAAGCACATAGCAAATAAATGAGAGCCAATACACCCCTATGTTGAGGTAGGGTTTCCCTGTCCTATTTTGTCAGGAGCTAGGGTTTCACTACGCACGCAGCGGTTTCAAACAACCTAACATCGGGTAAGCACCTGTCCTAATTTGGAATAGTCACTATGGATTCCGAATATGCACTAGGTCGAATGGTCGAAAAGGGTGCCCCGGTAAAACCGGGTTTTGTGTTCCCATACTGGCAGAGCCCGCAACCGGTCAGCCTTATGGCATGCTTTGACAAAGTCAAGCCTCCGGCAGACCGTTCAGGAATAGCAGATGGCCAACACAGTGTCCTAGGCGCACCAATGCACATGCAATGCAAAGAGACACATAAATGAAATCAAAACAGGATATCACGAGTTCGAGTCAAGCTCTCTCAATTCCCCAGCAGAGTCGCCAGAAACTGTAACTCGTCCGCGGGGGACCTCGCTACAGTTCGGACTCCCTTTTGTGTCACGGTTCTAAATCTGAACCGAAGAGTCCAAATCCGGCAAATCGTTTTGAGAAACAGATTTTTGAAAAGAAGTGCCAAACATGGACTGCTTTGCCAGATACAGAGTCGCCACCTAAATATTTTTTAATAGGGAAATTTAGGAAACCCTGACTCGGTGCCAAAGGCCACGTGTCCGTCATCACCAAAGTTGCCTCGGCTCGGGAGCTTGGGTACGATCGGGGAAGGTCAGCTATGAGCACCCCCTCTCGCCTGGTCCGAAGACCGGCCTCTACTAACCGTGATATCCGATTTTGAAAACGTTATGTGTTCTTATTCCGGTTATTAGCCTAGATTTACTATGTTATGCGCACAGCAAACAAGTATAGACTAGATTGCCTAATTTGGAAATAAGCATTGCATATCCGTTTGTCTTAAAAAACACTTTGGAATTTGCTACTCGCAAGTAGGCTAAAATACGGATTTCAACGAGTTTTTTCCAACTCAGACAATCCAACCTTCACCACCCACAGGCAATCAAGCAGTTTATCTCACATAAGCATTAGCCACATGGTAACATGCTGTCATGATAGCACTCACACGCATGCGGTATGCTAAAGCATGAAAATACTTACATCGTACTCCGTGCCAAAACAATAAACTAGTTAGCAAACATGCATGGTCGTAGTTTATGTTAAATTTGACTAATGCAACACATACAGGATGCAATTAGGATAGGCTCGGCTAACCTAAACATGACATGTGAAATGCAATCAATTGATGCACGTATTCAATTTGGAATTGAAGTATAATGCAGTTAACATGATGTACGAGCCCGATGCATGCAAGACAAATGTATGGATGCACGCATGCATAGCATAAGGTATGCTAAATTTAAATATGCCCTAATCTACATCATAAGCGGGTAAATAAAAGGGAAGAAAAAATGGGGGGTTGGAAGACATGCACACACACGCACCCACACTTATTATTACAGATTCGCCCTCGCCCGAGGGACCAAAAGAATAATACAAATTAATTAACTACGAGCTAATTAATTATTACAAATTGCCTAAGTAGTTAACAAACTAACTAAGCTAGGAAAAATAGCAATCGCCTCGGGAAGAGTGCCCAATGCATGCTCGGAAGCGCACTGCCATGCATAGACTGCCTCTGTTTTCCCTGCTCTGCCCCTCTGAAGACTGCCAAAGTCTCTGAATTGCTTCCTGGACATTGGGAGACACCACCCGGTTGAGTAGAATTGCCACCGGCAGTGGGATGTAGTCATCGACTGTTGATGAGTCATCGGCCACCAATTGATTGCCGTCGGCACTCTGTGTAGTCGATCGCAAGAAGTTCCTGCAGAACCTGTTTGACAGCAGCAGAGGACAGAGCTTTGCATGGCAATGCATTCAAGCCATATATGCACCAATCAAGCCCCTTATCATGTATATGACTCAAAGGGACATAGTTCTTGGTTCTCGGACCATCAATCGCGCATTTCCATGCGTGATGGCCCAAGAGACCAAGTTGTGCACATTTTGATGTCAAATGCAATGCAAAACAACAAGCAAAGGCCCACTCCCTATCACTTGATCAAGGGACAAGGCATGCATGCAAGATGCATGCAACCTAGGCATGCAATCTAAACATGCAACATGAGTATACAAGCAAGCAATGCACAACATACATCAATCATGCAGGCATGGACAACGATCATGCAAGACATAGGGCAAAACATGTTAATATTAAGCATGTGAGATTGATCCAAATGTAATAAATATGCAAGCACGCATATCATCACACAAATGGGACCAAGCATGTAACAATATACAAAGCGAGCATGCAACACAAGCTAAGGGAGGGACTTTTTTATATTATACACTAAGCTCAAAAACAGTTCTAAGATAGGCAAAAATAGTATGCAAGAATGGGGTAAAAAGGGGTAAGATTGTTACCCTTGAAGAACCTCTTCAACAATGGTGGACCAGCCCCTTCCTTGAGCTCAAAATAGCTCCAAAGCTTCAAGAACAAACCTCTGGTCCTTCACAAACTAAGAGAAGGTGTAACACTATGTGTTTGTGTGCAATAGTGAGCCTAAACACACACAAACACAAGAAAATGAGAGATATAGATATATGATAGATATAAAACCCTAAAACCTAATCCAGAGCTTCTCTCACTTCTCTCACCACTTTTCAACCAAAATCTCTAACCCTAATGCCAAGAGAGGAGCCCTCTTCTTATAGGCAACCAATCTTGTAAAGCTTGCCAAGAAGCTAACAAGAAGGCTATCCCTCCATACACGTGTATGGAGGGGAAACAAAATGCAAGACAGCTGTCTTAAAATATCTGCAAAAGCAGATGAACAGTAGTCGGCTAGCCAAAATTGCCATTTGACAAAATTAACTGCCGACCGGCAACAAAGAATGCCGACCGGCAATATACATTGCCGATGGCAACAAAAACACCAGCCGGTGGCCTCTAGCCATGGCCGGTGATGTGTGGGGATGCCTCACAAAGCATTCCCTGCCCCTCCAAGGCAACAAACAAGTGTTTGGTGCAAAACCAGACACTAAACAGTCGGGTTCGGAGATCCTGAGGCAAGGCGCGTAGCCGAGACCTCCGGAACTCCAAACGAACACAACATGGATGATCACCGGGTGTTCAAACGGTGACGTCCAAGTCCTGAGGACGGTCAAAAATGGGGTGTCTACAGTTGCCGCATACCATCTCTCTGCCTCTCTCTCTTTCTCTCTTCGCTCTCCGTCGTCTGCCGCCGCTCGATCGATCGATAGAGAGGGAGGGGTAAGAAGAGATTAGGGTTCTTTTGGTTTTGGGTGGGCGGCGGGGAACAGAGCGGGAATGGAAAAGGAGGGGGAGGGGGAAGAAAAAATCAAAATCACTATGCTTATCACTTGTCAGAAACACTTTTCAGAAAATTTTATATTTTTATTTTTCGTGTTTTTTTGTTGTTATTGAATTTTTTTAATATTTTAAACAATTTTTTTAATATTTAGACATACCTAACATAAATATACCTAAAAAGTAAAAAAAATTGAAAAAAACCTTTTAAAAATTCACTAAATACGAAAAATACAAAAAAAAAAAAATACGAGAATTCAGTACATTTTTTATATTTTTATGTATTTATTAATTTTTAAAAATATTTTTTCACAAATTTTTTACTTTTTTGATACATTTAAGTAAGGTGCATCTAAAAAAATAAAAAAATGTTTATAATTTTAAAAATATTCACTAAAACAAAAAACACGAAAACCAAAAATTTCAATTTTTAAAAAAGCTTAATTCAAAACCAAATCAAATCAAACACTGAATCTTTTTTTTTTTTAATTTAAACAATAAATAACACTGTTTAATTTATTTATTTTTTGCGACAGGGGTTGCCGTCGCAAAAAAAACTATTTTATTTTAGTTACTAAGCTTGAAAATTTATTTGTTTCATTTTTTTTAATGAAATTTTTTTTTTATTATTTTTTATTTGGTAAAAGTAGGGGTAATATTTTAATGAAAAATATTGTAATAGTAGTCGTAGTGGTGAAGTGGCGACTGTGTCAGTAGTGGTGGTAGTGAAATGGCGTTTGGAGTAGTAGTGAAGGTGGTAGAGGAGATGGGTGGTGAGAAAGAGAGATAAATGTGAGACAGATAGAGGAGAGAGAGAGAGAGACAGACAGACAGAGTGGTGAGCGAGAGAGAGACAAAGTGGTGCTAAAAGTGTATTTTCTTGTAGTGGATCGAGAAATCGAGAGGGAGCTCAGTAAATAGAGAAGATGGAAGGGAAATAGTGAGCAATGCGAACACAGTGGGGGAGAGAGAGAGAGAGAGACAAATAGACAGACAGGGAGAGAAGAGTGATAAGTGAGAGAGAGAAAGAAAAGAAAGAAATGAAGATGAAAAATAGGTGAAAGATATAGAGAGAGAGAGAGAGAGAGAGAAAGAGCGAAAAGAGATAAACGAGAGAGAGACAGAAAGAGATGAGCGAGAGAGCGAGAGAAAAAAGAGACAGAGAGAGAAGATAAATGAAAGAGATAGAGAGAAGAGAGATGGACGAGAGACACAGAGAAAAATAGAGAGACAGACAGACAAAGAAAAGTGATGAGTGAGAGAGAGAAAGAGAAGAGAGACAGAGACACAGAGAGAATGAGAGAGACGGACAGACAGAGAAGAGTGATAAGTGAGAGAGAGAGAGAGAGAGAAGAGAGACAGAGACACATAGAGAAAGGGAGAGACAGACAGAGGAGATAGAGTGGCAGTGGTGGAGGAGAGGTAATGGTAGTAGTAGTAGTGGAGTGGTGGCGATGATGGTAGTAATCGTAATCGTAGAGGTGGAGTGGCAACAGTGGTAGTAGTGGTGGTAGTGGAATGGCATTTGCAATAGTGGTAAATGTGGTAGAGGAAATGGGTGGTGAGAGGGAGAGATGAGTGAGAGATAGATAGAGAAAAGAGATAGAGAGACAGAGACAAAGTGATGAGCGAGAAAGAGACAAAGTGGTCGCTAAAAGTGTATTTTCTTGTAGTGGATCGATAAGGAAAATGCCCTAGACCCCCAGTGGGAGTGACCCCTACCAACCCCCCACTGTTTTCTGATTGGTTCAAAAAAAAATTATTTATTTATTTTTTTTCACTCTTGCTCTCACAGCCCCCCACGTGGAGGTGGGGGTGCTGGGGGTCATCGCCCACTGGGGGTCCCCAACATGGTTGGATCGATAAATCGAGAGGGAGCTCAATAAATAGAAAAGAGATGCGGGAGAGAGTGAGCAAGGCGAACACAGTGAGGGAGAGAGAGAGAGAGAGACAGACAGACAGACAAATAGACAGGTAGACAGAGAAAGAAAAGAGTGATGAGTGAGAGACAGAGACAGAGACAGAGAGAGAAAGAGATAAAGATAGACAAAGAGAGAAAAAGATAGAGAAAGAGTGAGACATAAAAAGAGAGAGAAACAAGAGATGAGCAAGAGATAAACAAAAAGAGAGAGAAAGAAAGCGAAAAGAGATTAACGAGAGAGAGACATAGCAAAAGAGAGAGAGAGAGAGACAAAAAAAAAGAGAGAAACAAAAGATGTTCGAGAGATAAACAAAGAGAGAGAGAGAGAGAGAGAGAGAAAAAAAAATAGCGAAAAGAGATAAACGAGAGAGAGACAGAGAGAGAAGAGAGATGAGCGAGAGACACAGAGAGAAAGAGAGACAGACAAACAGAGAAGAGTGATGAGTGAGAGAGAGAAAGAGAAGAGAGATAGAGACAGAGACATAAAGAAAGAGAGACAGACAGACAGACAGACAGAGAAGAGTGATGCGTGAGAGAGAGAAAGAGAAGAGAGACAGAGACACAAAGAGAAAGAGAGAGAGAGACAGACAGACAGAGAAGAGTGATGAGTGAGAGAGAGAAAGAGAAGAGAGACAGAGATAGAGACAGAGCGACAGGAAGATGAAAAAATGGATGAAAAGATAAATGTTATATCAAAAGAGTAAGACGATGCCCTTTTTTTCAAATTTTTTTTTTATGATAGAAAAATACCATTGCATTTATTTAAACCATTTTGTAACTATATATATGAAGTCTCAAAAAGTCACATTTTTTTGCGACGGCAAGTTGTGCCGTCTCAAAAAGGCACATTTTTCGCGACGGCAAGTTGTACCGTATCAAAAAGTCACTTTTTTTTTTTGGCGAGACGGTAAGTCGTGCCGTCTTAAAAAGTCATATTTTTTGCGACGGCAAATTGTGCCGTCTCAAAAGGTCACATTTTTTGCGACGACAAATTGTGCCGTCTCAAAAAGGTTACATTTTTTGCGACGACAAATGTGCCGTCGCAAAAAGTTCCGTCTCATAAGCCCACTTTTCTTGTAGTGTTACTTAAAAAGTGTGATTAAAAATTAGTAGTGTATATATAATCACACTTTAATTAAAAAGATGTGATTAAAAAATATATAAATAATCACACTTTAATTAGAATGTGTGATTAAAAAATATATATATATATATATATAATCACAATTACTTAAAAAGTGTGATTAAAAAGTAGTAGTGTATATACAATCACACTTTAATTAAAAAGGTGTGATTAAAAAATATAAATAAATCACACTTGTTTAAAAAGTGTGATTAAAAAGTAATAGTGTATATATAATCACACTTTAATTAAAAGGTGTGATTAAAAAATATATAAATAATCACACTTTAATTAGAATGTGTGATTAAAATATATATATATATATATATATACACATTTACTTAAAAAGTGTGATTAAAAAGTAGTAGTGTATATACAATCACACTTTAATTAAAAAGGTGTGATTAAAAAATATATAAATAATCACACTTTAATTAGAATGTGTGATTAAAAAATATACATATAATCACACTTGTTTAAAAAGTGTGATTAAAAAGTAGTAGTGTATATATAATCACACTTTAATTAAAAGGTGTGATTAAAAAATATATAAACAATCACACTTTAATTAGAATGTGTGATTAAAAAATATATATATAATCACACTTGTTTAAAAAGTGTGATTAAAAAGTAGTAGTGTATCACACTTTTAATTAGAAGGTGTGATTAAAAAATATATATATAATCACACTTAATTGAAAAGTGACATAAAAAATAAATATTATCACACTCAATCAAATTAAGTGTGATTAAAATATCGATATAATTTTTTTTATCACACTTCCAATAAAAGTGAGATCTTTTTTTTTTTTTGTCAAAGTGTGATATTTAACTATTTTTGTAGTAGTGAGTAAGACTAAGAGTTATGCCATTTACAGTACATTTTGCCTTTAATTTCTTCTGAAGTTGGGATTTTAACCCCCTTGGGCAATTTTAGAAACTGTGTTGCTAGCAAATGATCAAATATTTTATCTGTTTTTGATACATGAAACGAATATTTCCGATGTAGGTCTTTCTTTTTAAATTGATGATCAATAGTTGTATCCTTTTGATTAATGCTTCGCGGGTCACAGGTTCCTTTCCTATGATCTCTACTGCATCAATTTCAAAGTTAGTGTCCCTGTAATAGGTCCTATAGATGCATTATTACGATCTTGTTCTTCTTCAAGGAGAGTCTCATATTTAGTGACCTTATAAGTTAGTTCTACTAGGTCTTGAAACTCTATTGAGTCAAACTTCTTTCGAAGCCTAAACTTTAGCCCATTTTGGGCCAACCTCACAAATTCAAGTTCAGGCAATATGACCCTACATTTGTTTCGTGCTCTTTTGAATCTGGCAGTGAATTGAGCAGCCTTCTCATCAAGCCTTTGGCTCAACCTTGACAAGTCTTCCATAGATACTTTAGGCTATGTTTGAAAAAGCTAGGCATCAAACACTTCTTCTATTTGTTGTCAGGTCTGAATAGAACTAGGTGTAAGGTTTGAATACCATATAAAGGCAGCCCCAGTTAAAGAATTTGGAAAAAGTCTCAACTTCATGTAGTCATTGTTGGTAAATTCACTACATTGCCCTGTAAATCTTGCAATATGTTCAACAATTGACTGATTTCCATTCCCATAAAAAAGAGCAAAGTCTGGTATCTTATACCCTCTTGGATATTCATGTAACCTATCTATCTATTCTGGGTAAGGATTTTTGTAGACAGGGGTCTGGACCCTCCGAGCCATAGGTCCATAAATTTCTCTAACAATGTCAGTAATTTGGTCCCTAGGTACGACATTTTTGTGCTTGTTAGGCCACTATTAGA
Organism: Camellia japonica; assembly: GCA_030407325.1. Classification (NCBI taxonomy): domain Eukaryota; kingdom Viridiplantae; phylum Streptophyta; class Magnoliopsida; order Ericales; family Theaceae; genus Camellia; species Camellia japonica. The sequence goes on from JAPPVO010000013.1 coordinate 7,922,528, forward strand.
GGAGCAAACACAGGGTTTGAAGGAACTCCTTGTGCTTGAAGCCCTCTTGGTCCATGTAAGGGCACATTTGAGACTAGTTGTCCATGGGGAATGGGTTGTCCCTGTTGCATTGGTTGATGTTGAGGGTATGGTTGACCCCTTGGGCTAGGCATTCGCCCCACAAAAGGTGTTATGAAGGGAACCACTGGAGAAGGAACAAGCATTGTTTCTCTAGGAATTCCTTTCAACCCCTCGGGTGTAAGTTCGAACACAGGATTAGTAAATACTCGAGTGCCAAACATAGGTTCAAACTAGGGATGGCAATGGATAACCTACCCTGTGGGTATCCATGGAGACCCAACCCAAATACATGGGTTTTCTCCTTTTTTTTCTTATCCATTGGGTAGGGTAAGTGATATTCTTTAAATATCCACAGGGGATGGATTGGGGATGGGTACCCACTAATTTCCCCATATGTTTTTTTTTTTTTTTTTTTTTTTTTTTTTTTTTTTTTAAGATTCACAACCAAAACTAAATATACATTCAATCTTTTTTCTTTTATTTATTTATTTATTTTTAGGTTCACAACCAACTTGTTTTTTTTTTTTTAAGATTCACAACCAAAACTAAATATACATTCAATCTTTTTTCTTTTATTTATTATTTATTTTCAGGTTCACAACCAACTTGTTTTTTTTTTTTTTAAGATTCACAACCAAAACTAAATATACATTCAATCTTTTTTCTTTATTTATTTATTTATTTTTTCAGGTTCACAACCTACTTTTTTTTTTTTTTTTTTTTTTTAAGATTCACAACCAAAACTAAATATACATTCAATTTTTTTTCTTTTATTTATTTATTTATTTATTTTTTCAAGTTCACAACCAACTTTTTTTTTTTTTTTTTTTTTTTTTTTTTTTTTTTTTTTTAAGATTCACAACCAAAACTAAATATACATTCAATCTTTTTTTTTATTTATTTATTTATTTTTTCAGGTTCACAACCAACTTTTTTTTTTTTTTTTTTTAAAGATTCACAACCAAAACTAAATATACATTCAATCTTTTTTCTTTTATTTATTTATTTATTTTTTTAGGTTCACAACCAACTCTCTTTTTTTTTTTTTTTTTTAAGATCCACAACGAAAGCTAAATATACCTCCAATCTTTTTTTTTTTTTTTTTAAGGTTCACATCCATTTTTTTTTAATTTTTAAGATTCACAACAAAGCTAAATATACAAAATTAGTAAAATATGGTAGTGGCTATGGTGATGGTAGTGTGATAGTGAAGGTGAGAATAGTGGTGATGGTGTTGTGAAATTAGTAAAAATTTAATTGAAAAAACATTTTTTGTTTTTTAAAAGTAACAAACAACAAAATTCGTGGGGACTAAAGGAAGAAGATGGAGGATGGATTGGGTGTGATAATGTATAGATATCTTAAAATGAGTGGTTCAGATTTGTTAAAAGGGTATAATTAGATTTTGGATAAATTAAAATGAATGGTTCAAATTTGCTAAGAGAAAGATGGTTTAATATCTAAAATGTCTGTGGCTAAGAGATCAACAAACAATTCCTTGTTCATGCCCTGATGCAATTTAATATGGGTCTTATAACACTTTCTTCAAACAGGTTCTTTCACATTTTATTTCTTCAAACAAGCTCTTATAATATTGTAAACAGGTTCTTATAACATGTAGGGGAGAGAGTGAGAGTGAGAGTGAGAGTGAGAGAGAGAGATGGTTGTATTTTTTTTTATTCTTCCACGTACTTTCACATTTTTTTTTAATTACTAAAACTTATTTGATTGTCTCAAAATTATATATTTGATTATTATAAAACAAACTTTTTAATTAATTAATTAATGTGTATTTGATTTTGTTGTTGAACAAAATAAAATAAAATAAGATTGAATGTATATTTAGCTTTTGTTGTGAACCTTAAAAAAAAAAAGTTGTTAACATTAAATATATTAAAAAAGAAAGAAAAAAGATTGAAGGTATATTTAGCTTTTCTTGTGAACCTTAAAAAAAAAAAGAAAAAAAAAATTGTTAACATTAAATATATTAAAAAAGAAAGAAAATAGATTGAAGGTATATTTAGTTTTTGTTGTGAACCTTAAAAAAAAAAAAAAAAAAAGTTGTTAACATGAAATATATTAAAAAAGAAAGAAAAAAGATTGAAGGTATATTTAGCTTTTGTTGTGAACCTTTAAAAAAAAAGAAAAAGTTGTTAACATTAAATATATTAAAAAAGAAAGAAAAAAAATTGAAGGTATATTTAGTTTTTGTTGTGAACCTTTATTAAAAAAAAAAAAAATTGTTAACATTAAATATATTAAAAAAGAAAGAAAAAAAGATTGAAGGTATATTTTACTTTTGTTGTGAACCTTTAAAAAAAAAAAAAATTGTTATCATTAAATATATTAAAAAAGAAAGAAAAAAGATTGAAGGTATATTTAACTTTTGTTGTGAATCTTAAAATATAAAAAAAAAAAAAAAGTTGTTAACATTAAATATATTAAAAAAGAAAAAAAAAAAGATTGAAGGTATATTTAGCTTTTGTTGTGAACCTTCAAAAAAAAAAGAAAAAAAGAAGAAGAAGAAGTTGTTAACATTAAATATATTAAAAAAGAAAGAAAAAAGATTGCAGGTATATTTAGCTTTTGTTGTGAACCTTTAAAAAAAAAAAAAAAAAACTTTGTTAACATTAAATATATTAAAAAGAAAGAAAAAAGATTGAAGGTATATTTAGCTTTTGTTGTGAACCTTAAAAAAAAAAAAAAAAAAAAAAAAAAAAGAAAAAAAAAGAAGAAGTTGTTAACAAAAAAGAAAGAAAAAAAGATTGAAGGTATATTTAGTTTTTGTTGTGAACCTTAAAAAAAAAAAAAAAAAAACAAGAAACTTGTTAACATTAAATATATTAAAAAAGAAAGAAAAACGATTGAAGGTATATTTAGCTTTTGTTGTGAACCTTAAAAAAATAAAAAAAAAATAAAAAAAATTTGTTAACATTAAATATATTAAAAAAAAAGAAAAAAGATTGAAGGTATATTTAGCTTTTGTTGTGAATCTTAAAAAAAAAAAAAGAGTAGTTGTTAATATTAAATATAAAAAATAAAAATAAAATAAAAATGGGGATTAAAGTGGGTTGGGGAAAATCCAAACCCATTAGGATATGGGGAGGGTGGTACCCATGGGGAATGGGGAATGGGAAAAATTTATTATAGAGGAATGGGGATGGGGAATTAATATCCACCCCATTAACCCCCATTGCCATCCCTAGTTCAAACATAGGATTCGAAAACACTCGAATGCCATTTCCTTGTGTCAGCCCTGGTCCACCAATGTGTATGACTTTGCTGGTAGGTAAAGGTATGCTCTTACTCATTAGTGGTCTGGGAGAAGCTTTGTATCGTGATTGAGGCACAAGTGATGGTCTATCATGAGTTTGATTATTAGCTTGACCACTAGTTTGCCTACTATTTTGTCCGTTACTTTGCATAGGCTGTTTATCTCGAGCCAATCTTTGCTCAAGTAAGTTTGTTTTCTTCAGTTTATCTAATGACAGGTGATTGATAGGTGTTCATTCGATCCAAAAAAGATGTTGCCCATCTTTCCATTATATGCATTAAATGTTATCCCATAACATCAACCAATCCTCCCCACGGATTTGCTGGTTGGGTAGATGGAATAATTGAAGGTCCAGTTTTCTGGCCTGGTCCAACATTTTGGACTTGTGTTGCATATCTTGAAATACTGGTATCTTCGAACAATTGTGTAGGACCACTTGAAGTAGGCACATCCATGGGATGTGACTCAACATTATCCTTTGAGTTATGTACTTCTAGATCTCCTTTTACACCTTTTTCGAGGCATTCATTTTCTCCTTGTCTCTTATGTCTAGCCATTATAATGGTAGTCCCACCGAGCATGCCAAAAATATATGTTGGCTTTTTTTGGTTTTCGAAGGTTGAAAATATAATTAGAGCGTGCTAGTAAGGATCAATAAATCCTTACATAAATAATAAATGCCAACCAATTAATTAGACAATTGCTTCGAAGTTCTTTTAGCTTCAATGAAGAGGACTTTCACTGATGGCTTGTTTTTAGAGAAAATTTAGAAGAACTAATCACAAAAAGTAAAAGAATGAGGTAGAGAACAATGTCAAAAAATAAATTTTATTAAGTAAACCAATGTTTACAAATGTACCTTCGTACTTCCACAGTCTCGAAGGGGATTACATCATGGACAAACTAACTTAGAACTACTCTTAGAAAACTGAAATGTAGTGCAGGAAAATAAATGATTGGAATGTACAGAACTGGAAAGTAAATAACTGGGAACATAAAGAATTAAAAAAAAGTAAAGTAAAATAAACTAGTTTCTAGATCTGGTTCTGGTGTCCTCTACTATCAGCTTTCTCCTCTATTTATATGCTTTGGTAGTAATCGTCGAAGTGGCTGATAACCGTCAAAGTGGATCACAACTATCAAAACGACCTCCATGATCATGGGATATGGTTTCAAGCATTTTGCCTCCACTAAGCCATTTCTTGCAGTTGAGCTTTCCTCATGAATTTGAATTTAAATCTTTAAGAACTGTTTAGCCACATCACCTTACTCCTTTCAATTGTTCTAGTACTTCGCAGATCCATTGTCACTGATATAATTTATCATGTGTCTAGACTGAAGACCTTTACTAATTTCTCAAGTTATTTTTAATGGACCGCGTGACAGGCTGTGATTAGCTTATATAAAATATACGGCCAACAATTTCACATCACGAGTGTGGAAGTTGTAATTTTTATTTATTTTTCTTTATTTTTATTTTTATTTTTTAGTGCTCAATTATAGTCGAAAACGGGTGGGGTGGCATTCTCTATTGTCTCATTAATGGAAGGAAAAACCTTCAACACCTAATATAATTTAAAAACTTAAGATTATTTTACCGTCATTGACAAAATCAAATTGCTTTATGTTTCATTTAAGCTATTCTCACTGTGATCTCAACCAATCTTGAGTACCAAATTATTACAAGCTAAACAATTTCTAATCCCAATTATTTTCCTATTTTAATTAATGATTTAAGACCATCGATGCAATCAAATGCTAATTTCGAATTTTATATTTTTATTTGTCACAGTAACATTGATTTTAAGACTTGAGTTTGTCAGTTTGACCAGTGAATATAAATATTGCTAAAATGGTTCAACACCAAACGAAGTACAACTCAAGTCTGGATTGCACAAGATACAAATTGGTCCCAAATCCTAGAATCCAAACACCTCAAAGTGACTTTGGATTTGATATGGAAAAGTAGATTTATCAAAAATATATATTCTCTCTAAAGCCCTGTGTGACCACTGCTTTTCAGAAAAAAAAAGGTCATATATATTTCAACAGTTCTCAAGCTCGCTGCCAAAGTTGGTCATGTGTCAATAGTAGTCATTAGGTTCGTTATATTAGGATTATTCTCCATCACTAGCATCATCAAAAATAATTTTCTTTTTTTTTTTTTTTTTTTTTGTATAAAAAATTGTATCCTCCGTATAATTTTTTGGACCTATCCCAGAAGCACACCTAAGGATCAAGTGACACTTTTTAATCGCATGATCCGAATAAATGAGAGATGACGATAAGAATTAAACCTAAGTTAAGCCTTTAGAAGTATAAAAATAACATATTTAATGTTGATTCAATCCCTAAGATTCTACATGATCAACGGGAGCACTAAAATCGAGCCATCATCTTCATCAACAAGGGTGGGGTTATCGTTTTTCCATGTGTCTGCATCACACGATTGCGTCGCTTAGCTCATGTACAAGGACTAAACAAAAGTTAGTATTAGTTTAGACTTCACTAATTAAGAAATTAGGAGCCTTAGTTTCTGTTAACTGAACTCCTAGACAGTTCAAAGCCTGTTTTGGTCCTTTCCTGATGTGTTTTTATGGTCCCTATAAATCAAGGATGTGTATATAAACTTGGTCTATTCTGAATACCTTCCATTCTTAGGGTACCCTTCCTCCCTAGTCACAGGGACGGGCTGTCTAGATCAGAGGCACATGCATTGTTGGATTGGGTCAAAATTCTAATGAGCTGGCTTGTGGGATCAAAGAGAGAGAAGTATATATATATATACACTGTGTTGGCAGTGTTTGAATTTAATGCTGTTTGGCTTTATCCCGTTAGCAATTGTCAATCCAAAAAAAAAAAAAAAACAAACCCACGTATTTTGTTTTGTTTGTGTGGCCTTCTTTCTTTCTTTCTTTCTGTCATGTCAGGAATAGGTGTGTGACACAAATCAGAATCCACTAGAGAAATTTTTGTTCCTTCACTATATGATAGGATTTTAGAACAGTTTACTTTACATCATTTTGGGTCCTCCAACCTTTCAACAATTGCCAGTAATTGCAGATTCCCCAGTCTTCTATTCAGTGCAGCACCCACAAGCAAAATTGTTTCAATACCTTTTTATTTTTTATTTTTTAGTTATCAACTGGTAGAAGGGTAGGTAGGGAAAGAAAAATAAGTATATCACACGGCAGGAGTAATGTTAGTTAATATAATTACAACAAATGAAATAAACTAAACCACATTAAATCAAGTCTCAAGTCTCATTAAATATGGTCGGTTATATGAATTCTTTTTCTCTATTCGATTCTATTCAGTGTCATGTCGTTAGTCAAATTAAGGAGATTTATATCTCTATTTATTACACTAGTCCACGCCAATCTAGATCTGTTCCTTCTCCTAACACTTCTATCAGCTGTCATTGTATCGCATCTCTTCACTACTGTTTCTGTTGGTTTCCGTTGTATATGACCAATTAAGACATCTTAATTTATTCTCCCTCAATTTATTTTTTATCATTACTATTCCTACTCATTCTTGAATATGCTCATTTATAACTCTACCTATTTTCGTCTTACTACACATTCACCTAAGCATCTTTATCTTAGCAACATTCATCTTATCTACATGTTATTTTTTAGTTACCCAATATTCTGTTCCATATAATATCGCTGGTTTAATAGTCGTTCTATATAACTTTTCTTTTAGTCTAGTGAGTACTCATTTATCGCACAGTACCCCAGACACACTACTTTACTTAAGCCACCTCGCCTTAATTCTATGGACCACATTTGTTCCAATCTCCTCAGCCGTTGTGATAATTGATCCTAAATACCGAAAATGTTCACTCTTAAGTAGTGTTTGGTTCTCAATTTTCACTTCTATTCTGCTTTCATTATTATTATTATTATTGAAACATTAAATAAAAACATATAAATATGATCATTGTAACATTATTATATATAATAGTAATGTTCGAATTTGATCATCATACCTGATAATAAGAGAACAATTCATCCCAATGATACGTACTGGGGAGTACCCTGCTTTTGTTTTTTGGAACCTATTGTAACAGGGTAAAAAGGAAAACAATACAATAGTTTGGGTTGACTGAGGAACCCTGGCCTCCAATTAAACACAAGTGTTTGAGAATAAATGACCACACACTTCTCTTATTCATGACTAGCCAATCTGATATTGGCAGCCTCAACGTTCACAACCATAAAATTAGGAAAAGAAGTTAGACCCACTAGTTCTATTGAAACCAAGTCAAACCCAACTACTAACAACTATCACTAAAAACTAGGATTACATCTGCAAGGATAACAACCTCAACAGAAATATTATTTAAAAAAGCAATAACTAAAAAGCAACAAAAACAGCCACGTAACAATTCCTTCCCCCTAAAAAGCAGCCTTGTCCTCAAGGCTATATTCAGGAAACTGCTGCTTCATGGTTACTAGATTTTCCCAAGTAGCTTCAGCGGGTGATAATCCTTGCTAATGAATGAGAACCTTGTTTTTCCTCTTACGCACTCGACGATCCAGAACTGCTTGCGGCTTAGGAACAAGAATTTCATCTTTACTGCATACAATTGGGAGCATGCTTTGTATAGGAAGGTTTTCACCAATCTTTTTCTTCAGCAGTGAGACATGAAAAACAGGATGAATACGTGAATCCTCGGGCAGGTCCAATTTATATGCCACGGCCTCGATCTTTTTAGCAATCTAGAATGGCCCATAATACTTAGGAGAGAGTTTGAGAATTTTCCTCATTGCTATGGATGCTTGCCGATATGGTTGGAGCTTAAGATAAACCCAATCTCCCTCTTTAAATTCCCTTTCTCTATGATGACGGTCATATACTTTCTTCATGCATGACTGTGCTTCCTTCAGTGTTGCCCGCAAATCTTTAATAATCTGATCGCGATCCATTAACTGTTTCTCCACGGCATCAACCTTTGCCATGCCGGGAATGTAGGGCAATAAAGTTGGCGGTGGCCGACCATACACAACTTCAAAAGGGGTCATTTTAATGGATCGAGAAACATCGCAAGTACATCTCCATTGTACGATTTACAACTTCACTTTGACCATCCGTTTGGGGATGATACGCCGAACTATAATTAAAGTCAGTGCCATTCAACGTGAATAATTTTGACCAGAATAAACTTGTGAATGTCGGATCTCGATCACAAACAATGGTTCTTGGCATTCCATGCAATTCAAAGATATTATCAAAGAAAATTCGTGCAACTCCAATAGCCACATATGGATGTGACAAGGAAAGGAAATGAGCATATTTGGACAACCTATCAACAACTACCATCGATCAACGAAATCCATAGAAATATCCTCCCATACCTGTGTTGGAATAGGAAGTGGTTGGAGTAATCCCGCAGGGGCAAGTTGTTCGGCCTTGTGTTGTTGGCATGTGTCACAAGCTGAAATGAACTCCCGAATTTTTCTCCTCATGCCAGTCCAATAAAAATTTGCTCTAATCCGTTGCATTGTTTTGTGGTACCCCTCATGGGTACTGTTGTTGAACTGATTCAGAATCTCATTAATCAAAGAAGAATTTTCAACAAGATAAATTCTTTCCTTAAAAAATATGACTCCATCTTTAAACTCCCATGGTCCCACTGCTTCACCGTCCATGATATGTTGAACCAGCCTTTGCAATTGTGAATTGGACTTGACTTCTTCCTTTATGGCCTCCATTCAATCAGGAATAAGTTGAGTAATAGCTGCAAATTCTCCACTGTTTCTTTTCGTAACCCTTTTTGTATCTTTTCTTCTTGAAAGAGCATCAGCCACAATATTCTCCTTTCCCTTTTTGTATTCGATAACAAAATCAAAGCCCATCAATTTATATAACCACCTCTGTTGAGCTGTAGTGGTAATTCTCTGCTCCCACAAATACTTTAAGCTTTTTTGATCGGTTCTTACGATGAACTGTTTTCCCAGCAAATATGCTCTCCACTTCTGGACAGCCAATACTAATGCTAGAACCTCCTTCTCGTAAGTTGACAACAACAAGTTTCTTCCCTGTAGTGCATGACTGTAAAAAGCTATTGGTCGTTCTTGCATTAAGACAGCCTCCACACCCGATCCGCTAACATCACATTCAACAATGAATTTCTTTGAGAAGTCAGGTAGAGCTAACACTGGAGCTTTAGTCATGGCTTCTTTCAAATTCTGAAATGCTAATTCAGCCACTGATGTCCATGCAAAGGAGTCTTTTTTCAACATTTTGGTAAGGGGTGCAGCTATTTTACCGAAATTATGGTTAAATTTTCGGTAATAGCCAGTCAATCCAAGGAATCCCCGCAGTGCCTTAAGTGTGTTGGGCTTAGGCCAACTCATCATCATAGCAATTTTGTCCGGATCCACAGCGACACCTGTATCAGAGATGACATGGCCTAGGTATTGCACCTCATTTTGCCCAAATTGACATTTTTCCCTCTTAACAAATAACCCATGAGATCTAAGTACAGCCAATGCAATTTTTAAATGCTGAAAATGTTCATCCCAAGATTTGCTATATACAAAAATATCATCAAAAAAGACTAAGATGAACTTCCGCAAATAATCTTTAAATACCTCATTCATTAGAGATTGGAAGGTAGATGGAGCATTAGTAAGGCCGAACGACATTACCAAGAACTCATAGTGACCATGGTGAGTTTGGAAAGCAGTCTTTGAGGTGTCTTTTGGTACGACTCGAACTTGATGGTACCCGCTACGTAAATCGAGCTTTGAGAATATTCTTGCTCCATTCAACTTATCCAATAACTCATCAATGACCGGAATCGGGAATCGGTCCTTGATTGTGATCTTGTTAAGAGAACGATAGTCGACACACATACGCCATGATCCATCACGCTTTTTAACTAAGACGACTGGTGATGAATAAGGGCTATTACTGGCCGTGATCACGCCAGTAGATAACATTCCCGCCACTAACTTCTCTATCTCTGCCTTCTGATAATGAGGGTAATGATAGGGCTTGATACACACTGGTTCGCTTCCTTCCATGAAGGGAATCTTGTGATCATGCGCTCGTGGAGGTGGTAGACCTTTGGGCTTTTCAAACACATCTTGGAATTCTTCCAAAATTTGCTGCAATGGTGGAGGTTGACATGCAACCTCAACTTTTGGAAGTGGAGTCCCAAGTGTGAACAAGTGGAGCAACACCCTCTTTTTTGATTTTTTGAATTCTCGGCTGAATTGTAGATCCCCAATTATCTGGTCCCTTGGAACAGATATGCCTTGGAGAGACACTTCTCTATCTTCTATCTTGAATTTCATCTGCAACTTTGCGAAGTCCCACAAAATTGGACCAAGTGTACTCAACCATTGAGTGCCCAACACAATATCATATCCTTCTAATGGAAGCAAATAAAAATCCACAAGAACAGGTATTCCTTGCAAAATTAATTTAACATTTGTACACTTACCTAGACTGGATAACTTTTCACCAGAAGCAACCACAACCTCAAACTTTCCTCCTCTCTCAGGTTGTAAGGCCACCTTCCTAGCAAGAATTACACTAATGAAATTATGAGTGCTTCCTGAATCCACCAAAACGATGGTTGATATGTGTCCAACGCCTCCTTTTACCCGCATTGTTTTTGGTGCGCGTGCACCGAAATCGCATGCAAGGAAATCTCAGGCACCTCTTTGTAGTCCTCTTGAACAGATTCTTCCATGTCCATAATAACGTCGCCATCTTCTTCTTCATAGTAGGCCTCAATTAAGAACAACTTTTTGCATCGATGCCCAGGAACAAACTTCTCGTTGCAGTTGTAACACAAGCCCTTCGCGCATCACTCTTGCAATTCAGTCGGTGACATTCGCCAAACTGGAAGTGTAGCACCGGTGTTAATGGTCTCCTTGTTTGTCACCTTCTTCAAATCAACCGTGGGAGTAGTTCGCCGTTGTGAGATATTGTGAGCTTCATACAACCGGGCAAGTCCAATGGTGGATGACAAGTTTGTAGGACGACCAGATAGTACATCAGCCTTGATTAAGTCTTTTAATCCGCTAATGAAACAACTAACTTGGCGGTCTTGAGGAAGTTGTCCAACTTTAGATAATAACCTCTCAAATTGGGTCTGATAGTCACGTACTGAACCAACTTGTTGCAGCTTCGTTAACTCTCCAAAAAAGTCTTGGAATTGGGTGGGGCCATACCGAGCATGCAAGCCATCAACAAACTCTTTCCAGGTCATCACATCCTCCTCTTGTTTCAACAATTGATACCATAACTGAGCATCACCCTCCAAGTGGAAAGATGCAAGTGGCACACGATCTTCTTCCGGTATTTGATGGAATTGAAATTTTTTTTCCACTCGACATATCCAACTCGTTGTATCTCCTTCGCCATTAAAGCTAGGGAGGTCGAGTTTGACAAATTTTGGAGCATATGAATGTGGTGTTCCCGTCTGGCGGGTTCCTAGATTGTTGCCAGGTCATCCACCATGGGTCTGAAGTGGAGCCACTGAATTCTCTCCATTCTCACGCTCCATATTCGCTGGTGGTATGATGATTTGTGAATTCAACTTGCTAACGATTTCGGCAAGCTGTGCCATAATTTGTTGTTGACCAGCGGTAAGAGAGCCTACTTCGTTCTCCAAACTCTCCACTCTTTGATCCATGCCCTTGCTCTGATACCACAATGGTACGTACTGGGGAGTACCCTGCTTTTGTTTCTTGGAACCTATTGTAACAGGATAAAAAGGAAAACAATACAATAGTTTGGGTTGACTGAGGAACCCTGGCCTCCATTTAAACACAAGTGTTTGAGAATAAATGAACCACACACTTCTCTTATTCATGACTAGCCAATCTTATATTGGTAACCTCAACGTTCACAACCATAAAATTAGGAAAAGAAGTTAGACCCACTAGTTCCCTTGAAACCAAGTCAAACCCAACTACTAACAACTATCACTAAAAACTAGGATTACATCTGCAAGGATAACAACCTCAACAGAAATATTATTTAAAAAAGCAATAACTAAAAAGCAACAAAAACAGCCACGCAACACACCAAGTCAACCTTGATCTCTTATTACCAAATTTTTTCTCCATGTATAGATTTTAATGCACCATGACAAAATCATGGTTGTGAAGTAGAAACTTTTCTCAACTTGAAGGACTCGTATCAATAGTACTACAAACATATTCTGTTTGGAAAAATGTCTAGTATCCCTTTGTCATGTTTGCGTTGACAATTTTATTACATTTATTGAGTCCGTTATTTATTATTTATTTATTTATTTTTTACATTTATTGAGTCTGTTATGTTAGGTTTTTTATAGCTGCATCCCATGAAACATTCCAGATTTTGTAACATGAAACTATAATTTGTTTATTAGTGAACTAGCGGTTAACACGGCTAATGTGACAATAATAATAATAAAATAATATTTTTTAAATTTACTTTATAAAATTTATAAGATTATTTAGGATAAATTTCACACTCCTCTCTTATGTTTTATCACTTTCTTACTTTGACTTTAAATTTTTTTATTGTTTTTTTCCCCACCCTTCCCCTCCACCCCACTCCACTCCACTCCACTCCACTCCACTTTGACCCTTCCTTTATGTTTCAAACTTTCCTCAAATTACTCTTAAGACTAACTTTTGTCAAAAAATAAATAGAAAAATGCCACGTTGGCATCCACTTGGCTCCAAGTGTCATAAATAATATTGTGATACTAAACCCAAACCCAAACCCACTTGCCCGTCCATAATTTCTATCTGAATGTTCTTCCTCTACTCAAAGAAGCCATTTGGGATGAGAGTAAAAAGCTGCATTTTGCAGCAAGACAAAAACGCAGATGGGCAACCATAAACACAAGAAAACCATTTGGAAGTACAAAAAATGCCAACCTGTGAAATTACGTAACTACCCTCCATGTTAACAATTTGGGCCAAGGGAAATGTTGGACAATCTTCACTGTATTTAAATAAATAAAAACAGATTTTATTTTGTTACAAAAACAAAATTAAAATCTGATTAAATAAACAAATAAAACAGAATAATAAATTAAGCAACTTACTTGATTAATTTTCTTTGAATAATTATCTGATCAAGTCCAGTGTTTGACACTGTGTCCTTAAGACAGATTCGTCCTCTCCACGGTGCTTTCAGAATTTGGACGTCTATCTCCCAAGATAAAATGATCTACTACAAACAATAGCAGCACTACAAATTGTTTGCCTAACGAACACACTAAGTGTTTATACTCTCTCTGACAAGAAAATAATGCAGCAAAATGAAGAGGATGTTTGCAGAATTATGAAGGACGGAAATTAGAGTTCCAAAAATCCAAATGAGGGTTGTCCTATTTATAGATGGAATGGTGGCTCTAGGTTTTGAATTGAACAGGTATGATACCTGTTGGTTTTGAATTCAAACAGATTTGAATCTGTTGGGTTACAATTCAAACAGATAACAAAAACGGGAAGGGCCTTGTTTGGGTGTACAGTAAATCCGGATCAGATTATTTCCGGTTTAATACGGAAAGGGCCCTGTTTGGATGTACAGAAAAACCAAACCAGTTTAATTTGAATTCTGGATTTTATTTTACCAAAAATAAAATTAAATTCAAATGTTTTTGACGCAAAAAGATTAGTATTGGACCGGACAACCCAACCCAACCACGCACCCGTGCCCAAGCCCAGCCTAGCCCGCCCGCCGACCGGACGGGGACGGCGGTGGCGGCGCGCGCGCGCGCGTGTGGTGATTTTTTAGTCCAAAGGGTCTAGCCCATTTTGCCTATAACCTCTCCCTCTAAAACACTTGGGTACCCCTTGGGGCACACCCAAGTACCAAACTCATGCCTTATAAACCCATTCAAAACTTCCCACCAAATCAATGTGGGACAAGCCTTATTCAAACCTTTAAGGGTTTCCACCAAAACTCCATTTCCATGGAGCACACTTTGGCTTCAATTTCCCATTCACTCGGTAATGGTTTTGAGCAACCAAATATACCACGTGAATCACAACGCGGCATAGAACGCGTTACCACTTTGACCCGCGTAAATTGACGCATGGGGCCCACCTAAATATTAGACCAAACTAAGGATAAAATTCTGGTTTTACCCAGAATTTATAACCATTTCCAACAATCCCCCACATGAATGGAATTTGATGACAATGGAAATGTAACAATATGTAGATTTATCGAAAAAGTATAAGTCGAAAATATCTTGCATCAGGATAGGTAGTTTTCGGCCTTGAACCTTCCCTAGTGATAACCTATTGGACTTACTGGCTAACCAATGGACGCGATGCCTTGAATTGTTCAGCTGTTTGTGTAAGCCAAGACAATAGATTTCACACAAAATATCTTCTAAGACATCGTGGTTCTCACTGTTGTGTTCATTTTGGCCTTGGATGCTCCTGGTTTTCATGAGTGTTTCTAGAGAATGTAGCCTCTTTCATTCTCATAGAACCGGCCCGAGTTCGACACTCATATAGGTGATTCTTATTGTGAGTATCTCCTTATACTCGTCTTGATTTTATGCTTTAATCAAGATATAAGTAATCATTAAAAGCGAAGCTTATCCTTATACCCCTGCAGACAACATATGTTGCAGATATCACTCTTACCATAGGAATGGGTAAGGAATTTTAATCCCTTGGTGATTTCTGGCGAGCCATACATAACTTAGTTGTCCCTTTGAACTTAGTTCTTGGGATCTCCAGTCATATAAGTAGGGTTACCATTATGACGACTCTTATGTAATAGGCTTTAATCCCATTCCCTTCGATGAACTATACACTAACTCTTTTGTCAAACCTTTTGTTAACGGATCTGCAATATTCTCTTTAGATTTTATACAATCTATTGAGATTATTTCGTTTGACAACAATTGCCTTACGGTATTATGTCGACGACGAATATGTCGTGACTTACCGTTATACATATGATTCTGTGCCCTGCTTATTGCAGATTGACTATCACAATGAATGCAAATAGCTGGCACAGGTTTTGGCCACATTGAAATGTCTTCTAAGAAGTGACGAAGCCATTCTGCTTCTTCTCCTGCTTTGTCTAAAGCAATGAACTTGGATTCCATTGTGGATCGTGCGATGCATGTTTGTTTCGTGGATTTCTAAGAAACAGCAGCGCCTCCCAGAGTAAAGACATATCCACTTGTGGATTTTGAATCTTTAGTATCCGATATCCAATTTGCATCACAATAACCTTCAAGTACTGCTGGATATTGAGTAAAGTTCAAACCATGATCACGGGTGAATCTTAGATATCTAAGAACCTGAATGATCGCTTTCCAATGGTCTTCTCCGGGGTTACTAGTGTACATACTCAATTTACTGATAGCGTAAGCTATATCAAGACGAGTACAATTCATTAGGTACATTAGGCTTCCAATGATTTGGGAGTATTTTAACTGAGACACTGCATCACCTTTATTTTTCGATAAATAAAGACTGATGTCTACAGGTGTTCTAGCTAAATTCAAATCATCCTTGATAAATTTATCAAGTATTTTCTCTATATAATGGATTGAGATAATGCATATCCGTCAGATGTTTTAGTAATTTTCATTCCTAATATAACATCTGCGACCCCCATATCTTTCATATCAAATCTTTTGTTAAGCATTTGTTAGTTGATTTGATCATGTTTTGACTGCTTCCAATGATAAGCATGTCATCCACATAAAGACAAACTATGACATATCCTTGGTCAGTGTTTTTAACATAGACGCATTTGTCACATTCGTTTATCTTAAACCGATTAGTAAGCATTGCATGATCAAAATTTTCATGCTATTGCTTAGGTGCTTGTTTTAATCCATAAAAGGGATTTTACAAGCTGACAAACTTTCTTTTCTTGCCCCGACACTACAAACCCTTCGGGTTGCTCCATATAGATCTCTTCATTTAGATCACCGTTTAAGAAAGCTGTTTTAACATCCATTTGATGTATTTCTAATTTAAAAAACGCTGCTATAGCAATAAGCATGCGAATGGATGTTATTCTTGTCACAGAGGAATATGTGTCAAAATAGTCCAGACCTTCCTTTTGTCTGTAACCTTTAACTACAAGTCTTGCTTTATACTTGTCAATTGAACCATCTGCTTTCATTTTTCTCTTGAATATCCATTTATATCCAAGAGGTTTAGAACCTGGTAGAAGATCCACCAATTCCCAAGTATGATTTTGCATAATGGATTCAATTTCATTATAAACAACCTCTTTCCACAAAGGTGCTTCAAGACCTGTCATTGCTGTCTTAAAGCTTTGAGGTTCATTTTCTAATAAGTATGTTAGAAAATCTGGACCAAAGGATTTTGATGTTCTCGCTCTCTTACTTCTTCTTGGTTCATCATCAGTTAAATCCTGTTGGTTGAGACCATTACTAGTCTCTTGTGTTTGATTGTCAGTAGTCTCTTGACTTTGTGTACAATCATAAGTTCTTTTCTGTGAACTTATTTCCTGTCCTTTCTTGTAGGGAAAGACATATTCAAAAAATACAGCATTCCTTGACTCTATAATAGTGTTCACATGTATATCAGGCATTTTTGATTTATAAGTCAGAAACCGATATGCACTACTATTCTGAGCATAACCAATAAACACACAATCTACTGTTTTTGGTCCAATCTTAGTCTTTTTAGGAATAGAAACTTCAACTTTTGCCAAACACTCCCACACTTTTAAGTATTTGTAGGAAGGCGGTCGACCTTTTCCACAATTCATAAGGAGTGCTGTTGGTTTTCTTGTGGGGTATTCTGTTAAGAACATAATTAGCAGACAATATTGCTTCCCCCCACAAGTTCTGTGGTAAACCTGAACTTAGTAACATGGCATTCATCATTTCTTTTAGGGTTCTATTCTTCCTTTCAGCAATTCCATTTTGCTGTGGAGAATAAGGGGCTGTAGTTTGGTGAATAATGCCATGTTGTGCACAAAATTCATTTAATGGTGCATCATATTCACCACCCCTATCACTTTTGATTAAAAAACAAAATATATAACATTCATCACTTGTTGTCTATGATGTGCTTGATTCATAAATTTCAAATCATGATTCATAAATTTCAAATGAAAAATCCACAATAATTATGACTACACAAATCAGAATTAATGTTTTGACAAAATCATATCCTCATAAAAATTTTGCCTAAGAAACAAACAAATCAAAAATCTTATTTGATTGCATAAATTCTTGCAACTCATTTACGAATAAGTAACACTGTCATAAAAATATTTGTGACAGAAGAAAATTAAAATATCTCATCTAATGCAAGAGATACACCCCCATATAAATAAAATGGTTTATGGTTTAACAAATTCTACTACGCAAGTAAAATAATAATTGACAACATTTTATGTCACATATTCAACAAATAATAATCCACATAAAAGATTTTTCAAAATTTACTTCCAATTAAATGGAACAATATAACTACATACATCTTCATGTTTAAATTTCTCTGATGTTTAAACACCCATTCAAAATTGATTGGAAAAACTCAAATTAATCAACATATCAATTTAACATTCCAAATCACATGAAATTGTTGTTAGGAAATAACTTGAGTTGATATCATACATGCATATCAAACACATCAACTAAAAATAATAAATTAACAAAATAAATTAATCATGCATGATCCCAAAACGTGCATCATGAAATAAAAAGATTCTCAACTCATAAATAAAATTCAATGCGTTTTGAATTTTAAACTCAAAAATGACAAAACATACCTTCATTTAATCAGTTTGATTTGTACATAAATAAACTAATTAAATATGCATTCAAATGTTCTTGTGAATATATATATTTTTTCGACTCATGTGCAGAAACTATTCACGACTACGGATCCATACACAGAAAATAAAGAATGATTTAGAAAATCAAAAATAATCTTGCTACAAAGGTTTCTTCATAATAAAACTGAAATTTAGTTTGTAAAACTAATATATAACTCCAGAATTAAACACTTCCATGTATACTCATAATGAACTATGAAAAAGTCAAAGAATTAACACCTTTTCACAAAGGGTTCAAAAATTAAGTGATCTCCCAAATGAAACCATAAGTCACGTACAATATTTAAAGATTGTAATCGAAACACAAAATTACATCATTGATTAACAAAATTAATTTTCTAGTTACTAAAACCACAAAATAAATTATAATACAAAATAATTTTATTTTCTATGTTACTAAAACTAGAAAATAACATACCACAAATTAATTTTCTAGTTACTAAAACCAGAAAATAAATTATAACACAAAATAATTTTATTTTTCTTGTTACTAAAACTAGAAAATAATATAATTTTATTTTCCTTATTACTAAAACTAGAAAAATAAAATACCCAAATAATATCTGATTACAAAAATCAGAAAAACACAAAATAATTTTATTTTCCTTGTTACTAAAACTAGAAAAATAAAATGCCAAAATAATTTTCTGTAACACCAAATAATATTATACAATTGTTAATGACACAAGTATATTACTACTAGTTGTCAAAGAAAAGAGACAGTATATTACTACTATCTGTCAAATAGCATAAACCACTATTTGTTTTTCCAACCAGAATATTATTTTGGAAACAGAAATTAAATACAATGAAGATACCAAAATATTATGTCTTAAGATTGTTGGAATTATTGGACAATTTTACTGTATTTAAATAAATAAAAACAGATTTTATTTTGTTACAAAAACAAAATTAAAATCTGATTAAATAAACAAATAAAACAGAATAATAAATTAAACAACTTACTTGATTAATTTTCTTTGAATAATTATCTGATCAAGTCTAGTGTTTGACACTGTGTCCTTAAGACAGATTCGTTCTCTCCACGGTACTTTCAGAATTTGGACATCTATCTCCCAGGATAAAATGATCTACTACAAACAATAGCAGCACTACAAATTGTTTGCCTAACGAACACACTAAGTGTTTATACTCTCTCTGACAAGAAAATAATGCAGCAAAATGAAGAGGATGTTTGCAGAATTATGAAGGACGAAAATTAGAGTTCCAAAAATCCAAATGAGGGTTGTCCTATTTATAGATGGAATGGTGGCTCTAGGTTTTGAATTGAACAGGTATGATACCTGTTGGTTTTGAATTCAAACAGATTTGAATCTGTTGGGTTATAATTCAAACAGATAACAAAAACGGGAAGGGCCTTGTTTGGGTGTACAGTAAATCCGGATTGGATTATTTCCGGTTTAATACGGGAAGGGCCCTGTTTGGATGTACAGAAAAACCAAACCAGTTTAATTTGAATTCTGGATTTTATTTTACCAAAATTAAAATTAAATTTAAATGTTTTTGACCCAAAAAGATCAGTATTGGGCCGGACAAGCCCAAGCCCAGCCTAGCCCGCCCGACCGACCGGACGGACGGCGGCGCGCGCGCGCGCGTGTGTGGTGATTTTTTAGTCCAAAGGGTCTAGCTCATTTTGCCCATAACCTCTCCCTCTAAAACACTTGGGTACCCCTTGGGGCACACCCCAAGTACCAAACTCATGCCTTATAAACCCATTCAAAACTTCCCACTAAATCAATGTGGGACAAGCCTTATTCAAACTTTTAAGGGTTTTCCACCAAAACTCCATTTCCATGGAGCACACTTTGGCTTCAATTTCCCATTCACTCGGTAATGGTTTTGAGCAACCAACCACGTGTATCACAACGCGGCATAAAACGCGTTACCACTTTGACTCGCGTAAATCGACGCATGGGGCCCACCTAAATATTAGACCAAACTAAGGATAAAATTCTGGTTTTACCCAGAATTTATAACCATTTCCAACAGGAAAAACACTTTCTCATTTCCTCTTCGTCTCCTCTGCTGCCAATTCTTCCTTCTCGCTGTTGCTCACCTCTGCAACTTCTTCCCACAACTCACGACGTAATTGTCTGTCGTCGACGCTACTTCCGGACTCGTACTCTACGTCCTCATGCTCGCTGGATCTGCAGTATTAGGTAAGGCCAGAAACCCTCCTCCATTGTTATCTGGTTACTATTTTTCCAGAACCATTTTCATGGAAAATTGGAGTAAAACATAAGAGATAAGTTGTTGTATGATAGTTGTATGCTGCTGATGTTGTATAACACTTGGATTAAGAAACAAGATTTTCAAATTTGCATAAATTATTCAGTTTTCACCAAACCCTTCTTGTTCTTCAAAACCCAGATCTGAAACTTTTGTGGGTAGGAATAAGATTTAGCAACAACTTTTCGTAGTTTTGCGATTCTAAAAAGGAACTTCTAACAATTAATTGTTTGGATTTATTTGATTTCTTGGTCTTTGATCAGTGCTAGATTACATGCTTTCAACTCTGTTCTAATTTTCTAGCATGTTCTATTTTGTATGATCAACCTTAATTTGAAGTGTTTGTTATTGCACTTGTTGGGAAAAAAAAATATAAAAGCTTTCTTTTTTATTGGCTGCCTTTATTTGAAGTTCATTATTACTTGTTAATCTAGGATATTAAAGATCTGTTTGGAAGGATGGATGGATGTTAATGTAGGATCTAACAATATGTTTATTTTAATCACTTTTCCCATTATGTTCCTTTTCCCTCCAAAAATCCCCACTGAAATGTTTGATTCAAACACAAGTTTAGTGTGAAAAAGTTGAAAACAAAAAAGGTAGAAACCTCATCAGGATATGTGGCGAAAGGAAAAAGTTAAACATATATATAGAAAAATTATACATAATATTATAATAATTATAATTTTGCAATTACAAATTATGGTGATATAATATTTGATTCCAAATGAGTATATATACATAGACCACAACATGTTAAAGGTCTTTTTTGCTTAGCTGCTTCACATGTTTGCCACTCCAATCATTACTCGATTTTCCAGGCAACATATGCTCAAAAAATGCACATTTGACAAACAATGCAAAAGGGAAGAAAAAGCAAGGCCTTAGCATGTGTGTGTTTAACCTAGGTTCTAATCAATTATCTTCATGATCTGTTAAGACTTAGATGAATGTTGATCTCATGCAATAGTGTAGTACTTGCAATGTCACTGTAATTACGTGATAATAAGGATCATTTGTTATGTGTTTTTTTTTTTTTTGTGTGGATAAGACACATCAACATAATACATCGTTTAATAATTTGAGTTTAAAATTAAAGTAAAATAGTATTAAAAGTATTGCGTATATGTTAAACTACACAACCTAAAATGATATCATTTGGTTTTACCTTTAAACCTAATTCATTGAATGTGACATTTCAAGACCGTTGTGTAGAGATTCATGGTAAACAATTTTAATCCCTAATTATCGTAAATTATCTCGTATGTCATAAGGTGTGGCTTTTCAAGTGTTTACTTTGTTCACACTTCAAAACAAAATAGTGACATAGCCTCTATTATTGAGTTCGTGTATTTGTATTTATAATTCTATTTTAGATGAGAAGCTTATTCAATCTCATACTCAACGTGCTAGTTGACTCTAATACTATATGACATGAATTCTATGAATAAAAATTTACACAAGGGGAGAGCATTCAAAAATATTTATATTCACATAGTGGGATAGAACTAGTAGAGAATTACCTATACTATTCATAGTACAAAGGTTGTTCTGTAATACCTAAGAAACACAACGAATGCAACTAACGAACACGAATGTCACAAATAAATGAAAATAATCAAACCATTGACCAAACACCGTCGATCCAACCGTAGATTCTGTTTTGCAGTTGAAAACAGATTGACTGGTCAGCAACAAAAAAATTAAGATTATAGAGATGGCGTCCTCCATATCAACTGCCACTTCGTCATGGCCATCGAGAATGTGTGCATGTGGCTTTGGACATTGCATTGTCAAGATTTCCAGATCTGCCAAAAACCCAGGGCGTGCGTACTACATTTGCCCTAGTCGTATGGTGTGTTTGTGTTACCCATCTCTTGTGCAGTTAGTCATGTGATTGTTCATTTGTCGTTATGGCGCATATCATGCAGTCTAACTATGTATTTCACTTTTGTACGACAGCGATGTGTTGCGTGGGTTGGTTGGTGTGACGAGTTTCACAGCGAAAGATTTGCTACTAACCACCCACCTAATGTTGTCGATACGGGGTTACGTACGAACGTTGTTCGCATAGATCAGAGCCTACGTATGCTTAGGACTGTCATCGGTGTTTTGTGCGTCACTATTTTTGTGTTGTTGTTTCGTATGTGATCTATTGCCATGGATGTTGTGACATGCACGTTTGGTTTTGTATCACCTATGTTGTTGTTGTCAGTATTGTGTTCATCCTGTATGACATAATATTTAGGCAAAGTGTTATAAAAACCATCTTATTCTGTTGGGGTTTTGTACTAGTATATGTAGAATTTATTTAATTGTCTATGGACTTGGGTTTCGGATGTGGACATGAAAAACATATACTTCAATTTTGTCAAACTGATACATCATTAACTGTATAAGCAGGATTGCATTTCTCATAACTCCAGCTACACCAATCGCACTAGCCATGGCAACGAACCGTTCGTCACCCCGTACCCCTTCCAAGAACCGAGGTAAGGTAGTTATATCAACCTAACAACAACCAGTCCACAAATGCCAGTTCGACAATGACAATACAAAGTTGTTTCTACAACTCGTCATAGCTGAAATGGACGCGGGTAATCGACAACCGTGCGGAGTGGGTAAAAGAACGTTGCGAACAAGTTTTTGGACAAAGCTAGCCTTCTACATTTGGCCAAACAAATGAAAAACAAATATGACAACTTGAAGAAAGATTGGGTTGCATGGAAGAAGCTGGAGAATGCCAGTCAAGGCTTGACAAGACTTAGGTACGGCCAAGAGACGGGTTTGTTCACAGCTTCTAACCATTAGTGGGCAAAAATGCAAGCGGTATGTCCTACAATAATTTTTTTTCCTTTACTCCTGTACTATTTATGATTTGTAGTGCAATATTTTGCTTACAGAACTACTTTCTAAAATCAAAGCAATTGCTGAATACATTGAAGTTGTCGTCCAAGATAATTGTGCCACATTTACAATTATTAGTTTTAATGTTTTCATTACTAGTTGGTACATTGTTAAACTTTTTTCTTGTGCACCGCACAACTTTGCATGAGTTTACAATTATTTATATGCTTTCAATTATTGTCTTTGAATTATTACTGGAACTGATTATTGTTGGAGTAAAACATTGTATAATATAAATGTGTCTATTCTTTTGTCTCAGATGAACAACCGATGTGCTAAGTTCAAGACGAAGCCTCTAGAGCACTTAGAGCTCATGGAAATGGTGTACTCGGGCGCAGCTGCGATGGGGAAATATGTGTGGACTCCAACTGAACTGCGCGATGATGATGCTGCCGCAGCCAATGCAACTGAGGACAGTGGCATGGGACCTCTCAGTGCTGGCACACTACCACATCCAGGCCATGATACTGTTGAGGAGAACGTGGTGGATAGTTCCTTGTTCAACGATGCTCCCCCACAGTCTGTCGCTGACGGATCAGCCAATACAAAATGTTGCAAGCGGCCAGCGCCTGGTACTGTCGCTAGCAGCATGGACAACCTTGTGGAGGCTGTCAGCAAACAAAGCCGGGAATTGAAAATTACACAATATGTTGTCACAGGGAAGGGTGAGAACACTGTGGGGGACTGTCTTGCAAGGCGAATGAGCACACTAGGATTAGAGCCTGACGGTAAGTTGTTCTCATTCGCTTGCGGCATAATGGATTCACCCGATAATCGTGACCTCATCATGTCTCTCCCCTAGGATTACATTGTCAACTGGTTGAAAGAGAAGCATGCCTGCACGCCAGCCAATGTTGGCAGGAAACGTGAATGGGACGTACGTCTGTTCAGGAGTGATGGTGTGGTTGATATGAATTAAGCTTCTGCTATTGCACTGACTTTTGTAGTGCTGCCATGGTACTGTAGTTTAAATGTTTGGGGACTTTAATGTTCTGGATTTTTTTTTTGCTTCTGTGTTGTTTTCAAAATATGTTTTTAGAAGAACCATATGTTTGACAGTAGTGTACTCGTTAATTTCACTTGTGATGGGTCGATTTAGTTAAGTTTGGAAACAGGACGACTATTTATATGTTATTCTTGTTTGTTATTGTTGTCAAATTTGCTATTTTTAGTTGAGAAGAAGTTTTGTTGTTGTTGTTGTTTTTTTTTTTTTTTTTCGTTGTGTTAATTGTTGCAGGGTTGAACTTATTTGTCTTTATGTTGGTAGATGGGAGGAGTAGGTTTTCACCCATAGTGTATGACATGGGTAATGCCTGCAAAGTGTACAAGCTAGTACATGCCATTGTTGTGTCACATGTTGGACTTCTCAAATGAAGAATGGCAATGGAATCTATTGTATGCATCATGTACTACATTTTAGATTTGTATGTCGCAGTGTGTACAAAATTGCAATATTTATGTGGTAATTTCTTGTGAAAATTTCAGTATTTATTTATGTGGTTGTTCATTTGTGGTTCAATTTATTTATTTATTTATATTGCTGTATTAATTTATTTATTTACATTTTTGTAGTTATTTCTCAATTTATTTACTTAGTTTGGTATTTAGTTATTTACTTATTTTTATTTTCTATATTTATTTACTTATTTTTTGTTATATTTGTTGATTTATTTATATTTCTGTATTTATTTATTTATTTATGTTCTATTTATTTTTTTTAAATAAATACAGTTGATGTATTTATTTATTTCTGGTTCTGTTTATTTATTTATTTACAGTTTCTATATTTATTTATTTACTTAATTTCGATTGTATTTAGTTATTTATATATTTTTATTTTCACACTTTATTTACTTATTTTTCGTTATATTTTTTGATTTAGTTATATTTATGTATTAATTAATTAATTTATTTATTTCCGGTTCTATTTATTTATTTATTTACAGTTTCTGTATTTATTTATGTACTTAATTTTGGTTGTATTTATTTATTAACTTATTTATTTATTTTTGGTTCGATTTATTTATTTATTCATATTTCTATGCCTATGTAATTATTTAAATATTGCTTGTGCAATATTTATGTATTTATTTGTGTGTCACATGTTCGTGATGCAAATGAAACTGTTGCTTATTGTTGCTAATGCGATGGATGAATGAGAATGGAATCTGGCAACCACTTTTCAGCATGTACATTGAATCATAAGGTATTGTCACATCTCTGTTCTGTATGCATCACATGGAAACAGTTGCATGTGGTACTTTAACTTGTCAAACAAGTGCTATATATGGAGATGATGGTATGTTCGTCTGGAAACAACATCTTAGTGGCACATAATCAGTTTAGTTGTTGTTGTCTTCCAGATTTGCCTTATGTGGAAAAATTGCTGCATTTCATTTTTTGTTCAGTCCACAGTAACATAACCCCGCCAAAGGTGTGGTACGTGTCTGACATTAATATATATTTACACAACCATTTAATGTATTTATTGGAACCCAAACCATTTGGCCAACAAATGTTGGAAACTATAAAAAGTGGTTACTGTCGACAAACCTAGATAAATTGGATCATTTTTTTTTTCCGGTATTAATGGTTCCAATCCAACTTATTTTATAAAGTGCATGCAATTCTTATATAAGTTTTTCCTGTGGTTTGCAGCGTCCATGGATCTGCAAGAGGGTACTAGCTCCGAAGTCGGTTGCAATGGCCAAATAAATACGTGGACATAAGAGACGATCGGAGAAATGGAATCGATGACATCAATGATATGGGTGGAAATTGCACGCGTTGCTAATGAGTGTGCGTATGTTTATAGGATTCCATTTCACATATCATCATTGACTAGTCTTTTGTGGATGGAGGAGATGTTTCGAGGTCAGAATGAAACATTTTAGCGAAATTTTTGGATGTCAAAGGATGTGTTCTTATTGTTGTGCAAGACATAAGTTGAGGATTTTGGTCTTTTACTACCATAGCGTCCCCATGGTGTGGACGTAGTTGAGAGTGTCGGCATGTTCATATTCGTGTTACGGGGCTTCTCGAGTTGGGATATTGAAGACCGTTTCCAACACTCGGGGGAAATAGTATGGCGTCATATAATGCGCGTTCTTAAAACAATGAAGTTTTTTACAAGTGCACACTGTCGACTGACGAGGTTAAAACACAGCAGACATCCGTACTTAGAGTCTTGACGAAAATATTTTCCATTTCGAGTGAGTTTAATCATTTACCCAACATTTCATGAATAATAACCACATCTTTGTTAACAAGGGATTACAATGTTGAGGGTAATGTGTTCGTCCTTGTCGCTTAATCAATTGCTGTGTGTGCATGCCCAGAACTGTATTGGCACACTAGACGGCACACACGTGGAGGCATATCTCTCGCCACGGGAGGCAGCGCCATATTTTGGCCGTAAAGGACGGTACAGGCAAAACATACTCGCGGTGTGTGATTTTGACTTGTGTTTTACTTTTATCTCTTGCGGATGGGAGGGTAGTATGCACGACGGTAGAGTTTTTAACGAAGTAACACAAGACCCGGCCAAACAATTCCCCACCCCATAGGAAGGTTAGCTGAATTAGAGGTGTTCACATCTTTGTTAGTTGTGTGCATTTCATTGATAAATGATGTTACTAATGCAAAATTATCTTATTAGAACCAGGAAAATATTACCTTGTTGATGCGGGGTACAAGAACCAAAAAGGCTTTTTGGCGCCGTTTAAGGGATGTCGATACCATTAGGAAGAGTTTTGCGCTACTGGACAGGCAAGAAATGTAAATGAAGTTTTCAATACAGCGCACTCCTCCTTATGGAGTGCAATTGAACGTACATTTGGAGTATGGAAAACACACTGGGGATTCCTACATAACTTGCCTCGATATGATTTTGGGAAAGTGCAGGTGCCACTGGTCGGGGCTTCAATGGCACTACATAATTTTATACACCGCAACTTCAATGGCACTAAATTGTAATATTACACTTCCAAAAAATAGGTCAAACACAAACATGGGTAAAAAAGTAAATTTCATAAGTTGGGTAAGGGTGTTTTGGCCATTTTAATGTGATGTGACAATGTAAACAAATATTAAACAAAAAATCCAAAAGCCAGCTTTTTACCAACTTCCCAAATCACTTTCCAAAAAGCCAAAAAGCTTAGTAAAAAGCCAGCTTTTTACCAACTTTCCAAAACATCCCACAAAACCTAGGCCCAATCTCCGTCTCCTCCTGTGCTGCAACACACCACCACCCTTCAATTCCTTCTTCTACCTCTATTCACCTCTTTCTCTACCCTTACCATTTCTTTCATAGCCTCTACCATCTACCTCCACCACGGCCAAGACCCTATACTTCCATTTCATCCATCACAGCCTTCACCTTTACCTTTTAATTCCACCATTCTCAATTTGCATCTTCATCGCTCCATATCCCTCTATTTTGAAAATCGAAGACCCCACTGCAGACCCCATATTGCGCTAGATCCAAGATTGTCGTCACATGTTGTCGCGTGGTCGAACCACCATCACACGCTAGATCCAAGTCAACTTCGCGCATTAGATCTAGGTCTCTAGTGCGCCCATATTGAGGTCACCATTGCACGCCGTCGCATTGTCGTACAACCATTGCAGGTTAGCTCGTTACTAGATCCATCTCACCATCAAGCCGTCAGATCCAAGTCACCGCTGTTGCACCACCATCGTATGTGGTGTTTTTTATTTCAATTTATTTTTTATTTTTTATTTTTTATTTTTTTTTTAAGAGTTAATGGTGGTAGTGGTGGTGGTAGAGGTGGTGGTGGTGGAGGGATAAGGTGGAAGTTAGGGAGGAGGTGCATATTAGGGCTAGGGTTTTGGTGTAGGTAAAGAACAGTGACAGAGGAGAAGAAAAAGAAAGGGCGAGCGGGTTTCGGTTTGGGTTTGGGTTAAAGGGTAGGTTTCGGTTAAATATCATAATATCATTTATGCCACTTGGCGGCCCGTAGATGCCAACGTGGCATTTTCTATTCATTTTTTGACAGAAGTTGGTCTTAGGTGTACTTT
Organism: Camellia japonica; assembly: GCA_030407325.1. Lineage (NCBI taxonomy): Eukaryota > Viridiplantae > Streptophyta > Magnoliopsida > Ericales > Theaceae > Camellia > Camellia japonica. Next base: position 7,950,882 of record JAPPVO010000013.1, read on the forward strand.
GGGAGAAGTTTGAAATATGAATGGTGAATGTGGAAAAAAATAAACTTTAAGAATCAAAATGAGAAAGTGATAAAACATAAGGGGGCTAAAGTGTAATTTACCCAATTATTTATATGTATATGTGTATGTAATATAAAATTATTTTTAAAAATATATTATGATATATGTAATATAAGAAAATGATCTTCATATTCTCGTACTACAAAAAGATAACCCAAACACCAAAATATGGAAGTTTTTACCCATAAATCATGTTTTATACACTTGTATTTTATCAGGTCCATGAACTTTTTTTTTGATAATTAATAAAATCCCATTAAGCATAAGCTTCAATTTGGTTAAAGCATTTTTTCCGTCAGTTTGTGGAGTAAAGCCATCAATTTCCCTCTGCATCAAGCATGCTATTGCTTGTGCCATTTTAAAACAAGTTGCACTTCCTTGCCACATATAGCCAACCTTTGAAGGCTTAACATTTAATTTAAAATAAAAAATATTTGAAACAGTGTTCATCTATCTCCCATTTTTTTTAGAAGAAAAAATGCTATAATTATTATTTCTTTTACCATACGACATGATACACTCCAAAATTCTTATATAACAATTGTATATATATATATGGTCGCCGTGCCTTTTTCGAGTATAAGGCACGTTTCCACTCATATTGTGCCAACTCACTTTATCCCACATCGAAAGAGTCGTCACTTAATTTTATTGAGAATTAAGAAATCTTCAACGACAAAAACTAAACTAAGGACCTGATCTGTTATAATCAGAGATTGTCGGTTCGGGAGCTAAGTACAAAAGGTGAAGGTCTGTGGACACCCCATTTTTGACTAGCCTTAAGACTTGGGCTCTATACGAAAAGCTCCCAATGAAGACACCAAAGGTCGCTCCAAGTAACAAGTAAGGGATTGAGACAGAACTGAACCTTTTCTACAGTTGTTTTGGCCAAAATATTTTCTGGACTCTCAAACCCATTTTCAAAATATTTTTAAGGCAATTGGCACATTTTCATTCATTCTGGCCATTCTAGGCAGTGTATTTTTCAAAAATGTTTGATCCGCTTTTCAAAAAAAGTTAGCTTAGAAAGCCAGAGTGAATGAGAAAACAAGGGAAACCTTTCAAGAAAATATGCTGGACAAGAACAAGTCGGCCGGACAACTTCTTTGCAACACGTCGAACAACTTTGATACGTGGACGTGTCTCTGGGCCTTTTCTTCTTTATTGAACAACTTTCTAAGCAAACATGTCGAGCTACTATACATCGGCTGAGCAAGTCTTATCTGAACTTGCTTTGATGTTAGCCAAACAACTTTCTTGTGAGGGGATCCAGATGGCATATTCCGAGCCCCAAATGCCTATAAAATCAACCCCCCCTCTTGAGGAAAAATGGTTCTAAAATTTTAATCAACTTCCCTAATCCCTAATCCTCTCTAATCACTTCCTCTAATACCTAATCAAATACACTAAGAGAGAGAGAGAGAGAGAGAGAGAGAGAGAGAGTTAGTTTGGTGAGAATTTTAGACAATTTTCTAAATACCTTTGTTTGGATGATTTGGAGCTAGAAGACCTCTATTGATCAAAGGGAGCTTCGTGTTAGAGCTTGTGATCAGCTTGGGCTCTATCTTTGCTAGTCTAGAGGCAATCCCTACTTCCACTTTTGTATTTTCTCTCTAAATCTATCTCTACCTTTTTTTTTGGATTCTATTTTAGAGATCTTTTGAGATTGTTGATTGAATTGCTGCTAGCTTAGTTGGATTCTCTCCTTCTCCCTTACTTATTGTTAGTGGAGGCCTGTATAGAGGCTTTAGCTAAGCCCAAATTGCTTTCTTTTTAATTTTATAGGTTAGAAACCCAAGCACGGTTTCCTCTATGAAAGGAGATAGATTTTCTCCCGAACCTATTTTACATGGATTTGAGCGTTTTACGCTCCTTTTCATGAGCAGGAGAATGAGAATCTCCCTCCTCTCATTAGTGTTTTTGCCCTTTTTACCACTTCTACTAGTTTTGATGACATAGAAGCCCGAATATGGCTTCTTCCTCGAGGATAGACTGGATCTCCCCTCTTACCACTATCTTTCATGGATTTTGGTAGCTTATACTCATTTCTCATGGGTTAGAGTGAAAGAACCTCTCTATCCTCATTGGAGTTTTCTTTATCTTATTTTGTGATTTTCTTAGCTACTATTCATTATACTGTTGCGTGCGTCAGTGATGGGTTTCTCTCCTGCTTTTCTTCACTCTTTATTCTCCTTACTCTTTTGCTCTTTGATTAGGTATCATCATAACCACATGAATAGAATAGAAGCATGCATTCAGGCTTGGACCATTATGTTTAGTTTAATTATATGGCGTGTATTTGTTGTTTCTTATGCCATCTTGATAGTTTCTATAGCCCTTAGGACCCATTGAGTGCGAATTTCGCATTAGATATTGGCTTTAGGATCATGCATTTATTTATTTTGATTATTTTCTATTTTCACTTGGCTGGAGTAGCCGATGAGCATTTCTAAATCCTTTCTTCGCGTATCATTTATTTCATCATCTAGGTTCATGCATTGTTTTCTAACCCTTTACGTTCTTGGTATGGTGCAAAGTGTACTAGGTGAGCTTCTTTCATCTTTGCATCCCGTTTGTGATTGCTTCTTATTATGTCTAGCATGCTATCATGAGGCTATGTGCTTATTGGCTATATCTCTATGATTGCTCATTGTATGGAGGTCTCATTGCCTAAGTTGGAATGGTTCAGATCTCTTTACGCGGCTGATGTCTTAATTTTTCATGAGGTTTCTGCTTGTCAAAATCTTTTCAAAATAGCAAGAGATTAGAGCATCCCAAAATAGGTGATTTGATCTATATTTGTCTCTCTCACATAGTAAAGATAACAATAATAGTAACTAAGCTATATGGACATATCATGTTAATAATTCTCATATAATAGACTAGTAGGGGTCGATCTTTGATCGGGTGAGCGGGGCTGCTCAATTCATGACCTTCCCCCTTTATACCTAAGTTCTCGAGCCGAGATACTTTGATTACGACGAATCATGGCCTTTTCGCAGGAGTCACAGGTTTTCTAATTTTCTCCAAAAGATTAGCTGGCAACTTTGAGACTAGTGATGTAGTCCATTTTTGGCATTTCCTGTGATTAGTTGATTTTCTATGGAATTGCCAAATTTGGACTCTTATTCCATTTCACATTGCACCCCTGAAATCAGATCGAGGGTACAAACTCTCAGGCACGCTGGGACCCCCCCGTTTGGGAGGTCCCACAATTTCTAGGGACTCTATTGAAGAGAACTAAAGGAATTTGACTCGAAATTTTTTGATATGAGATTTATTAAAATTGAGATATGTTCATTGCATTTTCATTTGCATTGGTTTTCTTAAATCCATTGCATTCGTCACCTATCACTCTCGGATGGCTTGCTATATAGGACGGCTCACTGGACATTGTCTTTGTCAGGCTGGGAATGCAAACCCTTGGATCTTGATCATTACCTACGGTTTGATCTCCTTCTGTTGCTCGATAAAGGGTTAGAGAGGTATTTAGGTGATCATATCGAGAAACCCTCTTTGACTTTATCGTATCCATTGCATATAGTGAGCTGTAGGACCTTCCAAATTAGGACAGAATACTCACTCTCTCTAGGTTGTTGTGATGCTCCTTTGTATGAATAGAGAAACCCTAGATCTCTTCCAAAAATAAGACAGTGTAACCCTAGCCCCTGTAGGGGTATTTTCATTTACCTGCTATGTGCTATATACTGGGACGTGTAAAGAGGTTCTGTCAGATCAATTTGAGGAATATTATTTGAGTACAAAGTTTTAGTTTTGGTGGGCCTCTACAGGGGCACTACATAATTGGAGGATCTTTGTTCTTTTCTTTTGCTAGGAGGTTCAGCACTATTGCTTTAGATAAACCTAGCATTCCCTAGGTTCAGTGGACTCATTCAAGTCGTTTGTGGAAAGTTAGTGATCTTGCTCAGGGGCAGCTAGTGCTAGTATCTTCACCATCACCAAATGACTCATTCAATCATTTTTCCTCCAGTTCAGTATCACCTTCAGTTATGACCTAATTTTCTATTGATATCACATAAATGATAACCATACTACAAAATATCATCGATGCTCTAAATCAAACAGTCACTACTTAGGCTAGGACTATAGCCGACATGTAAGGCCAACCTGGGGCACCGACAACTCCTTATGTTCTTAGGGTTCTCCTTGTTTCGCCAGTTCATCCATCACTAACTGTAGCATTGAATGCTGAGGATTTCTATGGTCTAAACCCAAATCCCTAGGATGACCCAATCCTTGCTCTACAACTGGCTGTTGGAGGACTTTTCCCTCTAGATTTGGTTGAGCATGATCCAACAATCTAGAGAATTGCCAAGTTTGAGAAAGTCTTGAGAAAGACTTAAAGAATCAATAACATCCCTGATATAGAAGATGGGTACACAAAAATAGTAGTCAGATTACCAGAAATATTCAAGATGCCACACATTAATTGTTTTGACAATACTGGTGACCAAATTGTTCGTTTCCACATGTTCTCTGATATCTTGAGGCCCATGGGATTAACCTGAGCAGAAAAACCTTTTATGTTTGGAAGAACCTTGTCTGGAGTCATCGCTACCTAGTATGGAAAATTAGAGGATAAGGTGAAAAGGAATTGGGAAGAATTGGCTGAAGCTTTTGTGTCTCAGTACTCTTACAACACGTAGATCGAGGTTACCACTCAACAATTAGAGGCAAGTGGCAGGAGCCTAATGAGAAATTCAGTGACTTGATTAGTTGTTGGAGGAGTATAGCCGGTAGATGACTAATTGTGTCAGTAAAAAGGATCTGGTTTGAATTGTGATACGACATTTGAACAATCAGCTCATGAAGAGAATGATTGTTCTTTCTTTGTTCAACTTTAAAGACTTATATGAGATTGGGGCTCAGATTGAGGATGCTTTGAACCAAGGATTGATAGTTGAGGAAACTGAGACTACAAAGAAATCCTATGTTTGAAATGCCAATGTTGTGGCTGCCAACACCAAAACTGTTGAAGTCAACTCAGTAACCACCCAACTCGATGCGGCCAACCCATTTGGCAATGCCACTTAGCAAACTACCAACCAAACCCGAGTCCAAAACTGATCTTTCATCCCTTACATATGAACCCAACTCATGCCATGAAAATCCTTTTGGACAAGAGGCACCTTAAACTCCTTGAACCGCGACTACTTCCCAACCTATTCCTACCAAAACATGACCCTACAAAATACTGTGCCTTCCATTAACAACACGGTCATGAAATTGACTGATGTTTCTACCTTTGCCATGACATATAGGAACTTATAGATAACAAAACCATTACACCACTACAGAAACCAAATGTCACCAACAATCCACTTCTGAACCATGAAATAATTTCCCTACCCCCGAATGTTAACCTTATCCATACACTTCCTATCTTCGACCCTAGCCTATACATCGTTTCATTCCATTTATGGAAACTTGAGGTGTGCATTCCCGTATGCACAAACTTGTGTGTTTTGAGTGTACCCCAATCAAACCCAACATTGGTATCGAGAGTTGTGGCCCTAGCAGAATTGCGCCAAAAGGGTAAATAGCAAAGGAAGTGATACAAAGAAATCAATACAACTGTAGGTCAAATGAAACTCTGTAATGCAACAGTGTTTGCCAAGATAGAGACTGAGCTTGTAGGGAAAGATATCGAGAAAGAGGAAGATGATTTTCTAATAGAGAACAATGACCTTAAACTAAATTCAACAGATATGGCATGGATTACTGTTAAGATCAAAAGTGTTTGGATGAAGAAGTTTCTAAAACTAGACATATCGAACGACATGATAATGAACCAATGGAAAGAAGCTAGGAATGCTAAAATTCACTATATCCTGTTGCTCATAGCATTGAGATGCCAAGAGAAAAATAGGGTATTCTCACGGAAAATTGATGATGATTGGTTTATAGGAAGTTTGTTCAATGAGGAAGAACATATGCATGAGAAAGAGTTAGATCCAAGTAAATTTATTGTGTCAGTAGATAGACCTAAACCAGAGGTTGCTGTACTCGAATTCTTCAATGTCAATGCTAATAGTACATTAATGGAACACGATCTCACTATGTTGGCGGATTTGGTAAAAGAGATGGATAATCTCCATTTCTTTAAGGAATATGACCTTAAAGTAAATTCGGTAGATGTGGCATGGATTACTATTAAGATAAAAAAAATGTTTGGATGAAGATGTTTCTAAAACTGGACATGTGGAATAACATGATAAAGAACCAATGAGAAGAAGCTAGGAATGCTAAAATTCACTATACCCTATTGCTCATAGCATTGAGATGCCAAGAGAAAAATAAGGTATTCTCACAGGAAATTGATGATTATTGGTTTATAGGAAGTTTGTTCAATGAGGAAGAACATATGCATGAGAAATAGTTCGACCCATGTAAATTTGTTGTGTTAGTAGATAGACCTAAACCAGAGGTTACTGTACCCGAATTCTTCAATGTCAATGCTAATAGTACATTAATGGAAGAACAAAATCTCAGTATGTTGGCGGATTTGGTAAAAGAGATGGGTAATCTCCATTTCTTTGAGGAATATGATTTAGGAGGCGTACAATTCTTGTGGTGGGATTCATATGGTTTAGAAACAACTATTGGATAGGGCGTTGAGTAGGAAAAGGATCATCATGAGTTAAAGAGCGAAAATGAGAAGCAAGTTGTTGCTGAGGGTGAGAATTCACCCAAAGAAGGTACAAATGATGTTGGGAATGAGAAGAAAGCTGAGAAAGTTAAAATCAAGCAAGAAGAGGATAAATTGAACAAAAATGAAGCCTTGAAAATTGAAAACCTCGAGGCTAGTAAAGATGGGACTAAGAAGAAAAAGAAAATGAAGAAATTCATTGAGGATTAGGGTGATGAGATAGAGGTAGAAGATGTTGAAAGCAAAGAATCTAATGAAGGGTCCTTGAAAATCATCATGCCAAACTTTGAGTAGCACATTACTACTGCAGTAGCTAACCGGTTTGATCAACCTAATGAAACTGAGGAGATGAGAGCTATCAGAGAAGCTAAAGTGGAGTGAGACATGAGATTAGATATAGGAAGCGAAGATAAGGAATATGAAGAAATTAGTGACGAAGACTCTCTTCGCCAAAGGTTCAAAATGCCTACTCTTGAATGGTATATTGTGGCTATTGTGCCAAACCGCTTTGATCATCTAGATAAGACATAAAATGTGAGGATTGCCAGAGAAGCTGAGGAAAGACAAGAAATGAATGCTGCTTGGGCTGAGATCATGCGAGGAGGGATTATTCAAGAGAATTTTTTTTTCCAGACAACGGATAATTTGGAGGTTGGAATGATTAACGTTGAGCCTGATGATTGCCTTGCTATGATATATATATAAAAAAAAAAGAAAAAAGAAAAAGAAAAAAAAGGGAGAGTGGTGGAAAGATGATGACTTACGCTTCACCCACATAGATGAACGTTGGGCATAGAACATACCGGATGATGAATGATATTTTGAAGAAATTGACCACCTAACCAAAGCGGATGGTATGTCAAACCCCCACACCTTGAGTAAGGAGAACTATCTAGAAAAGATGTGGATAAAGGAAAAAAGGAAAATAAAGGAGGAAGATTTGGTACTCAAAAAGTTAAAGATGATCCAAGCAGATATCTCAATTTGAAAGTTGTTGACGGTGTCTCATGAGCATCGCCAAGTTGTGCTCTCTACACTCAGCAAAGCATAACTATCCATTGACACTACTCTTGACCAACTGGTATCATTGATAACTCCCACCTACGAGGATACTCCACTCGTCTCATTCTCTGTCAAGGATTTGCCACTGGAAAGATCCAGTCACAACAAACCTCTCTGTGTCTTGCTCAAAACTCAGAACAAGAGGGTCCTAGTGGTGCTAACTGATAACGGGTTATTTTTAAATGTTTGCCAAGCCAGAACAACATATGCTATGGGGTTGAGACTTGCAGATTTCAAGCTGACATCTCAAACTGTAAAGGCCTATGACAATACAAGAAGAGAAGTGATGAGAATGGTCAAGCTAGGAATAGAGATCGGGCCAATTGAAGAAGGCGTTGAGTTTACGTCATGGATGTTCCTGCAACATTCAACATGCTATTAGGAAGGCCATGGCTTCACTAACTAATAATAGCCTTCTCCATCTGTCCATTAGAAGGTAAAATTTGAGCATAAGGGAGGAATTGCAATTTTATTTGGCGATACGTCTATTCATCTTCCTCTAGAGGTAACAATGCCACTCTTGGAAATCCGACATGGGGACGAAGATGTGTTCATCAAAGGATTTGCATTGGCAAAAGGCTCAGCTGGTTCAAACTGTGATGGTGAGAGAAGAAGACAAGTATATTGGTGTGACACCCCAAAGAATGTCGTGTACTGTAATTATATCATTATCCATCATTGAATATCTTGGGTCAAAATAATTATCCCCTTGACTATTCCATATCACATAATACCATAATTTAGTTACCTCACAATGTTCTGGAGATAAAAATATGAATTGCTAGGACAACAATTTAGGATATGAATATATTAGCTAGAAAGCTTAGGAATATCGGTGCTTCATAGAGAGCCTAAGCACCCAAGAAGAATTTAAGCATAAGATTTTAGTATAGAAAATTTGGGTGAATGTTGAAGAGTTAGGGAATTCCTTTTGGATTTGAGCATTGAACACTTGGATGATTTAGAAAAACTTGAGTGACGAGCTTAATGATTTTAGTCTAACGAGTAGAGCCTAATGAGTACTTAATTAGAAATAAAGCAAAAGTTAAGTAAGATTAACTAAAGCCTAAGTAGGATTAATTAGACTAATAGAGATTAAGAACTAACCATGATTAATTAAAACTAAGCAAGGCTAACTAAGCTAATAAAGCAATTAGTGACCTAATCTAACTATTACTCATCAAACAAAAGAAAGAAAGATTAAGAAAGAAGGAGAACAAAGGAGAGAAAGCTAGAGCAGAACAAGAACAAGAAGAAAGAAGAAGAAAATGAAGAAAAAGATGAGAAATCAACCAAACTCCAGATTTGAGCTAGGAAAAATTAAGAAAAAAAATCATCAAAAGGTAATAAATTCAACCCTCTTCTATGTTTTGTTATCATAACCAAGCTAGAAATTCATTTGAAATAGGTTTTGAGAAGATTAAAATGAAAGAAAATAGAAAAGTTTGAAAATTAGGAAAAAGGTTGCATGATTTGCATCAATAACATGGTTTGATGTGTTTTTATTTTGAAATCATGGCACACAAGTGTTTTTCTACAAACCTATACTTGTTTCCATATGCTTAAAACCTTAAAACATTGTTATGAAGATTGAAAGAGAGAAGCTAAAGAAAAGTTTGGAAAAAAAAGTTTGAAACTTGAGTTAAATTTTGAATTCCATATGTTTTGATCTCAAATCCATGCATATAAAAAAATTTCATTGGTTTTATATCATGTATTTACATATTAGGATGTTATGAATCAAGTTTTAGGATTTGGGAGTGAAGAAAATGAGTTAGGAAACCCAAAAATAATCAAGAACAACAAGAATTCGAAGCTACCCAAAATTCCCACAAGTGCGGCATGAAGAACCATACGTATGGCCAGCCCTCTGCACGTGTAGAAGTGATCCCCGCATGTGCGGCCAACCTCTCCAGAGCTCAATTTTGTTATTGAAATAACTACATGTGCAGCCTTGATTCTTGCACGTGCAGAACCTTATTTCAGCCCAACTTCAAATAGGCATATCTCTCTTATCCGAACTCGATTTTAGGTGATTCTTGAGTTGAAATTCAAGCCCCAGAAGTCTCGTTTCCAATGGTGGTAGTCTCGTATCCAAATTCTAAGTATATAAAGAGATATTTCTAAATTAGTGAAGGCTACTCACTTTCTTCCTAACCATTTCATGTAAGTTTCTCTCCTAACTTAGTTTTGATTCATTTCTTCCTATCTTCTTAAAACTTAAACATATAACGTGATATTTTTCAATGCATAGCATGTGAAATTATTATAGAATACTTAGGACCCTTTAATGTACATCTTCAACACACTTCGACATTCTTCAAACCTTAATCACCTAGGATACTTCTAGGTATGCATTCGAGACTTGTTTAACACTTGATTTTGACCTGAACTAGGCTTAGAAAAGTCTTGGATAATCTAGTAAAAGATTAAGAATCATTAAGCTAAGTTAGAACACTTCAAATGAATTTAGAAGCTTGCTAGTCTATATGTTTTCAAAGTCTTGCTTATGCTTTGTGTAGGTCAAGCACTCGAAAGAGGAAACCCTTTGTTCAAAGAGCCAATTGTGAGTAATATTATTGTAAAGTTATGTTTGAAAACTAGTTTTTAAAACATTGGCTATATATCATGATTTTGTGAAATCTTTATTTTGATTATGAATGAATGAATATCCTGTATTTTGTTTAAAGCTAACAATGACATCCTTAGATAGTCATAGCCATTGAGGGATAGTCTAAATGTACCATGGCTATGTTTGAGCTCCATCGCCACCAAAGTGTGGATTGTCTAATCGTACTTGGGTCAATTATTTCATTAAGAGGCTCTAATGGATGTACCATGTATCACGCTTTGATTATGAGTTATTCTTATGAAATATTTGAATGACTGTAAATGCTATATGAAATGATTCTTGATTCTTTACTAATGAGCTTGTGATTCATTCATTTACCACTTTACTTTGATATTATTCATTGGACTTTGGCTTACCCCTCTCACTTATATATATGTGTGTGTATGTGTGTGTGTGTGTGTGTGTGTGTGTGTGTGTAGGTGACGAAGAACTTAGTTATGAGAAAATATTGATTAAAAGCTATCTTGATTACTTCTAATGGTTTCGTATAAGTTTGGTCATGAGTTTTGTATCTTACTTTTGCTATATGGATCATGTAATGTAATAATGTAGATAACAATCCAAGATGAATGTATGCATTCATGTCATATTGTTATGCATTGCTCTAAATGGATGTTTCAAATGGACTCAATATAGGTAAATAATGGCTTCCGCACTCAAAATTAAAAAATTTGCCTCCATTGTCATGGCAGTCCAACCTTGTTTTAAAAGTTAGGCCTTTGGTAGTCTATGACTACTGGTCGATCACTATACCATCCTGTTTGGGGCAGAATAGGGTCGTACCAATTGGTGCACATCCCGTACTGATGATGAGGAAATAAGGTTACATACCAGGAATGGGGTTGGGAAATAGTGGAAGACAAGGAATATCAGTGGCATTTGAAATCAACTATCACCTATATTCGTTTGGCTTGGTGTTTGAGCTGACGGAAGAAGACCTGAGAAGGAAAAAAAGATGAAGAGAAAGAGATAATCAAAGCAAAGATGATGAGAAGGAAGTTTGAGCTGAAATATAAGTCGATCCAAGATAGTTTGAATGGCTAATTTGTTAAAGAAAGGGACGATTTCCCAATGTAGCTTTCTAGAGCCATGGATTGATCAGGTTACTAAGAATATGTACCTAGGTCTGAATTATTTTGATCATGAGCTGTCAAATAGTGAAAAAGTGTACATAAAGCCAGACATCAATGTGGGAGAAGATTGGAGCACAGATTCTAATTGTAAACTACTACTGGCTGATTTCTTGATTGATAACGAGGCTGAGGCTGAGAAGATGAACCTAGAGAATACTATGGAAACTTTCATGATTGGGGAACAAACTTCTATTGACTGCATCGATCTTATTCGGGATGTTATGGAAAGGTAGCACAAAAACTAGGCTTTTAAGAAGGGCTATGTTAAGAAGATTGAATCAAATGACGGGTCGGAGTTCGATTTCGTTGCGTCTGTTGAGTCGGAGTCGAAGTAGAATTCCTCTAGTGATTCGGAGTTGTGCGCTTCTGGAAGTGGTAACCCAGACGCGCTTGTCCTATCTAAGTCATCTTTTTCCTTTACTTTTGAGTCTGTTGTAATGGCTAAACCTACCGTTTCTAATGAGAATTTTGAGGATTTCACTTATTTCACTATGTCTTTAGTTAACTGTCTAGTCCATGATTTTCAAAATTTTAATGAAAACAACGAGGAAGAAATTCCTTCATCTTTGAAAGGTTTGATTGAGTGGGAACATGAGAGACGTGCCATACCCTTGATTGATGAAATCATTGCAATTATTGTGGGTACTGAAAAGGGTCCTCGCTTGGTCCAAATTGGTTTTGTGTTGTCTTCACAGAAGTACAAACAATTAGTTGCTTTGTTAAAAGAATTCAAAAATGTTTCTGCATGGTCCTATGAAAACATGTGTGATAACCCTGTTCCGCATTATGCTAATTGATCTTAATTATGAATGTGATTATATTCTTGGTATGATTTTGAGTGTCGTTTATATGAATATATGTGGTTTTGAATTTCTATCTATTCACCGTAGGAAAATCTGTTTGATTTTCTGCTTTAGAATTTAAATTGAAGGCCTTATCGGCCACAGAAACCGAAATTGACTACGTCGTTGTGATTGGTGTAATTTTTAGAGCTTACAGTGAAATTTAATTGAAAATTTATTCAGATCAGATTAATTAGATTAAATTGATGATATAGTGCTCAATTAATTAGTATTAATAAATGTGATTAAGGGAGCTTATATAAAAGGGGGCCAATATACACTTACATTCATTTTGTTTGAACTCAAAATTGAAGCCTCACTCTAGAGAGAGAAAGAGGGAGAATTGTGTTTTTAGCTCAAAGTTTGTGGAATTGGAAGGCTAGGCTCAAGATTTAACTACAATTGCGAGAATTGAAGCTCCTTGGTGAGTAATCAACCCTGAATTCATGGGTTTGAGTTTGTAACCATGTGAATTCAAGTAATTATGTGACCAAGAACAAGAATTGAGTGGTAATTGATGAATTTAAAGTCAATAGATGCATGCATGTGAGAAATTACTATGAATTGGCATGTTTGAGCATAAAATGTATAATCCATGTTAGATTTTGATTGAAGGTCATATTTTTGACCATCTCTTCATCATCTAAGTTGAGAATAGAAGTTGTGTTCCACATGCAAGTGCAATTCATAGAAGCATGGGTGTTGAATGTATGAATTTGTTGTGTTGGAAATAAATTTGGTATGATTTGGGGCATGCATGTATTTGATTCATGGGATTTGAGCTTCATAATGCTGTGATTTGGTGTTTGTATCATGTTGGTATATATATATATATGAGAGTTATGGGCTGTAAAATGCAAGAGATATCAACTTGAATGCATGGTTGAAGCTCAAGAACAGTTCTGGAAAACCCAGAAATTGGCATGTCCGCTCGAGCGGGGAAAGTGCCGCTCGAGCGTGAAATGCTAGTTCCCAGAACTTTTGCAGACATGGATGTCCGCTCGAACGGGGAGCCATGTAGTGTGATGTTCAGCTCGAGCGCCCAAATTCATGCTCGAGTGTAAAATTAAGGCAACAAGTATTTTTGCAGACCAAAGGGGTCCACTCGAGCGTCCAAAGCCACGTTCGAGCGGGGAGTCCTGTTTCTAAAATTTTGAAAAGTAGCTATATGTTTCATTTTCCATTCTCTTTCATTTCTAAGCACTCTTAGGCATGCATTAAGCATTGTGAATGAGTTAAAATGATAAGAAAGAAGCCTAAGAGGAATGTATGAATTAAGAACGGATTGAATCGTTTGTGACCCATTATGTTCATGAAATGTGTAGGGTCAAGCACGAGGGCAAATCTATCGGCAGATCAATGTGAGTAATATCTTAATAAAGATATTTGAAGTATGTTATTTGTCCAATTGCCTACTTCCATGTAAGTCTTATAAGTTGTTAAATTGAATTGGGGACAAATATCGGTTATGCCATATGGTTGGGCCAAAGGCCGTTTGACATGAATGAATAAATGGGCCGAAGGCTGTTTGACATGAATGAATAAATGGGCCGAAGGCCATTTGACATGAATGAATAAATGGGCCGAAGGCCGTTTGACATGAACGAATGAATGAATGGGCCAAAGGCCGTTGGATGCAATTGATTGGGCCAAAGGCCATTTGACATACATGAAACAATTGGGCCAAAGGCCGTTGGATACGAATGGTTGGGCCAAAGGCCGTTGGATACGAATGGTTGGGCCAAAGGCCGTTGGATGCAATTGATTGGGCCAAAGGCCGTTTGATATACATGAATGAATTGGGCTCGAGGCCGTTTGTTAAGGAATGAAGTGGGCCAAAGGCCGTTTGATACGTTCGGGCTTGAATTGCCTAATGCACCAAAATAATTCACTAAATAGAATTCTATATGGGCCCAAGGCCGTTTGATATATGTGAATCTCATTTGCGTACCTTCTTTATTTGATATTATTCACTGGGCTTTCGCTCACACTCATTCATGTGTATATAGGTGAGCAAAGGGATGTCCAAACCCAGCCCCGGTGAAGTCTGTGAGAAGGGGTCAAGTTTTGGAGAGTCAACCCAAACGTCTCACGCATGAGACTTACTTTCGTCTCTTTTGATCTTCTATTATAATCTTGTTATGTAGGCGGAAATGTTGGACTACCTTTGTATATAAGTTTTGACTAGGCTGACCAAGACTTGAATGATCCTGTGTGTGTATAACACTTTAAGTTGATTTCCTTTTTGGTGTGAGTTATTAATTAATACAGTTATTTGTTATTTGTTATGCCATGTAAGCATGGCTCTATGGACAATTTGTAAGTTTGCTTCCGTTTGGCCCCTTAACTCTGATAGAATATCTTTTGCCTGGTTCAAGGCTGCAGGTAATCCTTTGATTGCTGGCCGGTTATGACCTTAATCCATAGGGGCGGGTTCGGGTCATGACAGAGTGGTATCAGAGCACGAGTTAATAACCCACACACTTGTCCAAATGAGCAATAAGTGTCTAGAAAAGATCTAGGATGCATTCATGTAGAAGCATCAAGAATACGCTTAAATGTTTCAAGGTGAACAATTATGTGCTATAAGTTTGTGATTTGCTTGCATTGCAAATTATTTGAATATGTGTGCTCTTTAGTATACGCATACCTGTGAATCTTTTGTATAAAGAATAATGCAAGTCTAATCAGATGGTGAGAACAAGATGTGATGAAATAGAGGAGTCTTCTACTGCCAGAATAGATAGAATGGAAAGATTGATTCACGAAATGGCAAAAACGTTAAGGCAACAACAGTAGTGGCAGCAACAGTGGCAACAACCACACCCTCCGCCTCCTCCTCTAGTACCACCCATTCAAGATAATCATAATTATGACCGAATAATAGCTCTCACCAAAGAGTTTAAGAAAATGAAACCACGACAGTTTCATGGGGGATTGGACCCGTTAAAAGCCGAAGCATGGGTTCTCGGCATTGAAAAGCTGTTTGAGGTGTTTCCTTGTTCAGAGACACAGAAAGTGCTTCTAGCCACCTTTATGCTAGAAGATGAAGCAAGAAAATGGTGGATGTTAATGTGTGAGAATCATAAAGACATTGGCTGGGCGAAATTCCTGGAAGTTTTTTACGATAAGTACTTCCCTCAGTGTGTCCGTGATAGGAAAGTATCGAAGTTTATGGAACTTAAACAAGACAACATGACAGTAGCTGAGTATGAGGCCAAATTTACTGAGTTGGTCAGGTTTGCACCGCATGTGATTGATACTGACTACAAGAAAGTGAGACATTTTGAAGGTGGGCTTCGAAGTGATATTTTAGAAAGGGTGAATGTCTTAAAGCTGGAGACCTATATTGGAGTGCTAGACCGGGCCATAATATCAGAGGCTAACCTAGCTAGACATGCCAAATCAACAACTGACTGGAAAGGTAGCAAAAGACAAAGCTTCTTTTCAAAGAAGAAATTTTCAAAGAGACAGAATACGAGCTCCTCAAGTACTTCTAATTCTTCCCGAGATACGTCTCCTATGTGTAATATTTGTAGTAAAAGGTATCGTGGAGTTTGTTACCGTGTGTCGGGAGCCTGCTTTAAATGTGGTAAAACAGGGCACATGGCCCGAGATTGTAACCAGAATAGTGGAAAATTAGCTGTTAGCTCAACAGCATCAATTCCAAAACCGGGGAATACTATGAGATCTACTACCACTGGGGACGCCGTGAGGCAAGGGAGAGTGTTTGCGCTTGTTCCAGGTGATACACAGAATGCGGACGCCGTTGTCTCAGGTACTATCTCTATATGTAATCAGGATGCTTTTGTGTTAATTGACTCCGGATCAACACACTCCTTCGTAACTTGTGCATTTGCATCTAGACTGAGTAGACCTCTAGAACCGTTGCCATATTTGCTATGTGTATGTGCTCCATCTGGGAATCTGTGTTGTGTGCATTTGTATATCGATTTTGTGACATGAGTATTGGGAATGCTATTTTATATGTGGATTTGTTACCCTTGAACTTTAGACATTTTGATGTAATTCTGGGCATGGACTGGTTAACTAAATATTGTGCCACGATTGATTGTGTAACAAAACGGGTTGTGTTTAACCCACCAGAACAAGAAGAAATTGTGTTTGTGGGTAATGGGGTAGTGCCTCCACCTCACTTAATATCTGCAATGAAGGCATGTAAACTGATCAGGAAAGGGTGCCTGGATTATTTGTGTTATGTGTTGTCTGAACAAATTGTGAATGTTGAATTGAGTAGTATCCCTATTGTTAGCGAATTTCCAGATGTGTTTCCAGATGAATTGCCAGGGGAATTAGTGGACAGGGAGATAGAGTTTACTATTGAAGTTGTGTCAGGCACTCAACCTATTTCTAAAACTCCCTACAGAATGGCTACCCACTAAAATGAAAGAACTGAAGGAACAGTTGCAAGACCTGCTTGATAAAGGATTTATCCGACCTAGTACTTCACCATGGGGTGCACCAGTGTTATTTGTGAAAAAGAAAGATGGAACCTTGCGCTTGTGTATTGACTACCGAGAACTGAACAAGGTGACAATAAAGAATAAATATCCCTTACCTTGTATTGATGATTTGTTTGACCAGTTGCAGGGATCACAAGTGTTTTCCAAAATTGATTTGAGATCCGGATACCACCAGTTGCAGGTAAAAGCAGAGGATGTTGAGAAAATTGCGTTTCAAACAAGTTATGGCCATTATGAATTTCTTGTTATGCCATTTGGGGTGACTAATGCTCCTGTAGCTTTCATGGACCTAATGAACCGAATTTTTAAGACCTACGTTGATGAATTTGTTGTAGTGTTTATTGATGATATCCTGATATATTCAAAGAATAGACTTGAACATGAACATCATTTGAGGACTGTCCTGCAAACACTTAGAGAAAAGAAATTATTTGCTAAACTAAAGAAATATGAGTTTTGGTTGGATGAAGTTATTTTCTTAGGGCATGTTATCAACAAGGAGGGAATCTTAGTGGACCCACAGAAAATAAAGGCAATTGTGAATTGGCCTACACCGACAAATGTAACAGAAGTCCGCAGTTTCATTGGCATAGCTGGGTACTATAGGAGGTTTGTGAGAGACTTTTCAAAAATAGTTGTGCCTCTTACCCAACTGACACGCAAAGGGCAACCGTTTGAATGGAATGATGAAAAAGAAACTGCCTTTCATGAACTGAAAACGAGATTGACCACTGCACCAGTTTTGACATTACCATCAGGTACGGAAAATTTACGATTTTCAGTGATGCATCTTATAAGGGTTTGGGTTGTGTACTAATGCAGAATGGAAGGGTGATTGCCTACGCCTCTCGATAGTTGAGGCCACATGAGAAAAATTACCCAACACATGATTTAGAATTGGCCGCGGTTGTATTTGCTTTAAAAATCTGGTGGCACTACTTGTATTGGGCAAAATGCGAAGTCTACACGGATCACAAAAGTCTGAAATATTTCTTCACGCAGAAAGAGTTGAACATGCGACAGAGGAGATGGCTTGAATTGATAAAAGACTATGATCTTGAAATCCAGTATTACCCTAGGAAAGCCAATATAATTGCTGATGCCTTAAGCAGAAAATCGATGGGGAATATGGCTTGTTTGCTTACTGAACAGAAAGAGATCTTGCAGGATTTCGAGAAGTCCGAGATTGAAGTGGTATTGTGTGAACAGGGCAGATTGATGGCCGCTATTTCAGCCGAACCGGCAATCCTTGAGGAGATTAAACAGAAACGGAAGGAGGATGAATTCCTTAAAAAGATAGTTGATGAATTTGAAACGAATCCGAGACCGGGATATAGTGTGATAAATGTGGTGCTGAAATTCCAAGATAGATTGTGTATTCTGAACATTCCCGAGTTAAAGAGAAGAGTTCTTGATGAAGCTCATAAGTCAGTATTTGCTATGCATCCGGAAAATAACAAAATGTATCGGGATTGAAACAAAGTTATTGGTGGCCCAAAATAAAGAAAGAAATTGCAGAATATGTGTTTCAATGCCTTCAATGCCAGCAAGTTAAGGCTGAACATCAAAAACCAGGCGGTCTACTTCAACCTCTCCCTATTCCGGAACGGAAATGGGAACATGTGACTATTGACTTTGTCGTTGGTCTACCCCGAACTCCTCAAGGTATGGATTCTATTTGGGTTGTAGTTGATAGACTGACTAAATCTGCACATTTTCTGCCCGTTAAGACTACATTTGATGCTTATAGACTGGCTACTATATATGTTGATGAAATTGTTCGTTTACACGGAGTTCCGGTGTCTATTGTGTCGGATAGAGATCCAAAATTTGTATCTAGATTGTGAAAGAGCCTACAAAGAGAAATGGGAACAGAATTGAGATTCAGTACTGCATTCCATCCACAAACAGATGGGCAATTAGAATGAACCATACAGACCTTGAAAGATATGCTCAGAATGTGTGCTTTAGACTTTCAAGGGAGTTGGGAAGATTATTTGCCATTAGCAGAGTTCGCATATAATAACAGTTTCCACTCCAGCATTGGTATGGCACCATATGAGGCTTTGTATGGTAGAAAGTGTAGGTCGCCAATTTGTTGGACAGAAGTTGGTGATAGAGCTTTACTTGGGCCTGAAATTGTGCAAAACACTTCTGAGAAGATCAAAATTGTTCAGCAAAGGCTCAAAACAGCTCAGAGTCGACAAAAGAATTATGCAGATGTTCAAAGAAGACCTCTTGAATATGAGGTTGGTGACCATGTGTTTATCTGTGTGACCCCAATGAAGGGCTAAGCAAGGTTCGGAAAAAGGGGTAAATTGTCAGCCCGCTACATTGGGCCATTTCAAATTTTGGAAAAGCTTGGTCCAGTTGCTTATCGAGTTGCTTTGCCACTGGGATTCGAACAAATCCATAATGTATTCCGCATGTCAATGTTGAGGGGTTATCTTCGAGATCCACTTCATGTGATTGATTACCACCGGAAAGCTCTTGATGAAAATATGGAATACGCGGAATGGCCGGAACGAATCATTGACCGGCAAGTGAAACAATTGAGAAGCAAGTCCATCCCGATGGTGAAGGTGGAATGGAAGGAACACTATGGGACGGATGCAATGTGGGAAAAAGAGGATGAAATGCGACTACGCTATCCACATTTGTTTCTCGACGAAGTTAAAATAAGTTTGGAGGACCAAACTTCCTAAAGGGGGGAAGATTGTGATAACCCTGTTCCGTATTATACTAATTGATCTTAATTATGAATGTGATTATATTCTTGGTATGATTTTGAGTGTCGTTTATATGAATATATGTGGTTTTGAATTTCTATCTGTTCACCGTAGGAAAATCTGTTTGATTTTCTGCTTTAGAATTTAAATTGAAGGCCTTATTGGCCACAGAAATCGAAATTGACTACGTCGTTGTGATTGGCATAATTTTTAGAGCCTACGGTGAAATTTAATTGAAAATTTATTCGGATCAGATTAATTAGATTAAATTGATGATATAGTGCTCAATTAATTAGTATTAATAAATGTGATTAAGGGAGCTTATATAAAAGGGGGCCAATATACACTTATATTCATTTTGTTTGAACTCAAAATTGAAGCCTCACTCTAGAGAGAGAAGGAGAGGCTGGCTCTAGAGAGAGAAAGAGGGAGAATTGTGTTTTTGGCTCAAAGTTTGTGGAATTGGAAGGCTAAGCTCAAGATTTAACTACAATTGCGGGAATTGAAGCTCCTAGGTGAGTAATCAACCCTTAATTCATGGGTTTGAGTTTGTAACCATGTGAATTCAAGTAATTATGTGACCAAGAACAAGAATTGAGTGGTAATTGATGAATTTAAAGTCAATGGATGCATGAATGTGAGAATTGCTATGAATTGGCATGTTTGAGCATAAAATGTATAATCCATGTTAGATTTTGATTGAAGTTCATATTTTTGACCATCTCTTCATCATCTAAGTTGAGAATAGGAGTTGTGTTCCACATGCAAGTGCAATTCATAGAAGCATGGGTGTTGAATGTATGAATTTGTTGTGTTGGAAATAAATTTGGTATGATTTGGGGCATGCATGTATTTGATTCATGGGATTTGAACTTCATAATGCTGTGTTTTGGTGTTTGTATCATGTTGGTATATATATATATATATGGGAGTTATGGGTTGTAAAATGCAAGAGATATCAACTTGAATGCATTATTGAAGCTCAAGAACAGTTCTGGAAAACCCAGAAATTGGCATGTCTGCTCGAGCGGGGAAAGTGCCGCTCGAGCGTGAAATGCTAGTTCCCAGAACTTTTGCAGACATGGATGTCCACTCGAGCGGGGAGATTCACGCTCGAGCGGGGAGCCATGTAGTGTTACGTTCAGCTCAAGCGCCCGAATTCACGCTTGAGCGTAAAATTAAGGCAACCAGTATTTTTGCAGACCAAAGGGGTCCGCTTGAGTGGGGAGTCCTGTTTCTGAAATTTTGAAAAGTAGCTATATGTTTCATTTTCCATTCTCTTTCATTTCTAAGCATTCTTAGGCATGCATTGAGCATTGTGAATGAGTTAAAATGATAAGAAAGAAGCCTAAAAGGAATGTATGAATTAAGAATGGATTGAATCGTTTGTGACCCATTATGTTCATGAAATGTGTAGGGTCAAGCACGAGGGCAAATTTATCGGCCGATCACTATGAGTAATATCTTAATAAAGATATTTGAAGTATGTTATTTGTCCAATTGCCTACTTCCATGTAAGTCTTATAAGTTGTTAAATTGAATTGGGGACAAATATCAGTTATGCCATATGGTTGGGCCAAAGGCCGTTGGATACAATTGTCTGGGACGAAGGCTGTTTGACATGAATGAATGAATGGGCCGAAGGCTATTTGACATGAATGAATAAATGGGCCGAAGGCTGTTTGACATGAATGAATAAATGGGCTGAAGGCTGTTTGACATGAACGAATGAATGAATGGGCCAAAGGCCGTTGGATGCAATTGATTGGGCCAAAGGCCGTTTGATATACATGAATGAATTGGGCTCGAGGCCGTTTGTTAAGGAATGAAGTGGGCCAAAGGCCGTTTGATACGTTCGGGCTTGAACCGCCTAATGCCCCAAAATAATGCACTGAATAGAATTCTACATGGGCCCAAGGCCGTTTGATATGTGTGAATCTCATTTGCATACCTTTTTTATTTGATATTATTCACTGGGCTTTCGCTCACACTCATTCATGTGTATATAGGTGAGGAAAGGGATGTCCAAACCCAGCCCCAGTGAAGTCTGTGAGAAGGGGTCAAATTTTGGAGAGTTAGCCCAAACGTCTCACGCAGGAGACTTACTTTCGCCTCTTTTGATCTTCTGTTATAATCTTGTTATGTAGGCGGAAATGTTGGACTACCTTTGTATATAAGTTTTGACTAGGCCGACTAAGACTTGAATGATCCTGCGTGTGTATAACACTTTAAGTTGATTTCCTTTTCGGTGTGAGTTATTAATTAATACAGTTATGTGTTATTTGTTATGCCATGTAAGCACGACTCTATGGACAATTTGTAAGTTTGCTTCCGTTTGGCCCCTTAACTCTGATGGAATATCTTTTGCCTGGTTCAAGGCCGCAGGTAATCCTTTGATTACTGGCAGGTTATGACCTTAACCCATAGGGGCGGGTTCGGGTCATGACAACATGCATAGAATCGATCTTGAGATTGTACGTCATAGGATCCCTCTCAATCTGATGATCGACGTGTTAGGCAGAAGCTCTGTAGAATTTGTCCCAATTAGGCTTTGAAAACTAAGGAAGAGGTTACCCAGAAGATCAATGCAGGGTTTTTTATTGTCACAGTATGTCCGGCCTAGTTGGCCAACATTGTTCCAGTTCCTGAAAAGGATAAGAGAAGTTGGGCTTGCATCGATTTCAGAGATTTGAATAGAGCCAGTCCAAAAGATGACTTTTCGCTACCATATATTGATGAATTAGTAGATTTCACTGGAAGGGCACACCTTGTTATCTTTCATGGGTGGGTTCTCCAGGTATAATTAGATTCTGATGGCACTAGCGGATAGAAAAAAAACTGCTTTCACTACACCATAGGGGACTTATTGCTATAAAGTAAGGCCATTTGGGTCAAAGAATGCAGGAGCCACCTATTAGAGAGTAGCAACCACATTGGTTCATGACATGATTCAGAACGAGGTTGAAGTCTACGTGGACGATATGATTGTGAAATCCAAGGATAGAGAAAGGCATTACGATGCACTGAGAAAGTTTTTCGAAAGGATCAGATGGTATAAGCTTCAATTGAATCCGCAGAAATGCACATTTGGGGTAACAACATGGAAAATATTGGGATTTCTAATCATGCAGCGAGGAATAGAAATCGATCCATCAAAGATCAAAGCCATCTTGGACCTGCCACTACCAATGATTGAAAAGGATGTGCGAAGCTCCCTAGGAAAAGTGCAATTCATAAATTGGTTTATTGCCAAACTAACCATGACTTGTGAACCACTATTTGGGCTGTTGAAGAAGGAGAATAAATTTAATTAGGATGACCAATGTCAAGTTACTTTCGAATAGATCAAGAAGTACCTTTAAAATCCACCATATTACAACCTCTAGAGCCAGACAAGCCATTGATCATATACCTGTCGGTCATAGAAACTACCACAAGACGCACAATGACTCAAGAGTCTAAGAGCAAAGCAGAAAAATCCATTTACTATCTGAGCAAGAAGATGCTAGAATATGAGACCAATTACACACCTTTAGAGAAACATGTCTTGCATTAGTTTGGGCCACTAGGAAGCTAAGGCACTACTTGCTAGCTTACTCAGTTATGAGGGTTTCAAGAATAGATCCTATCAAATACCTTTTTGAGAAACCAATACTTATTGGTAGGCTAGCTCGTTGGTTACTCATTTTTTTTTGGAATTCAAACTCAAGTATGTCATGCGTAAATTAGAAAAAGGAAGAGCAGTGGTAGAATTTCTACCAGATGATTTGATTGGCGAAGAAGTAGGCGTCGAGTTTCAGTTCTCGGACGAGGACATCTTGTAAGTGGAAGAGGATATTTGGAGGTTAGACTTTGATGGAGTAGCCAATCAAGTGGGCTATGGGATAGGATTGCTGATCATCGCACCCGATGATTCCCACATACCTTTAGCCTTCAAACTCCATTTCAAAGTATCCAATAATTAGGTCGAGTACGAAGCATGCATCATTAGATTAAAAGAAACTCTAGAACTATGGGTAAAGAGGCTAGAAGTGATAGCATATTCAAATTTGGTTGTTTCTTAAGCTAGAGGAGATTGGAAAGTAAATGAAGAAATGATGAAGGACTACCACCAGACTTTGGATATTCTGATTTTGAGATTTGAAAAGTTAACATTCACTCATCTACTACAAGAAAATAATCGGTTTGCAGATGCCTTGGCGACCTTAGTTTCAATGGTAGATATACCTGTAGGGGTCAAGATGCACCTAATAATCATAGAGCAAAGATATACATCTGCATACGAGTTGATAACAACAATTGAGGAAGTTCAGGATGAAAACTCGTGGTACCATGATATCTGGAATTTTCTAGAAAGGGCAACTTCCAAGGACAAGAGAGGGATATGGTGTCTAGCCGTGTAGTTTATCATTTGTGAAGGAAAGTTGTATATAAGAGGTCATTTAGCACAAGCTGTGTGTGGATAAGGAAAAAGCAAAGCAGTCAAGACCCGAACCCACCCCTAGAGGTTTGGATCATAACCAACCAGTAATTAGGAGATTACCTACGGCCTTAGATAGAAATCAAATTATATTTAATTATATGGGGCCAAAAGCGGAAGTGGAAATATAAAATTTGTCCAATGAGCTTGTGCATAAATGGCATGAACAAAAACATTTTATACGTTAATAACTCACACCTGTATATATATAAAAGATCTCACATGTCCAAGATCATACATATGTCATTATTGCACAAAACCAAAATTCATATACAGACATGGTCAAACATGACCAACAAAAGAAGCCAGAAGATCAAAAACAAAAGCCTCTTTCGTGAGGCATTCTACGGCTAACTCCATAAAAACTCGATAATCCTTCACAGGTTCACTAGGGTTGGACATCCCGCTGCTCACCTACATATATATAAATACGGAGTGAACGAAAGCCCAATGAATAACATCAGAGTAAAGAGGTTATATGAATGAGTTCTAATGTTTAAGTAAAATCGTTCTCATTATATTAATTTCATATCACAACGGAACAACCTCAAGTCCAATGTATGACAGAACGACCTCGAGTCCAACATATACATAGATATAGAATAGAACAGATCATACTTATCAGAACGACCTCGGGTACAACGACCTCAAGTCTAATAAATTACAACTGTATAATGACCATTGGGTCAACACATAACATATATTCAGACTTATCAGATATTCGAAACGTCCTTGGGTCCATCTTGTCAAATATACAGAACAACCTTGGGTCAATTTGAGATATGCAGAATTACCTTAGGTCCATCATATATATTTGTATTTCATCAAACACATTTGTAGATATCATGCTGATCAGACAGATAGAAACTCATTCATACTTGCAAAATCATAGATTCAAAAAAACTTACCATAGTAGGACATTTAGAAAATAGAGTAAATAAGAAAATATCTTTACTCAGATATTACGCACAGTGTTTCGGTTGTTGATATGTCCTCGTGGATGCTTCTACACAATTCATAAACATACACATACTGAATCGCATTGCTCATTCGAATCATTCTCTAACTCATTCAATTCTCCTAGGCCTCATTCTAACTCTTTAATTCATTTAGGATGCCCAATTCATGCCTACAAATGCTTAGAAAGGAATGAAAATGAAATTATGAACATAATATGACTTTTCAAAATATGCTGAAATAGGGCATTCGCTCGAGCACAACATTGGTCGCTCGAGCGAACCACATGATCTGCAAAAGTATTGGATGGTCCGAATCTAGGCTCAATGGTTACTCGAGCTAATGTTCAACATAAAAAGCCAGTCGCTCGAGCAGTAACTTGGTCACTCAAGTGAACTACAAATGTTTACAAAAATACTAGATGCATGAGATGTGTGCTTGAGCGACAACTTGTTCGCTTGAGCGATGTGGTTGAATTTCGGGTTTTCTAGAATTAAATTAAACTTCAAAACTTGATTTGAAGGCCAAAATCTTTGCATGACATGTTCTAAATCACATAGACACTTAGAAAGTATAAACGTGTAACTGTAGCTTGTTTTTCGTGCTCCTTTCGGATATGATTAGCCCTACAGTTCGGACTCCCGTGGTTCTGAATCTGATTTCAGAAGTGCAATGTGAAATAGATAAACACAAATGAGTCTAAATTTGGCAATTTTTTTGGAAAATCGATTTTGAATCAAAATGCCAAAAAATGGACTGCTTTGCTAGATTACAGAGTCGCCACCAAAATATTTTTGGAAAATTTAGGAAACCTGAGACTAGTGCCAAAGGCCACTTATCGGTGATCACCAAAGTGTCTCGGCTCGAGAACTTAGGTACGAGAGGGGAAGGTCATGAAGTGAGCACCCCCACTCACTCGATCAAAGATCGGGCTCTAATAATCATGATGTGATTCTTATTTACATTATATGCTCTTGTTCTGATTATTAGCTAGCATTACTATGTGTTGCACACAAGCATAGACTAATTTGCAAAAATTGGAACACTTTGATTTCATGTTTGTGTAAAAATTATTTTGAATACGCGTCACTTAAAAAAGTAAGTTTGTATGTACATTAATCAATTTATTCCAATTCAAGCAATTAACCTTCATCCACCGGCATTCAAACAGATATATCACTTAAGCACTTAGCCTCATGGAATCATGTTTTGATGACATGGCAACAATCACACGCATGCGGTATGCTAAAGCGATTAAATGCTCACCTAGTACTCCAAGCCAAAACAAAACAAAATAATTAGAAACCATGCATGTCTCTAACTAATGCAAAATGACTAATGCGACACATGCAAGATGCAATTAATGGGCTCGGCTACTAACATGGTATTTGAATGAATTTGATAACATGCAGTATAAGCACGTATTCAAAGAAGTTAAGCAATAATAGTGCTTTGTTAGAATGATGAATCGAGCTTTTATGCATGCAAGACGAGTGGATGCAAATCATAGAAAATGCTAAGGAAACATGATGCTCTAAACTATCCATTATAAGCGGGTAAATAAAAGGGAGAAAGACGTGAGGTTGGAAGACATAGACGCATTATTACATATTTGCCCTCATACAAGAGGATTCGAATGAACGTCCAAGTGTCCGAAATAAACTAGCTATTACAAAACCAAATGAATGAATAAACAACTAATTTGCTAAGCTATTACAACAAAGGCTAATAATAAGTAATAAACTAGCTACCTAATTGATTACAACAAGGATGAACAATGAAACTAGCTATTAACTAACTATGATAATTACGGATAAACATTAATAATAATTATAACAATGCTAACTATAATGATAATTAATTAATTAGACCAATGATGGGGAACGTTAATTTACAACATTGATAAAAAAAGATGCATAAGGATTGCATGCACGTGATTGTTTTCAGAAGCAGCTCTGTTTGCCTCGCTGGGAATTTGCCCAGTTTCACTTTCAGCCATTGTCCTCTGTTTTTGCAAAAACACACTGTTTAGCAAACATTGGAGCCTGGTCGGCCCCCAATGAGACCCAGCCGGGCCAATCAAGGCCGGTCGTGCCCTAATTTCATGCAAAACCTATTTTTGTGCTCTGAGGTGAAAATTGTTCAGATAGAGCTTTTCTGAGCTCTGTTTGTCTCTTCTGCTCTTCTCTGTCATGGAAAGGTTCAAGAGAAGAACGAAGTCGGTTCCAAAACCATCAATGAGCAAGTCGCTTGATGATTTCGGAAACAATTGGACAAAAAATCAATGAACGCAATGAACAACAACCACCCCTCCCTCCTATCATGAAGTTGTAGACACCCCATTTTTGACCGCCCTTAAGACTTGGGCGCCACTAATTGATTACTTGATGATGAAAGTTGTGCTATGCAAATGTTCGATTTCTTTAGCAAGAAGAGCTCTAAATCCCAACCTTACACCCCATTTTGGACCAAAACAATTTTGACCAAAAATTTTTTTAGACCTTAAAGCCCTCTCTTTCAAAATATTTTTCAAAAAGTTTCTACGATGTTCTGAGGCTCGCATTTCATTAAAAGTTGCACTTTTCGGGAAATCGAGCAAGGACAAAGTGGAAATAAATGGAAGAGAGGTGAACTCTTTGAAAAATCCATTTAAACATCTTAGTTAGAGGTTTGGAGTTGAAGAAAATAAAGTGGCGGGAAGAAAACAAGTTGTGGATGTGGTTGAGCTTAAAACCATTAAGGGAAAACCGGGAAGCCTCACTAAATTAGGCCTATCCTTTTGTACACTTGGACTTTAGTTATGGTGCCACCACCATTGGAAAGTGGACTTTTGGGGCTTCAATTTACACTCACGAATTTCCTAAAGCCGAGTCTGGATGAGGGAGATATGACTGTTTGAAGTTAGGCATCAATTCGATTAAGACAAAACTGAGCAACCTTCACTAAAATAGGCATATCTCTTTGTACACTTAGAATTTAGATGTGAGGCTGCCACCATTGGAAATTACATTTCTGGAGCTTCAATTTAGACTCAAGAATGACCTAAAACCGAGTTCAGATGAGGGAGATATGCCCATTTGAAGTTGGGCCTGGAGGCATGGCCGACAGCCACCATTTGTCGATGGCAAGCCACCATTTTTTTGTCTGCCGGATACCAGTGATGGCCGGCCAACCACCACTGCTAGCTGGCCGGCCACCAGTGTAAAACCCAGATATTTTCTCCGGCTGTTTCTATAATGCTCGAACTGTCCCTTTTTAGATATTTTCGACCAAAGCTCATATATTTCCATATATAGAGGACCTCTATTCTTGCTTTCAAGGTTAGAAAACATTAGGAATGAAGAAATAATTTTGGAAAAATCCTCTCTCTCTACAATTCTCTCTCTCTCTTTTGCAACTTGCATAGACTATCCCCAAACACTCTCAACCAAACCTAGAGAGCTTCTTGCTGAGGTGATTTGAGCTTGAATTTGAGCTCTTGAAGTACTTGAGAGTGTGAAAATTGGTGGATTATGACTTAAGGGTTCATTCCTCTCCAAGAGGTATACCTTCTCCTTTTTTGTAAAATCTCTACACCACTTCTTTTCTATCTTTTCTTGCTAATTTTGAAGAGTTTTTTAACTGTTTTTATCGGCTAAAGCTTGTGGTTTAAGGCTATTAAAGGTAGAGGGGTTAACCACCCTTCTTTGAACCTTGTTCTCTAAGCCTTTCCACTTGTGTTTCCCATCTCTTCATCAACTTTTTTTGAGCTTTTAACCACTGATTTTTGGAGGTTTTTAGAGGCTAAAAAAATGGTTTTGAAGTCCCAAAAATGGAGGGGTTAGCCACCCCTCCTTTGGCTTGTTTACTTGCTTAAATTGCTCCATGTTTTAACTTATTATTTTAGTTACTTTTGTCTTCATTCCAGCACATTTTTGTACTATTTTTGGGCTGTATAAACTCTGTATTTTTGGGTTGAAACTTGTGATTTAAGGCCAATAAGGGTTGAGGGGTGGTTCATCCTTCTTTACACCTTGCTTTCAAGGCCTTTACCATTGTGTTTCCTACCTTTACACTATCTTCAGTGGCCAAAATCATGCTTTGAAATCCAAATTTGGAGGGGTTAGCCTCCCCTCATTGTGTCTTATTTACTAGCCTAGTTTATGCTATGTGTTAGCTTAATTTTCTAGCCATTTATAGCTTAATTTTGCATGTTCTAGGACTTGTTTTAGACTGTTTTGCCTCTGTTTTTGGCTGGTTGTTGCATTTGAATCTTGTTTTGCATGCTTCTAGTGTAAGTGTCCTCATAAGCTTGGTGCTCTAGGCCTATAAACACCACTTGTTTGAGTTGATTGCATTGTTTTAGTGCTTTTCTCACTTAATTCCAGCAAGCATAATCTCTGCAACCTCTCTCATTTCTTCGCTCTTTGTTTGTTTCGAGGTTTGTTTCAACCTTGGGATTGTTTAAGCTTGAGATTGAGGAGGTTCATGTTTAATGGTTTAATCCTCTTTTAGGGGTTCATTATCAACGGCATGACACCTCTCTCTTGCCTTAAACTACCCCTTATTTGACAGTTCCTTCTCTTTAGAGGACTTACTCACCAATGGACTTAATTGGTTAAAGAATGGAATGGTAAATTAAAATGGGTAAATAAAAGTTGAAACTAAAATTGTGCAAGTTGAAGATTTGATTGTGTTTTGGTGTGTTCAATCGGACGTTAATTGAACATAAAGAAAATTGGGTCATTTCATACTCAAAGTGATGAAATGTGCCAAGTTTCTTAGGTCTCCATTGCCCTTGATGATGCATGATAGGGTGATGGTTTTTGGTCTTGTTTGTGCATTTATTAAACTTGTACATCTTGGTTCATTAGCCATCATGCAATGAAATTGCTTGATTGATGGTTTGAGGAGCAAGTGTATCACTCCTTTGAGATGATTTGATGATAAGAAGGGATACACAGTACAAACAACCTGTGAGAATACCCTCTCTTTGCCCTGTTTACTATCTGTTGCAGCAAAAAAAGGTGTGTCATCAGTGGCCAGCCGGCCACTGTTATTGGCCAGCTGGCCATCACTGTTGGATGGCAACCCCTTAATGGTGGCCGACTGGCCACTACTTCTCGCCTACTGGCCACCAATGAATTTTGAGCAGTGTGCTTGTGAAGAATGGTAGAGTTGATCTGGGGAAGGAAAAAAGTGTAAGAGTGCTGCAACAGAGGCATACAGTAGTAGACAGTGGATGTTCTTCGGGTGGAAACCGAGCATGCATGAGCCTCTCTCGCTTCTCGGGACTAGTTAATTACTTTAATCGGTTATAGCTAATTAGTTTACTTATTTAATTAGTTTTGATTAATTAAATTAGTTTGTGTTGTAATATTTAATTAGCTTAGCCTAGTTAAATTCTTAGCTTAGAGTTAGTTAATAAATTCAAGTGTTGTACTAATTAGTTAATTAATTTAGCTATTTATTCAGGTTGTAACAATTAGCTTAATTAGCTTAGCTTTAATTAGTTGCTAGTTAGCTTCTATTCATTTAGACTCTCATTTGTGAGAGCGTGATGTAATAATGTGTATGTCTTCCAACCCCACGTATTTTTCCCTTTTATTTATTCGCTTTCGATGGTTAGTTTAGGAGCATCACCTTTCAATTAACATACCTTATGCTTGCATCCATTCATTTTGTATTGCATGCACCGAGGCTTGGCACATCATTTAAAGTACATTGTCATTTCAATATTTCGTTGAATACGTGCTTAGACCGCATGTCTTGAAGTAATTCATATGCCACATTAGTTGCCGAGCGTAGTAATTGCATATCGCATGTGTTGCATTAGACATTTGGCATACTTAGGAACATGCATTTTTCTAACTAGTTCCTTTTTTGGCTTGGAGTACTGGGTGAGTTTTTAACGCTTTAGCATATTTGCATGAGTGTGAGTGATTGCCATGACTAGCATGCTTGCCATGAGGATAAATGCTTACGTGTTAAACTGTTTGAATGCCTGTGGATGAAGGCTTGTTGCTTGGATTGGAATAATTCAATAAATGTACGTTTAAGTCCACTTTGTTGAGTGGCAAATTTGCAAACTTTAAGCCTACTTGAAGTGGCAAAATGAAACCCTTTTCGCAAAACAAATATGAAATTGAATTGTTCCAATTCGAGCAAACTAGTCTATACTTGTTTGCACGCATCACATAGCAATGCTATCCTAATAACCAGAACAAGAGCATATAATGTTGATAAAAATCTTATCATGATTGGTAGAGGCCAATCTTTGATCAGGCGAGCGGGTGCTCATTTCATGACCTTCCCCTCTTGTACCTAAGTTCCCGAGCCGAGGCAACTTTGGTGATGACGGACACGTGGCCTTTGGCACGAGTCAGGGTTTCCTAAATTTTTCCAAAATAAAATATTTAGGTGGCGACTTTGTATCTAGCAAAGCAGTCTAATTTTGGCATTTTGATCCTAAAATCAATTTTTCAAAATGATTTGTCAGATTTGGACTCTTTTTTTCTTTATTAGTTTCACATTGCACTTGTGAGATTAGATTCAGAACCACGGGAGTCCGAACTGTAGGGCTTCTTTCAAACCTCCGAAAAGGGGTGCGAAAAAGGCGAGCTACAGTTTTTGGCGACTCTGCTGGGGATTTAGAGAACTTGACTTGAAATTCACGATATGAATTTTATCTACACTTATATGTTCTTTGCATTTGCATTGATGCGCCTAAGTCACTGTGTTTGCCATCTGCTATTCCTGGACGGTTTGCTAGAGGCTTGCCTTAAAGCTTTCCAAAAGGCTGACCGATCGCGGGCTCTGCTACGATGGGAACACAACCCTTGGATCTGGGCTACTACTGTACCGTTTGATCCTCCTTTCACTTCTCGGTGTTAGGTGTGAGAGGTATATTAGGTAGTCTTACTGAGGTACCCTTTTGACCATTCGGCCTAGTTGCATATCAAAAAGCCGTAGAGACTGTTCCATACTGGGACATGATGCTCTCCTATATACAGGATGATGTGATACCACTTGTTTGAATAGTAAAGCTGTAGATCACTCCAAAGCTAGGACAGGGAAACCCTAAACCTCTCATAGGGGTGTTTTGAATGCTTTTGTGCAAAATGTGAAATCTTTGGAAATGTGTAATGCAATCTTGGGACAGTCTTAATCTTGAGGAAGTTCCTTTCAAACCTTGAGGGTCATATCAGAATTAGAATTTGGGTCAAAATCCTGGGGTTTTTGTTTGATATGGGTGAATTTTCAGCAAAACTAGAATCGGGGCTAAAATTGTATCATGCTTTGTTTTGACCAACACCCCTGGTATCCTGATCTGATGGGGCATTTTGTTTCTAATGCTAGGTTTGTCTGAGCCAAAGAAGGAGCAGTACCCAACTCAACAAAGGCCCAATCCAATCCAACCCGAAAAGCCTTAATCCATCCAATACCAGAAAAAACCTATTCAGCAAAGGCCCAGTCCATCTAAACCCCAAATGGCCATCTCAGAAAAGATCCATCCAATACCAAAAGATCAATTCTAAAAAAGCCCAATCCAGTCAAACCTGTCAAGACTAATCCAGTTCAGATACATCAAGTACAACCGGGTCGAAATCCTTGTTAGTCAGCTCTGAGCTTACACC
Organism: Camellia japonica; assembly: GCA_030407325.1. Taxonomy (NCBI): domain Eukaryota; kingdom Viridiplantae; phylum Streptophyta; class Magnoliopsida; order Ericales; family Theaceae; genus Camellia; species Camellia japonica. The sequence goes on from JAPPVO010000013.1 coordinate 7,983,547, forward strand.
CATCCATTTCCCCGATTGCCAACTCAGCAACCCATGATGGCTTAGAGTCTCGAAGAAGTTATGGCCATGATAGCGGCATTAAACCAGGGAATTGCCATGCAGGATGAGACCAATGCCGAAATAAAATGCCCATCTGGGGCATCTACTACACTTCAATTCGTGGGCCTCCAGCTGAACTTTAGCCCACCTCTGCCAGCTGAAGATTTGTAGGTCTAGATCATCGAGAAGGGTTGGCTAAAGATCGAGTTTTCAAACCCCTAGTGCAGCCTAATGAGGGGTTTTATCCCCTTGATATTAATGATCTCGACTCGACCTTGTTAAAAATTGCTAACCTTGAGAAGCAATTCAAAAAGACACATGGAATTAACTCCATTCTCAACATTGAGGATAGGTACACCGAGATTGCCGTAAGGCTCTCAGACAGATTCAAAATGCCACATATTGACTGTTTCGACAGGTCTGGAGATCCTATGGTACATATCCGACTTTTCTTGGACATCCTGAAACCGATGGGTCTGACTAAGCCTCAGAAACTTTATCTATATAGAAGAACCCTGTCGGGTATAGCAGCCACTTGGTACGCCAAGTTGGAGGATACAGTGAAACAGAACTGGGAAGAATTGGCTGAGGCATTTGTCAATCAGTATTCTTACAATACCCAAATTGAAATGACCACTCAAGAGCTCGAAGTAACCCCCTAGAATCCTACAAAACTTTTTGTGGAATTTGTTGCAAGGTGGAGAGCAAAGGCAGCACTGATGACAGCTCGCCTTTCTGAGAGGGACCAAGTGCAGATAGTGGTGCAGAGCCTTGAGGTTGATATGCTAAAAAAGTTAATAGTTGCTCCACTATTTACTTTCAAAACTTTGCATGAATTAGGGGTTCAGATTAAGAGTGCATTTAACAGAGGGATTATTCCCAGAACAAGTAAACCAACAAGGAGGGTGTTTTTCGAGAATACCAATGCTAGCAGTAGTACTATTCCCAAACCCACTGAAATCAATACCGTCACCACGAATCCCAAAACTGCCAACTCTTTTGCAAATACCAATCCACAAACGGCCAGCCCAACCCAAGCTCAAGGTAGAACTTTCACCCCCTCTATATGAGCCTAACCAGCTCACTAAAAGTCCTGATAGAAAGAGGGTATCTCAAAGCCCTTGATCCTTAACCTCTGCTTGACCCACTCCCGGCTAGATATAACCCCACCAAGTACTGCATGTATCATCAGTAACGTGGTCATGGCAACGATCATTGCTATCGCCTTCGTCATGAGGTTCAGAATCTCATCAACAACCAAATAATATGTCCACCTCAAGACCTTAATATCACCACCAACCCACTTCCCATCCATGACCAAATATCTCCTGCCCACCTTAACGTCATCCATATACTCCCATCTACCTTCAACCCCAGCATATACATCACCTCGGCCCATTTACCCAAGCCTGAGGTGTTCATTCCCGAAAGCATTGTTGTGTGCATGATGGATGCACCCAATCCGGTTCAAGTACGCCAAGGGCGCCGAATGGGTGAACCCACTACCACTGAGATGTAGGGAATGATTGAAAACCTTCAAGGAATGGTGGTAGATTTAACATTTGGGGTTTCAATCCCGTCAAAAAGCTCCCTAATCTTGGGGTGAGCTGCAGTTGAAAAGTGCCAACCCGAAACTATCTCAAGTCTGGGTGATGACAGAGCAACAACAAATGGGTCTCGCTTTGATATAGCCACCCATTCCCTTGGCTAAGCAGAAGCAAGTGGCAAGAAAAAGGTCAGAACAAGTATTGATCCTTACACACAACTTTAGTGGGCTATTAAGACTTTGAAGATCAAAGGGTTGAACAAACAGCAAGTGCTTGCAGTTGTTGCAAAGACTGTGGATTACACTTTTGTTGCCCAGGGTGAGAGCATTTTGAATCAGGGGGCAAACAATGAAAATGGATGCTTTACCAGAAACACCCATCCTGATTCCAATCCTAAGCCCATGAACACCCGACCAACACCTGCCGACCCATTTGCTAATGTTTCTAAACCTAGCACTTCCTTCTTCCCGAAACGAACCTTCACCTAACTCCATATGAGCCTGACCTGTGCACTACGGGTACTGATGGAGAAAGGGTATCTCAAACCGCTCAATCCTTGACCTCTCTCTGATCCTTTCCCACCTAAACACAACTCTACCCAATATTGCACATTCCATCAACAATACGGTCACCATACTGACCGTTGCTTTCGCCTTCGCCATGAAATTCAAGACCTGATTGACAGCAAAGTCATCACCCTACCTGAAAATCCCAAAGCTGTCAATAACCCTCTCCATGACCGCAATAGATTGGCATTCCATAACATAAAACCCATACACAACTTGCCACCAACCAACCATTATCCTAGCCAACACAGCATACCTGCCACTGTGCCCAAACCCACTGTGCTCATTCCTGAATCTTCTGATTCCGATCTGAGCAAAAGGAACAAAATATTTGAAGAGATGGAAAGTTTACTCGATCTTAATGAGTTCAAGCTTGATGAAGTAGTGATGCTAGCACTGGTGGTTGGAATGATGAATCTCAGTCTTAGCTAGGGGAATTGTCAAAAGTAAACCTTCTGAACTAGGGGCATGGTGCGAAAAAGCAGTTATTTCAGTCAAGAAGATCTGTGGGGAGAATGTAATTGTGAAATTCAATCTGTGAAACCCGATTTGAATGTTGGAAATCAATCTTTCTGGGTGTGGATGTGTATTGTTGAATTAAAGGCAGGTTTGGACCTTCTCGTGGGCTACTTGAAGTTGTTTTTGAAATTCTGCAGATGGACTTGGAGAAGGGAAACCCCTTTTGTCTTAGAAATGCTTTATTTTGTTTTGAGTTGTGTCCTACAAATAGTTGTGTTGTGTGTGTTATTTTCTTTGTATTTTCTTCCGTCGTTGCATCGGTTGAGTCTTTTCCTTTGAGTCACTCTCGTGTACCCTTAGGTCTTTATCTTTATAAGAAAGTGGGAGTCAAGTTTTTGATCATTTTGTTGTGTCTATAGTGATGCGTGTGTTACCTTTTGCAAATAGAAAAAGACTTTGAATTTGTTTTTTGAATGAGATTCCGTTAATAAGCTTGAGTATTGAGAAGGATCCCCTGAATGGTTTGAGTGAATTCTGACTTATCGATGCAAAGTCATTCATGCTTTCAAAAAAATTTTAAGCTGCTTCTTTTGCAAAACTTGTGAAGATAGGTTTAGAATTGTGCGTGGCATTTTACATTGTCTTGGGGATTCTCTTCGCCGTTAGGTGATCATTTTGGCAAGTACAAGGCGACTTTCAGACCTACAAGTACAAGGTGGCTTTCAAACCTCACAAATCATAGAATTTTTCCTTTGGTGTTTTCATTATTTTAGAAAGAAATAGATAAGCGAAGACAAAAAAGAAGAAAAGAAAAAATAAAAGAAAAAAGAAGAGAAAGAAGAAAAAAGAAAAGAAAAGGAAAAAGAACAGAAAAAAAGAAAAAAAAGAAAAGGGAAAAGAAGCCAATCATCAAGTCAGGGGCATCCATTGGAATGAAATCCAAGCAACTGTGAGGAAGGGAACTTCTGTCTGAATTCGGGAAAGCCAATGCGAGGAAGTGCCACATTGCGAGAAGAACCAACTCTGAAAATGGAGCAAAAGAAAGGAAGAAGGCATGCATAAAAGAATGGAGAACCAAGCTCAAATCAAGGCGAAGCCAATTCCAGTGTTAGGGCAAGAATAACCATTGATCAAATTCACTATAAATGTTGTAACGCTATCCTTGAGAGGCTTGCTAGGCCGAAAACTTGAAAGGGCGACCTAGGCAATGAAAAATTAGAAATCAAAAAAATATAGCTCGTAAGGTTGAAAACCCCAAATGGGCGACTTTGGCAAAAGTTAGAGCGCAAAAGGAGAGCGTTAATATCTGAGTGAACCTCAACCATGAACTATGTTGACCTGATTCCCATTCTTGGGATACGTAGGCAACTTCATCCTGAAGTTCGGTCTTAACCATATCTATCTCATTCATCTTGACCCAATCATCTTGCCCGATTCACGTCGTCAGCTTTGCATCAATCCATGAGCTACACTGACTGTTGTGTATATCATATACTTGCGCTGGGTAAGAAAGAACTAGCTTGAATCAACAAGTGGAGAAATTTTAAATACTTGAACTTATCAATAGAATCTCTATCTTGAGCAAAAAAGGAATCAAAACTCGAGTTTTGCGAAATTGATTTCTAAAAGGAAACATAAGTAAAACTAGGGGCACTATGAATGATCAGTTACCTTGAGTCTTTTTCTGCTTTTGGGCCAGTTGTGAATTCAGTTGTGTTGTGCCTGGTGTTTGTTTCAGTCTACACTCTTCATTGAGTCACCATAACGTGTTTGTCGCTCAAAAGCACGCTTCATCGAGTCACCATAGCATATTGCTCTTCATCAAGTCACCCTAGCGAGTCTGTCACTCAAAAGTTCAACAGAGTGGCATGGTCAAAACTCCATACACGAATGTTCGCTTCGAACTCGAAAACAAGTCCATGTGTAGAATTCATAAACAAACTGAGAGTGTCCATACAAGGGGCACCGCATTTCATGATCATTGCAAAGTGTATATGAGGAATCTATCACTGCTTCGGAGGGGACTGGAGTAAGTTCTCAATATGTTAGAAGAGAATCCTCACCGCACGTGCTTGCATAATGTTGAAAGCAGGGGCCAGTGGCTGGACACTAGGGGTAATTTTCAGTACATCTGATCGGGCCATCCATCGAACAAGGGGCATAAACCCAACCAGTGGCCAATGGCTGGACACTAGGGTCAATTTTCAGTGTATCTGATTGGGTCATCATCTGAACAAGGGGCATAAACCCAACCTATCTCTTAGTCTGCCAAAGCCATTTGTTGGGCACTTTCCCCTAGATTAGGGTGGTTTACCCTCATGTTGATTGTGATTTGATTTAGCTTTCGAAAGTTGTCTCCAACCATTTTAGAACTCTCTTGGGATTGCCATTTTCCCTTTGATTAATGCATGTGTTTTGCATTATGCCTGCATGCTTATACACTCCGGTTGAGTTGAACTGCGTGATTGGCTGCTCTTGCTCTTAACTTTGTTCTGCACTTAATAGAGTTTTGTCGAGTTGCCTCCCTTTGTGTTGCATTTCAATGAGTTGTGGCAAGTTGCCCTACACTCATTTTGTAAGGTACATGATGCGTTACTTTGAGTACAGCTTATTTTCCTCTGCATACCATGCATCACTCAGCTGCATCGCACTATTTTGTGCATTTCACTTTGCATCGCACTATTTTGTGCACCTTGCATCGCACTATTTTGTTCACCTTGTATCACACTACCCTATTTACTTTGTATCACACTATTTTGTGCACCATTGCATTGTCTTGTGCATGACACTATTTTGTGCACCACTCGCACTGTTTTGTGCACCATAATCGCACTGTCTTGTGCATTTGCATCTATTTCGTGCATTAATTTGTGTATTCTAAATTACATCGCACTGTCTAGTGCATTTCAACTCAATCGCACTGTCTGGGGCATTTCAACGCACATCGCTCTATTTTGTGCATTTTAACCCACATTGCACTGTCTAGTGCATTTCAACTTACATCGCACTGTCTAGTGCATTTCTCTTATATCGCACTATCTAGTGCCTTTCAACTCAATCGCACTGTCTAGTGCATTTTACTTACATCGCATTATTTTGTGCATTTCAATTTACTTTGCATCGTCTAGTGCATTTCAACTTATATCACACTGTCTAGTGCATTTCAATTTACATCGCATCGTCTAGTGCATTTCACTTATATCGCGCTGTCTTGTGCATTCGTTCTCACTCGCATTATTTTGTGCACCTTGCATCGCACTATCTTGTGCACTTGTATCGCACTATCTTGTGCACCCTCAATTGCATTGTCTTGTGCACCTGCATTGCACTATCCTACACGTTCACCCATATCGCACTGTCTTGTGCACTTTGTATCTTTGTATCGCACTATCTTGTGCACCTATATTGCACTGTCTTGTGCATCTACCCTCACTCACACTGTCTTGTGCACCTGTATAGCACTGTTTTATGCATTCACTCTGCATCGCACTGTCTTGTGCACTCTCTGGGTCTAGGAGACCTTAAATCCTCTAAAGGTGCAATTCCTTTGGTGTTTGTCGTGCTTGAATGACTTCTGGTGGTTTGGTATAGCCACCTGCCTATGTTTGCGGTGAGTTCCTAGGAGTTCAACTGAGACGGTGGAAACTAGAGTTCGAATGGTTAAGGCCTAGAATGCAAAGGTTCAAGATTTCCAAGACTAAGTCTGGTTTAAATACCCAGGGGTGTATCCTCGGCTTGAAATCTGTATGGCAGCCCCATAGGTTGAGGTTGCTTGTATGCGCCTTAATTTTGGATACTGAACCAACCTAGTCTGTCACCCTATTGGAGAATAGGGAAAGTTGCAAACATAGCCAAGAAGAAAAGTAGTACCTGTGGTTTAGAAGCGCAACCAAGAAGAAGAGGAAGATCCATAGCAGCATAAGGTGAGTCATCGCCTATTGCCCCTGTAAGGTAAAAGTGCCGCTTCCCAACTGCAACGTCATATTTATTATCTATTACGTCTATCACATTGCATATAGAATTTATCGCATGCATTTATTACAATCATACCATTTTATCACCTATATCCTTTCCATGTTAAGCTTAATTTGGCATGTGCTTATACCTTTCCCTCGTTGAAACATAGTTATGTCATGTGTAAGTACCCATGCTGCGCTGAGGCCAGTATTGAGGGTGTCGGCACCTTTTCTGTGTTAGACATGGTTTGTTTTGTGTCCATGCCTTTTCTAGGTAAGATGTGGTTCAACTTGCACCTTATTCACTTCATCCATTGCATTAATTGCATTGTACTTTATTTTACTGCATTCAACATTATCTTTCCCTAGCAGATCATTCCTCACTTATATCATCCCACCCAATTACTTGTATTCTTTCTCTTTCTACGAAAAACATATTTCATGTTAAAACATGGTTCTGTTATGTGTAAGCATCTATATTGCAATGAGGCCAGTATTGAGGATGTAGGCATTTAGCCTATGTTAGGCGTCATTTGGCTATGCCCACTTCTTTTCTATATAAAACGTAGTTTGATTTCCATCTCCATCTCCATCTCTTTATGGTATTTGTGTGGTTTTGCACTGCTTGTGGTTTGATTAGTTCGTTACCTTGTATATCATTTGCATGATTTCATTGCATTGTTTATCATTTGCATCCTGCCTCGGAACTACGCTGGTTTGATTCCTTGCAACGGGATACGTAGGCAACCCTCGGGTTCAACCAACTGCATCTACATTTTGTTTGTTTGCTCAAGTCTTATGGCCTCGTCAAAATGGGTCGTCTTCGGGCTTTGACATTGACTCAAGTCATTTCATGACTTCGAGCTTTGTCAAAGAGGGGCAACAGTAGACACCCCATTTTTGACCGCCCTTAAGACTTGGACGCCACTGATTGATCACTTGATGATGAAAGTTGTGCTATGCAAATGTTCGATTTCTTTATCAAGAAGAGCTCTAAATCCTAACCTTACACCCCATTTTGGACCAAAACTATTTTGACCAAAACATTTTTTAGACCTTAAAACCCTCTCTTTCAAAATATTTTTCAAAAAGTTTCTACGATGTTCTGAGGCTCGCATTTCGTTAAAAGTTGCACTTTTCGGTAAACTGAGCAAAGACAAAGTAGAAACAAATGGAAGAGAGGTGAACTCTTTGAAAAATCCATTTAAACATCTTAGTGATGGCCACCATTTTTTTTGCCTGCCGGCCACCAGTGTAAAACCCAGATATTTTCTCCAGCTATTTCCACAACGTTCCAGCTGTCCCTTTTTAGATATTTTCTACCAAAGCTCATATATTTCTATATATATAGGACCTCTCTTCTTGTTTTCAAGGTTAGAAAACATTATGATTGAAAAAATAATTTTGGAAAAATCCTCTCTCTCTACAATTCTCTCTCTCTTTTGTAACTTGCATAAAGTATGCCCAAATACTCTAAACCAAACCTAGAGAGCTTCTTGCTAAGGTGATTTGAGCTTGAATTTGAGCTTTCGAAGCACTTGAGAGTGTGGAAATTGGTGGTTTATGACTTAAGGGTTCATTCATCTCTAAGAGGTATACCTTTTCCTTCTTTTGTACCATCTCTACACCACTTCTTTTCTATCTGTTCTTGCTATTTTTGAAGTGTTTTTCAACTATTATTATGGGCTGAAGCTTGTGGTTTAAGGCTATTAAAGGTAGAGGGGTTAACCACCCTTCTTTGAACCTTGTTCTCTAAGTCTTTCCACTTGTGTTTCCCATCTCTTCATCAACTTTTTTTTGAGCTTTTTACCATTGATTTTTAGAGGTTTTTAGAGGATAAAAAAGTGGTTTTGAAGTCCCAAAAATGGAGGGGTTAGCCACTCCTCCTTTGGCTTGTTTACTTGCTTAAATTGCTCCATGTTTTAGCTTATTATTTTAGCTACTTTTGTCTTCATTCTAGCACATTTTTGTACTATTTTTGGGCTGTATAAACTCTGTTTATTTGGGTTGAAACTTGTGGTTTAAGGCCAATAAGGGTTGAGGGGTGGTTCACCTTTCTTTACACCTTGCTTTCAAGGCCTTTATTCTTATGTTTCCCACCTTTATACTATCTTTTTTTGAGCTTTTAAACACTGATTTTCATAGCTATTTCAGTGGCCAAAATCATGTTTTGAAAGCCAAATTTGGAGGGGTTAGCCTCCCCTCCTTGTGTCTTGTTTACTAGCCTAGTTTATGCTATGTGTTAGCTTAATTTTTTAGCCATTTATAGCTTAATTCCAGCATGTTCTAGGACTTGTTTTAGACTATTTTGCCTCTATTTTTGGCTGGTTGTTGCATTTGAGTATTGTTTTGTATGCTTCGAGTGTAAGTGTCCTCACAAGCTTGGTGCTCTAAGCCTTTAGACACCACTTGTTTGAGTTGATTGCATTGTTTTAGTGCTTTTCTCCCTTAATTCCAGCAAGCATAATCTCTGTAACCTCCCTCATTTCTTCACTCTTTGTTTGTTTCGAGGTTTGTTTCAACCTTGGGATTGTTTAAGCTTGAGATTGAGGAGGTCCATGTTTAATGGTTTAATCCTCTTTTGGGGGTTCATTATCAACGGCATGACACCTCTCTCTTGCCTAAACTACCCCTTATTTGACACTTCCTTCTCTTTAGAGGACTTACTCACCAATGGACTTAATTGGTTAAAGAATGGAATGGTAAATTAAAATGGGTAAATAAAAGTTGAAACTAAAATTGTGCAAGTTGAATATTTGATTGTGTTTTGGTGTGTTCAATCGGACGTTAATTGAACACAAGGAAAATTGGGGCATTTCATACTCAAAGTGATGAAATGTGCCAAGTTTCCTAGGTCTCCATTGCCCTTGATGATGCATGATAGGGTGATGGTTTTTGGTCTTGTTTGTGCATTTATTAAACTTGTACATCTTGGTTCATTAGTCATCATGCAATGAAATTGCTTGATTGATGGTTTGAGGAGCAAGTGTATCCCTCCTTTGAGATGTTTTGATGATAAGAAGGGATACACAGTACAAACAACCTGTGAGAATACCCTCTCTTTGCCCGGTTTACTATTTATTGCAGCAAAAAAAAAGTGTGCCATTAGTGGTTGGCCGGCCGCTGTTATTGGATGGCAGGCCATCACTATTGGATGGCAACCCCTTAATGGTAGCCTGCCGGCCACTACTTCTGGCCTACTGGCCACCAATGAATTTTGAGCAATGTGCTTGTGAAGAATGGTAGAGTTGATCTGGGGAAGGAAAAAAGTGTAAGAGTGGTGCAACAGAGGCATACAGCAGCAGACAATGGATGTTCTTCGGGTGGAAACTGAGCATGCATGAGCCTCTCTCGCTCCCTGAGACTAGTTAATTAGTTCAATCGGTTGTAGCTAATTAGTTTTCATTAATTAAATTAGTTTGTATTGTAATATTTAATTAGCTTAGCCTAGTTAAATTCTTAGCTTAGAGTTAGTTAATTAATTCAAGTGTTGTGATAATTAGTTAATTAGTTTAGCTATTTATTTGGTCTGTAATAATTAGCTTAGCTTTAATTAGTTTCTAGTTAGCTTCTATTCATTTAGACTCTCATTCGTGAGAGCATGATGTAATAATGTGTATGTCTTCCAATCCCATGTCTTTCTCCCTTTTATTTAATTGCTTTTGATGGTTAGTTTAGGAGCATCACGTTTCAATTAGCATACCTTATGCTTGCATCCATTCATTTTGTATTGCATGCACCGAGGCTTGGCACATCATTCAAACTACATTGTCATTTCAATATTTCGTTGAATACATGCTTAGACTGCATGTCTTGAAGTAATTCATATGCCACACTAGTAGCCGAGCCTTGTAATTGCATATTGCATGTATTGCATTAGACATTTGGCATAGTTAGGAACATGCATTTTTCTAACTAGTTCCTTTTTTTGGCTTGGAGTACTAGGTGAGTTTTTAACGCTTTAGCATACTTGCATGAGTGTGAGTGATTGCCATGACTAGCATGCTTGCCATGAGGCTAAATGCTTACGTGTTAAACTGTTTGAATGCCTGTGGATGAAGGCTTGTTGCTTGGATTGGAATAATTCAATAAATGTACGTTTAAGTCCACTTTGTTAAGTGGCAAATTCGCAAACTTTAAGCCTACTTGAAGTGGCAAAATCAAACCCTTTTTGCAAAACAAACATGAAATTGAATTGTTCCAATTCGAGCAAACTAGTCTATACTTGTATGCGCACATCACATAGTAATGCTAGCCTAATAACTGGAACAAGAGCATATAATGTTGATAAAAATCATATCATGATTAGTAGATGCCGATCTTTGATCGGGTGAGCGAGGGTGCTCAATTCATGACCTTCCCCTCTCGTACCTAAGTTCTTGAGCCGATGCAACTTTAGTGATGACGGACACGTGGCCTTTGGCACAAGTCATGGGTCCCTAAATTTCTCCATAATAAAATATTTAGGTGGCGACTTTGTAGCTAGAAAAGCAGTCCATTTTTGGCAATTTGATTCAAAATCGATTTTCCAAAAGATTTGCCCAATTTGGACTCTTTGGTGTTTATCAATTTTACATTGCGCTTGTGGGATAAGATTTAGAACCGTGGGAGTCCGAACTGTAGGGCTTCTTTCAAACCTTCGAAAGGGGGAGCGAAAAAGTTGAGCTACAGAAGTGAGCTTAAAGAGGGAGGTAGAGATGCTTCAAATTTCATCAACGCATCATGAATCGGTGCATGACGAATCTTGACACTGTGGAACTGGCATAACATCCAGCCGAATCCAAGCAATCTTACTCCTTTTCCTTATGTCGGTTTCATTGGTTTTAAGCTCATTTTGTTAGTCCTTTCCATTCTTTAATCAATTTGTCCCAAAGTGATAGTTAAGTCCACTAAATGAGAAGAAACATCAAACGAGAAGTGATCTGAGACATGAAAAAGGGACTACACCTTGACGATGCACCTCCGAAGAGGTTAAGCCATTGAGCATAGGTCTCTTTCCCATGCCTTGAATAACCATCAATCCTTTGATATAACTCTCAAACAAAAAGAAAGAAGAAAATATGGAGGTTGTAGACATGATTGTACCAGATTGATTTGAAGAAGGAGACTTTGATACGAAAACCAAGCAAAGAAAAAGCTATCAACTCAAATGGCTTGATGTTTAAGGCCTAAATGGACAAAGACATGAGGACTTACAACATGATAGGCAAAGTATTCAAAGCATACACCAATTAAATGCATTAAAACAAGTCTAAACATCCCTTAATATGTAAAAACCAGTGTCTAAAATGATGTTTAAAGAGTACGAAAAAGATAGGAAATAGCAAAGAATCACAAGGCTAATGAACAAGAGCAAGGAGATGTGGCTAACCCCTCTATTTTTGAAACCTCAAACAATGTTTTTTAGCCTATTCTGAACTCTAAAAATCAGCTTGAAGACTAAAAAAAGAGTATAAAGACAAGGGTGTGAGCTATAAAGTAAGGTGCAAGAAAGGATATTAAACCTTTCTACCTTTGGTAGCTATTCAAACCCAAGTTCCAACACTTGAAATAGATCCAAAACAATACAAAAACATAAGAAATTAAGGGTAAGAGACAGATATGAAAGCAAAAGAAAAGGTGGTAAGCTTATACCTCTTAAAGAGGACAAGCTCTTGTTGTGGATCAAACTTGGTCCAAGCACACTCTCAAGCCTAAATTGTGATGCTCAAGGCTCAACCAAGGCTCTAAGGCTTTGCTCTAAGGTTGTATGTGGTGTATAGACATGTTTCAAGGGTGATAGGTTTGCTAAAAGGTGGCTTGCACAAGAAGAAGGGGCTCTCAAGTGTGTATATAAGCTCTTTGGAATTTGTTCAACCCTTAAAACAGAGACATAACCTCGTATTTATAGAATTTGAGCAAAATAGGTCGAAAATATCTTCAAAAATAGACAGCTGATGGGCTCCCTCCCAGAACAATGTTTATCACTACCAAGGCACGGCCGGCCCCAAATGGCCACGACCGGCTCCCAATGAGGCACGATCGGGCCCCAATGTGTTGCCCTGTCTCTTTGTTTCAAGCTTAGCATAGGGTGGCACAATGTTCAAAAAGAACCTCTGAAGTATAAACAAGGTAAACAGGAAAGTGTTGGGACTGTTTCAAAGCTCGACCTTGGATTCATTCGTTGAGCATTTGAATTACACACAATGCTATTTTCATGATCGAGTGCACAAGACAAAGCGCTTGAGTCTTACGGGCTGTCAAAAATGGGGTGTCTACAGTTTCCCCTCTTTGACAGAACTCAAAGTCATAATATGGCGTGAATGAATGTCAAAGCCCAAAGATGACCCATTTGACGCGATCATAAGAATTGGGCAAGAAAATTGCTGAAGATCGATATGGTTGAACCAGAGGGTTGCCTACGTATCCCTTTGTAAGGAATCAAACTTGTGTAGTTCAGGGGCAAAATGCAAGATGATATGCAGAACATAACTTATGATCATGCAATGAAACAATGCAATGAAACATTTGAATGAACGCTAACAAGCGAAGAAACAATGTAATCAAAACAACAATGCGACATTGAACGAAAGCATAAATCAGAGCCAAACAAATCCAACTGTGTCTCACACGGAAACAAGTAAGTAACTAAATACGTCTCACGTAGGAAGGTGAAAAGCTCCATACCAATCTGCGTCTCACGTAGAGGGGGTGGTGGATGATGTGAACACTAGGCGAACTTGATGTTCTGAACTGAAGAAAACAACTCCGAGCGCGTCTCACGCGAAAGCAGGAAAGATGGTGTGAACACTAGGCGCACCTGATATTTTTAACCAACAAAGAGAAATGGTGGTGTGAATAACCGGAACACCTGGTGTTTTTAACCGAGGAACAACAACCTAATGTGTCTCACACAAAATGAGGAAAAGTGGTGTGAACAAATAGGCACACCTGTTGTTTTTAACAGAGGAACAACAACCTAATGCGTCTCATGCAAGAGGAGGAAAAGGTGGTGTGAACGAACAGGCGCACCTGCTGTTTTTCACCGAGGAACAACAACCTTACTCTTCTCAAGTGAGAGGAGGAAAATGTAGTGTGAACAAACAGGCGCACCTACTATTTTTAATCGAGGAAACAATCCAAACGCATCTCACGTGAGAGGAGGAAAAGGTGGTGCGAACAAACAGGCGCACCTGCTGTTTTTAACCGATGTGAACAACAAACTAACGTGTCTCACACGAAAGGAGAAAAGATGGTGTGAACAAGTAGGCACAACTGTTGTTTTTAACCGAGGAAACAATCCTAACGTATCTCACGCGAGAGGAGGAAATCAAGTCAACGAAAGAGCAAACAAATTCCAAACTCGACACAGTGAGATTAGAAGGCCCCAGAAAATAAATTCAAGGAGATAACCCAATACAAGGTGCAAAGTTGAAATACGAATTTACAAAGAGTTGAAACCAATGACACGCAAACCCAAAACAATCAAAGCGAAGCTCGAATGAGGAATGTGAAAACAAGTTTGCTGATTTTTCCTTTTCTAAAAATGGGCTGAAGATAACAATAATATCAAACCAAATGTAATTTGAACGAAACAAATGAAATAATCAAAACACACAAAAGAAACCTCTTTTCCATTTCTTTTTTTTATTGTAAATTCAATGGAGCACGACCAGCTGGGCCCAAATGAAGCATGACCGGGCTCCAATGGAGCCGACCGTGTCGTAATAGCGGCAGTGGGGCAGAATAGTCAATCCGCGAGCCACGGTTGTTTAAAACAAGACCTAGCCCTCATTTAACACATATCCATGTCCGAAATCACACCTCCTCTCTCTCCAGATTTTCCCCATTTTAGCAAAACCCACAAACCCTCGCCAATTTTTTCATAAAACCACTCACTCCTCTACATTTTGAACCGAACAAAACTTGATTTAGATGAGTTTTTTTTTTTTTTTTTTTTTTTTAAAGATTTTCACACATCTACCCACACTTTTGCCTCTCGTCCTTTGAGCTTTCACTCTCTTTGTTTTCTCTCTCCTAGGGTTTAGACCTTTGGGGGGTTTTTTGGGATTTTTGCTCAAACTCACTCACTCACTCACTTTTTCACATTTTTCCATTTTATCTCTATGGCTAGTGATAAGGTTCCCATCCCTGACCCTGTTGTGGGTATTGGTGCCATCCTAGGTGTAGATATAGAGGTCGAGGATGTTCTTGAGCCTGAGCTGCTTCCTCCTGCCGACAGACCATTTGATGCAGCCACCTACCAGTCACGTTCAAACGCTCCGACCCTAGGCGATATTTTGAGATTCGAGGACCTTATCCCAAGGATAGACGAGGACATCTTGCTACGAGAGCCCGCGGAGCAGTTGTTTGCCGATGCCTCCATGGTAAGTAATCTTTCCTTTGTTTTGTACACATGTTGAATCTCGTAAGCAAACTATCCGTTAATGCTATGCACATACTAATAACACTCCCTAACTTACTGGTGATTGCCAAGAGGATTGGTGGCTATGGATCCATATTCGACCCCTGGCATTGGTATGAGAGGCTTCTTGTAGAGGTCTGCACACCGGTCGATGTTGCCAGCTTCGGGCCTTTCGGTTCAGGGCTTATATAGATGAGGCTGAGCCACTGCTCTACGGGGCCTTGGTGGAGAGATGGTGGGACACTACAAACTCGTTCCACTTCTCATCGATTGGAGAGCTAACTTTGACCCTATAGAATTTCTCAATGATCACCGGCCACCGGGTAGGGGTTGGTGGCCCGATCCCATTTGATCTTGATATGACGCAGTGGAAAGCTGCACAGCGTCAGCTTCTCAGGGCGATCCCAAACACTACCATTCGCGGGATGGTGAGGTATAGTTGGTTCCTAGAGCGCTTCACCAACCTTCAGCCAGCTACTCTAGATGAGGTCGCCCAGTACACTCGTGGCTTCCTCATGTATCTCCTCGGTACTACCTTGTTTGCGAATAGGGAAAATACCATTTGGCTATATCTCTTGGGAGCATTGGTGCACCTACCACAAATGGCAAAGTATGACTGGGGTGGCGTCGGCCTAACCACCCTGTACTGCTACATGCGCTCTGTATCGTGCCGCAAGGCAGATTCACTTGGCAACTACTGGAGCGCTTGAGAGGTACACCTTACACTTACTTTTCTATTCATCTTTGTATTCTGTTCAACTTTGCATTTCTTGCTCATTTTTGCTTTACAATTTCTGTTTATTTTTGCTTCGCATTTATTTTCATCCTTGTCTACTTGCAGATATGGGTTTACACGTATTTCACTTCTCTAGCTCTGGTCCCAGTGAGGCCAATTGTGTTGTCAGTAACCCACTCCTGGTACTACAACTCCAGGTTCGAGCTGCACCGTCGCGTAGACCGAGACTTCTCTTACTTCCGCCACTTCTTTGACACCATCACCGCGGATCAGGTAACAAAATACTAGTCTTTACATTTACTGTTGTTTCCATACTGATGTTTCCATACCCCCGATATCTGACACTTAGCTTGGATCTTCTATTCATAGGTTGATTGGCACCACTAGGCAAGCATCCCTCAGATAGCAAGGATGACCTATGTTGCTGCATGGCATGCCTCCACGATGCGGATTATGTTAGAAGGCCCTTTTAGCAGGGCATGTTACTTGAGAGAGAGGTTCATCAGTCAGACGCGAGGCGTAGCTAATCCTGACATTCTACATCCTCATCTTCCAGGCATGAGGGTAGTTGATGATCTCAATGACGGACCACATATTGACTTCCTGATGTTGGGGGAGGACTGTTATCTGTACCATGAGCCTGACGACTTCACTGCCTTCTTACAGACTCGGGTGATGGCGCCTCTTACCTAGGGTGTGATTTACGCCATTCTTGAGGTTGCTGCTGCTGCTGCTGGAGGGGATCCTGCTACAGCTTCCGTCCCTAGGCTTCCAGTGATTCCTATTGAGCTTGTATACATGTGACCAGACGGGGTGATTAAGCAGATCCCCCTTGAGCACATTGAGGAGAGGGATCACAGGTTGGTGATGGCTCCCGGTGTTGAGTAGGTACACATCTCTCTATATGTCTGTCGACTGTACTTTCTCATTTTCTTCCCACTATGCTTTATTACTTGTTGCTTACTCGCACACTTCTTTCTTGCCCCTAGTTGCGGCGAAGCCAGCATTAGGTTGATTGAGGTGGCTCAATGCCTGAAAGAGGGCAAAAGTTGCATTAGTCTGGCACTGGCCGAGACCTTGATGGGTTTAGATGCTTTTTATCAGCGAGAGATTACCCGATTTGCAGGGAGTTCGCTACTTCTTCAAATATTGTTTCCCATCCTTTCTTATTTATGATTCCTCACACCACTCGGTACTCACTCTCTATCTTCGTCTCTAAACCCCTTTTCTTACTTTTCCCTGAACGTACATCTCTCTATTCTTTAATTTCTTTTATTTTTCATTCCTTCCCAGGTATAGCTCATGGATAAACTGAAAGTAGTGGACCCTTGCCTCGAGTACTTGGTTAGAGCTTACTTTTTTCGAGGCTAGTGGACTTCCCTTCAAAGTGATGGTGGTACGACTGGATGTGCAGCAGATTTGCAGCTGACATAGCTTGGTGTTGCCCCTGGCTTAATTTGACTAAGATGAGCTATAACATGTCCCGACAGCTGGGTATACAGTTGATCGGCCTCATGCACTGCGTGTTCTATTTCCCTTTTCAGTTCAGATGCCAATTTGGACATGATCAGACTTGTCCAGAAGAAGGGGTGGAATACCCAGCATCATTTCCTATTCGTGGTTCATACTTGCCTCGGTACCTCACTGCTTGGAGGATGAGAGAACTTCTGGGCCTTGCCCCTAGTTTTAGTTATGCCCTTTCTATCAAGTGCTTGGCTTGGCTTGAGGATGAAGCACAAGTTGGGCCAACTTTGGCTGTAGAGACTTCCGCAAGCACGAGCAGAGAACGTAGAACCACCTGACTTATCTATGCCCCTAGTTTATTGGTTTGACCTTCATTTTCAAGTTTTATGATGTAAAAGCAAGTTTGATTTATATCAGAGAGTTGAAGAATGTACTTGTGTTGAAATCAATGGAATTAAACTTGCGAGCACTAAAAATTTTCCTTTTAGTCCCAAAATGGTCCAAGTTGTGAAAGGTAAAATTTTGAACAAAATCAAATTTTATCAAAACTTTTCAAAACAATTTTCGGGAATGATCACTGCCTGACACACACGGAATCAATCCTCAAGATGTATAGTCCTGAATCAACAGATCGCAATTGCCCATAACTACATCCGCCATACCAACCCTTCTGCCAACATAAAGATCACACAACCGAGCTAATTGATAATGAAGAAAGATGGCCTGATCAAAATGAATGAATAGGACAGTTAAGTTGGAGATGGTTACAGCCAAACTTCAGGATGAAGTTGCCTATGTATCCTAAAGATGGAAATCAAGCCTTACGTAGTTCGGTTCAAGTTCACTTGAGTGTTAACTCTCTCCTTTTGCGCTATAACTTTTGCCAAAGTCGCCCTTTAGGGTTTTCAACCTTGCGAGCTCAGTTTTTCTTCATTTCTAATTTTTCATGCTCTAATTTTTGCCTAGGTCGCCCTTTCGGGTTTTCGGCCTAGCGAGCCTCTCAAGGGTAGTATTTCTTTAACTTGTCCATGTTGATCGGCTGTGAAAACTCTAGGCCATCTAAGTCCATGAGAATAATCGCCCCTCCTAACCAGATTGACTTGATGATGTAAGGACCAGTCCAATTAGGTCTGAACTTGCCCCTAGGATCATGGATGGGACCCCAGTTGTCTTTCAGTACCATGTCTCCCTCTTTGAGATTTTGGACTTGACTTTCTTGTTAAAAGCCCTAGCAATTTGGCATTGGTAGCCCTGGACATGATACAATGCCCTTAGTCTTCTCTCATTAAACAACATTAACTCCTCAAATCTACTTTGTTTCCAGTCCGCCTCTGCTATCTGACACTCGGTCATCACTCGCAGTGATGACACTTCAATTTTAATTGGCAAAGCAACCTCCATCCCATAGACGAGAGAATAGGGGGTTGCCCCTATAGATGTTCAGATTGAGGTTCTATAGCCCCAGAGCGCGAATGGCAGTTTATCTGGCTAGTCCCTATATGTTTCCACCATCTTCCACAAGATGTTCTTGATATTCTTGTTGGCGGCCTCAATTACTCCATTGGTTTGTGGTCTGTATGTCGATGACTTATGAAAAGCCACATTGTATTTCTCAAGCAGATCCACCACCTCTTTCTTGAAGTGTGAGCTGTTATTTGATATGATCTCGTTTGGAACTCCATACCGGCAGATGATGTTATTTCTGATGAATTTGGATACATCCGATGCTTTCAACACGGCATAGGACTGAACTTCCACCCATTTCGTGAAGTAATCAATCGCCACCAGAATGAACTTGTGCCTATTTGACCCCTTTGGCGAGACTGCACCGATAATGTCGATTCCCTAGACTGAGAAAGGCCATGGTGAAATCATGTTGTAAAGCTTAGATGGTGGTATGTTCATGCGATTGGCATGAATTTGGCATTTTTGGCATCGCCGTACAAAACCACTGCAATCCTCTTCTATAGTTGACCAATAATAACCTTATCTGAGGATCTTCCAGGCTAGCATCACACCATTCATGTGTGCCCCGCACTCTCCCCCCTGGATAGCCTCCATAAGACGCTTCAATTTCTCTTCCTCTACACACAGCTTGTGCATTCTCAAATGACCTCTTTTATACAACTCACCCTGCAGATGATAAATTGGAAGGCCAGATGCCATATTCCCGGTTTGTCCTTCGCATTTGCCCCTGGTGGATATGTCTCCTTTTCCAGAAAGTTCCAAATATCGTAATACCAGAAGTTTTTGTCTAGCACTTCATCTATTGCGGCAATGGTTTCAAAGGCTAGCATGTGTTTCTGTTCGATAATGATTGGAAGCATCTTTACTCCCAACGAGATGTCTACCATAGAAGATAGAGTTGCCAAAGCATCAACGAACCTATTGTTCTCTTTCAGTAGATGCGTGAATGTCAACTTTTCAAACCTCGAAATCAGCATATCTAAGGCCTGATGGTAAACATTCATCTTCTCTTCTTTGACTTTCCAGTCTTCGTTTGCTTGAGAAACAACCAAGTTTGAGTCCCCAATGACATCCAATCTTATTGCCCCTAGTTCTAGGGCAGCTTCTAAACCAACAATGCACAATTCATATTCTGCTTCGTTGTTGGACACCTTAAACCGGAGTTTGAAGGCTAAGGGTATATGGGAATCATTGGGTGCTATCAGCAACACACCTATGCCATATCCGTACTGATTAGACGCTCTATCAAAGTACATCGTCCATGTTTCCTCTTCGACTTGCAAAATGTCTTCATCTGGGAACAAGTATTCCACTACCTCATCTCCTTCTACCAGGTGGTCTGCCAGGAATTCCGCTACAGCTCTTCCTTTAACGGACTTGTGGGTAACATATTTGAGATCAAATTCGGAGAGAAGAAGCAGCCAATGAGCTAGCCTACTCGTGAGTGCTGGTTTCTCAAAGACATATTTGATGGGATCTAACTTCGAAACCAAGATTACGGAGTGAGCTAACAAGTAGTGCCTCAACTTCCTAGTAGCCCATACCAAGGCTAAGCAAGCTTTCTCTAAGGGAGTGTAGCAGGTCTCATAGTCTCGCATCTTCTTACTCAAGTAATAGATGGCCTTCTCCACCTTATCTTCAGATTCATGAGCTAACATACACCCCATGGTCGAGTCCGTCACTGACAAATACAGAATCAAAGGCTTCCCCGACTTTGGTGGCGACAGCACAGGCAGATTCTGAAGGTATTGTTTGACCTGCTCAAAGGCAAACTGACATCGATTGTCCTATCGAAATTTCTTTCATTTCTTCAGAGACCAAAGAGTGGTTCACAAGTCAAGGTTAATTTGGAAATAAACCGTCTTATGAATTGCACTTTACCTAGAAAGTCATGCACCTCCTTTTCAGTCCTTGGTGGTGGCATTTATAAGATGGCCTTGATTTTGGAAGGATCCACTTCAATTCCTCTCTACGTGATCAGAAAGCCCAACATTTTCCCTGTTGTTACGCCGAAGGTGCATTTTTGCGGGTTTAATCTCAATCTGTATTCCCTGATCCATTGAAAGAATTTTTCCAGTGCGATGTAGTGGCCTTCTCGCTCTTTGGATTTGATAATCATGTCGTCCATATACACCTTAACCTTTTTGTGGATCATGTCATGCAGAATGGTGGTCGTAGCCCTTTGATAGGTAGCCCCATCATTCTTCAACCTAAAAGACATGACTTGGTAGTAGTACGTACCCCATGGTGTGGTGAAAGCTGTCTTTTCCTGATCTTCCAGTGCCATCAGAATCTGATTGTACCAAAAAAAAACCCATCCATAAAGGAAAGCAAGGCATGGCCAGCCATAAAGTCCACAAATTCATCTATATGCGGCAACGGAAAGTCATCCTTCAGGCTGGCTCTATTCAAGTCCCGAAAGTTGACACAAACTCAGATTCTGCCATCCTTCTTTGGCACTAGGACGATATTGGCCAACCAGGTCGGATACTCGGATACTAACAAGAATCCTGCATCAATTTGCTTGGTGATCGCTTCCTTGATTTTCAAAGCCCAATCCGGATGAATTCTATGTAGCTTCTGCTAGACTAGTTTGGCCTCAGGGTCGAGAGGGATCCAGTGCTGTAAAATCTTAGGGTCGATTTTAGGCATGTCTTCGTTGGACCATGCAAAAACATCTTGGAAATCTTTTAATAAAGCGACTAACCGTTCACGTTCCTCTGAAGACAACGTGGACCCGATCTAGACCAAGCATGGATCCTTCTCTGTACCACATTAATGGCAATGATTTCATCAAAACAAGGCTTAGCATGCCTCTCCTCCTCTTGATTAATCAAAAATTTCAAAGCTATAGTAATTTTTTCCTCTTCGCTTTCATTAAAATTCTAAAAATCCTGGTCAATGCAATAAATAAGTGGCATGGAGAAGTACACAGAATTTGAAGAGTTCTCATTCAAAAGGTCTAGATCTTTGGTTACAGACTCAAAAGAAAAGCTGAACGAATACCTAGATAGGACTTTGGTATCTAGGTTACCACCCCCAGAAATACTAGACACAGACCCCAAAAACTCAAATCTGATCCCAACTCCACAGATTCAGTGGAATCAGATTCTGGCTCATCACTCGACTCAGAACTGGAAAGGTAGCCTTCCTCCAACTGCCAAGTAAGACGTGGTTCCCTCGATGCATCTAGAATGCCACTGGTTGGGTCCACACCTGATTCTTCCCTGATCATGGAGGCAGTAAAGTTATCTCCCAAGTTCTCTAGGTCGGCCACAAGATCTGTCAGGAGACTGGCCAGTGCTGCCCTACTCCAGGCTTGCTGTTGTCTGAGTCATCTTTCATGCTCTGATTAGCTTTGATGCTCGGTTCAACCCTTTCCTCATTACTGTCCTGCAGCTATAGATCAAAGAAAATCTCGAACCTGGGGATGCGCTTCTTTGAGGAATTGACCCAAGGCTTAGGAAAGCCACAAAAAGGGAAACCCTCTCCCTCTCAAACAAAACTGCCATTCAATGTCCCCCGAATTGGCTTGTGGACAAGTTCATAATGCTTTCCAGCTTTCTTGGCCTTGGTTCTACCCCTCATCTTTTCTCCCTTCCTTATTCAGTCCTCTTTGGTGGGCACATAGCCCAGTCCAAAGGCATGTAGGTTGTGTGGCACTGCTGCCAGTGTTGTAACACCTTTCCGACTGCTCTTTCGAAGCCCCATTCCCAGAACAGGTCGCAGTTTGTTCAAGAAGTATATGGACTTAGCACTAACGTATATGTCTTCGTCCTCGGCCATAATTGTTTGCACCACCAGCGCTTCAACCAAAGTGAATCCCGAAAGAAATACATCTTCATCGCCATGGTTGATCTCTAGTACTGGCGTAGTCACTTCTCGTGGTGGGTGGATGGATGAGTTCCCAAAAACAATGGCTACTCCTCCCTCATGAGGATACTTTAATATTTGATGGAAGGTAGAGGACACAACCTTTACGTGATGTAACAAAGGCCTCTCTAGCAGCAGGTTAAAGGTAGCCGGTAAATCCAGGACGTGAAACTCGATCTCTTGCTCGATTGGGCCTACTTGGACTCGTACTTTCACTGTATCCATGACCTCTCAGCTTGCGTTATCATACGCCTGTATCACCTGGAATGTGGGGATAAAGTCTGCCGGTTTAAGGCCAATTGCATAAGCAGTATGGACGGGCAGACATTAATAGTAGAACCGGTATCTACTAGTACCACCGGCACCCACTTCTCCCTGCATTCCATAGAAATGTATAATGGCTTGTTGTGGGCCGAGACTTCCAGCGACAGCTCTTTGTTTGAGAAAGTAAGCGTTGGCTTGGCACCACTAGGAAAAACCAGGCCCACAAGTTGCTCGAGCATAGTATCAATGGACAATTTGGCCTTATTCATTGTTGACAATACTGCCTACCGGTGCACCCGTGAAGCCATAAGGAGCCCCCAGATAGAGATATCAGCTTTGATTTTCTTAAGCTGCTTTAGTACTGACTCCTCTTCTAGTTGCTTCTCCTTTTGTTTCTCAGCCTCCTTGTCCTTTCCAGACACCTTTGCTTGATCCAGGTGCGGCGGCTTAAAATACCGTCCACTACGGGTAATATGGTCTATTTCCTCCGCATAGCATGTATTATCTAGGAGACAGGCTCCCCAATCTTCGTCGGTATGGGCCAAATGAAAATCATTGTCATCCCACCACTCGCCATCAGTTGTTGACAAACAGTTGTCCGGCTCCACCTGAATCATCTTCATAGTACAAGTGCCCCCCTTAGGGTGACACGTGATTGCAGTTTTTTGGCTATCCTCAACTTTTTCTCTCTCAAACTGCCTCAATGCAGCTTCCTGTTTAGTATCTAGAGTGTTCACAACTCCTGCATCTTGACTTAGGTTTCCCACACATGTGCCATTCGGCAGTTTTCCTTTCTCATCAAACTTCCCGGTCACTGCAGCTACCCCCACTTCATTTTCCTCTGGTTTCATCCCAGTTTCTTCTTCCTTGTCTAGCTCATCACTCAGCCATCCGATGTTATCAGTCGATCCGTTCAGGTTGAACCACCTGATCTATACATCTCCCTGATCATGCTAATCAAAGAACTACATATTGTCTCAATCTTCTTCGAGATTTACCAAATCATCCAACCCTTGGCTTGGGCCATCCTCCCTGACCACATTGATGTCTTTCGAGATTGGTAGCACTAATTCAGGCTTGGTTTGACTGGTTGGCACAATATAGAAACTCGGATCATATGCCTTTTCAAACATGTTCCCAGGACGCTCCAACGGCAGGCCGATACCTCCCTCCGAGGCCAGACTCTCCTTTACCACGGGTATTGCCACCACATTGTGAGGCTTAGGTTGTGGCTTAAATACACCCATCATGCACAGATCTATGCCCGTAGGAATGAACAGTATTGGTTTCAGTATGTGGGAGGCAGTAATATATATGCTGGGGTCATAAGAGATGGCCAGTGTATGGATAAGGTTAAGGTTTCGGGGTGGGGGGGACTTGATTATGGGCTATGAGTGGATTTGTGGTTACATTTGGTTTTTGAGGTGGAGCAATAACCTTGCTGTCAATGAGATTCTAAATCTCATGACGCAAAAAGTAGCACTAGTTAGTGTCATGACCATGCTACTGGTGAAAAGCACAGTACTTTGCAGATTATGCTTGGACGGAAGAGGGTCGGGAAGTGGGCGAGGTTTTAAGGATTTGAGGTGCCTTTTTTTGATCAGCACTTGCATGGCTTTGGATAGGGTCATGTATAGCTTGTTAAAAGTTCTTTGGGGTTGGGTAAGGTTGGATGATGTTTGTTGTCCTGTATTGGCAAATGGGTCATAGTTTTTGTCGTGGTGACAACACTCACATTTGACGGCCTCACAGCTATGCTACCACTGGCAGCATTGGAATACGAACAAACGACCTTTTTGCTAACTCCTTCTCGTCTGTAATAAACCCCTGCTTCATGGCATCTTCGACTTGCACTCCCATTTCATAAAGTTTTGTAAACGTAAACAACGGGAGCGCAATCATTTTCTGCAACAAATTGCTAGGCAGATTCTGGACGACCATTCTGATCTGGTCTTTCTCGAAAGGCCTCGTGGTCATTATCGAAGCTTTAGCTCTCCATCTTGTCACAAATTTTGAGAAACCCTCCTTCGGCTCTTGGCATGTTACCTCAAGATCACGAATTGTGACCTCAATCTGCTTATTGTAAGAGTACTGAGCAATGAAGGCTTCAGCCATTTCCTCCCAATTCTATTTAACGGAATCTTCCAACTTAGCATACCAAATGGCTGCAATACCCGACATGGTGCAACCAAAGAGAGACAGTTTCTGTAGTCTAGTTAAGCTCATTGGCCGCAAGATATCTAAAAACTATCGCAAGTGAACCATCGGATCCTTGGAGCTGTCAAAACGATCAATGTGCAACATCTTAAACCGATCCAGCAATGTAACCGCGGAAAAAGTGTATCCATCCTCTATGTCTAGGATGGAGTTAACCCCTTGCGCTCTTTTGAATAGTTGCTCCAGTTTGTTGACCTTTAGTGTAGTTGGGTTAACCTCGAACTCAAACGGAGCCTCGGTCTGATAAACCAGGGCTTTGGAAGCATATGCTGGGATTGGCTCTATTTGGGCTGGAAAAACCGGATTATCCTAGTCTTGTGGATCTTGAGCATTGACAATATTAGCAGTGGCACTGGGCACATGAATAGCCGTGGTGAGTGCATGGGATGCAGAGGCCTGAGCCGGCTGTGGTTGTTGTTGTTGTAACCTAGTTATGACCTCAGCAGGACGGGCTGTAACCTCAGCCTGATAGGCTGCATCATGCTGTAAGGTCTCAACTGTTTGTTGCAAATGGATTAGCAGTTCCTTCATATTGGCCAGGGGATACTGTGCCATCGGAATAGGTGACTGGTTTTGAATCGGGCTGGAAGTGGATGACTACTGTTGAACCAGATTGAACACAGGTGAGCTGAGGGGTGATTGCTGCAAGAATTGGACTGGTGAACTCTGTTTGGTTCTCCTCCATCTTGTAACCGATGAGAGTGAGGCAAACATGGGTTGTCCCCGAATAAGATCCTCGGCCTTGCAAAGTCTTCCAACTGGGGTTTAGAGTACTTGGTGGATATTAGAACTTTCTAAAGCTATGGTTTTCAACTACCTAGCAAATGAAAACAAAGAAAAGTACAATAATCAGAAACTGCATAACACCTCAGCTAAGATGTTATCAACACAAACATGCTCAAAGCTGTAGCACTGTACTCCACACTGAATTTTTCCCCAAAACAGATGCAACCTTGCAACTGATATGCACATTCCTATACAGTTTCATTGTAAAGCACATACCAGTTAAGAGAGAGCCAAACACCACTTTGAGGGGGTAGGGTTACCTTGTCCTAGTTTTGTGATGAACTACGGTTTCACTATTGTAATCAAGCGATTTCACCAAAATCCTACACACAGGTGAGCATCCTGTCCTAGTTTGGAATAGTCTCTATGGCTTTCTATGCGCAACTAGGACAAATGGTCAAAGAGGGTACCTCAGCAAGACTACCTAATAAACCTCTCACACCTAACACTGAGAAGTGAAAGGAGGATCAAACGGTACAGCGGTAGTCTAGATCCAAGGGTTGTGTTCCCGACATGACAATGCCCATGACCGGTCAGTCTTTTGGCAAGCTTTTGGGCAAGCCTCCAGCAAACTGTCCAGGAATAGTAGATGGCAAACACAGTAACTTAAGTGTACCAATGCAAATGCAATGCAAATATCATATAAGTGTAGATAAAAGTTCACATCATGAAGTTCGAGTCAAGTTCTCTAAATTCCCTAGCGGAGTCACCAGAAATTGTAGCTTGCTTTTCGTGCTCCTTTCGGATACGATTAGCCATACAGTTCGGACTCCTGTGATTCTGAATCTGATTCCACAAGTGTAATGTGAAATAGATAACACAAATGAGTCCAAATCCGACAATTCTTTTGAAAATTGATTTTGAATCAAAATGACAAAAATGGACTGCTTTGTCAGATTACAGAGTTGCCACCAAAATATTTTTGGGAAATTTAGGAAACCCGAGACTCATGCCAAAGGCCACTTATCTGTCATCACCAAAGTGTCTCGGCTCGGGAACTTAGGTACGAGAATGGAAGGTCATGAAGTGAGCACCCCCACTCACCTGATCAAAGATCGGGCTCTACTAATCATGTTGTAATTCTTATTTACATTACATGCTCTTGTTCCAATTATTAGCTAGCATTACTATGTGACACACACAAGTATAGACTAATTTGCAAAAATTGAAACACTTTGATTTCTTGTTTGTGTGAAAATTATTTTGAATACACATCACTTAAAAAATTGAGTTTGTATGTACATTAATCAATTTATTCCAATTCAAGCAATTAACCTTCATCCACCGGCATTCAAACAGATATATCACTTAAGCACTTAGCCTCATGGAATCATGTTTTGATGACATGGAAACAATCACAGGCATGCGGTATGCTAAAGAAATTAAATGATCACCTAGTACTTCGAGCCAAAACAAAGCAAAATATTTAGAAAACATGAATGTCTCTAACTATTGCAAAATGACTAATGTGACACATACAAGATACAATTAATGGGCTTGGCTACTAACATGGTATTTGAATAAATTTGATAGCATGCGGTTTAAGCACGTATTCAAAGAAGTTAAGCAATAACAGTGCTTTGTTAGAATGATGAATCGAGCTTGTATTCATGCAAGACGAGTGGATGCAAATCATGGAAAATGCTAAGGAAACATGATGCTGTAAACTATCCATCATAAGTGGGTAAATAAAAGAGAGAAAGACGTGAGGTTGGAAGACATAGACGCATTATTACATATTTGCCCTCATCCAAGAGGGTCCGAATGAACGTCTAAGTGTCCAAAATAAACTAGCTATTACAAAACCAAATGTATGAATAAACAACTAATTAGCTAAGCTATTACAACAAAGGCTAATAATAAGTAATATACTGGCTACCTAATTTATTACAACAAGGATGAACAATGAAACTAGCCATTAACTAACTATGATAATTATGGATAAACATTAATAATAATTACAACAATGCTAACTATAATGATAATTAATTAATTACAACAATGATGGGGAATGTTAATTTACAACATTGATAAACAAAGATGCATAAGGATTGCATGCACGTGACTGTTTTCAGAAGCAGCTCTGTCTGCCTTCTTGGGAATTTGCCCTGTTTCACCTTCAACCACTGCCATCTGTTTCTGAAAAAACACACTGTTTACCAAACATTGGAGCCCGGCCGACCCCCAATGAGACCTGGTTGGGCCCAAACAAGGCCAACCGTGCCCTAATTTCATGCAAAACTTATTTTTGTGCTCTGAGGTGAAAACAGTGCAGACAAAGCTTTTTTGAGCTCTGTTTGTCCCTTTTGCTCTTCTCTGTCACGGAGAGGTTCAAGAGAAGAACGAAGTTGGTTCCAAAACCATCAATGGGAAACTTGATCACTTAATGATTTCAAAAACAATCGGACAAAAAATCAATGAATGCAATGAACAACAACCACTCCTCCCTCCTGTCATGAAGTGAGCTCAAAGAGGGAGGTAGAGACGCTTCAAATTTCATCAACGCATCATGAATCTGTGCATGACAACTCTTGACACTATGGACCCGACATAACGTCCAGCCGAATCCAAGCAATCTTACACCTTTTTCTTACGTCGATTTCATTGGTTTTAAGCTCATTTTGCTAGTCCTTTCCATTCTTTAATCAATTTGTCCCAAAGTGATAGTTAAGTCCACTAAATGAGAAGAAACATCAAACAAGAAGTGAACCAAGGCATGAAAGAGAGACTACACCTTGACGATGCACCTCCGAAGAGGTTAAGCCATTGAGCATAGGTCTCTTTCCCACGCCTTGAATAACCATCAATCCTTTGATATAACTCTCAAACAAAAGAAAGAAGAAAAGAGGGAGGTTGCAGACATGATTGTACAAGGTTGATTTGAAGAAGGAGACTTTAATATAAAAACCAAGCAAATAAAAAGCTATCAACTCAAATGGCTTGATATCTAAGGCCTAAACGAGCAAAGCCATAAGGACTTACAACATGATAAGCAAAGTACACAAAGCATACACCAATTAAATGCATTAAAAAAAGTCGAAACAACCCTTAATATGTAAAAACCAATGGCGAAAATGATTTCTAAAGAGTACGAAAAAGACAGGAAATAGCAAAGAATCACAAGGCTAGTGAACAAGAGCAATGAGAGGTGGCTAACCCCTCCATTTTTGAAACCTCAAACCATGTTTTTAGCCTATTTTGAACTCTAAAAATTAGTTTGAAGACTAAAAAAGGAGTGTAAACACAAGGGTGTGAGCTATGAAGTAAGGTGCAAGAAAGGGTATTAAACCTTTCTACCTTTGGTAGTTATTCAAACCCAAGTTCCAACACTTGAAATAGATCCAAAACAATACAAAAACACAATAAATTGAGGGTAAGAGACAGATATCAAAACAAAAGAAAAGGTGGTAAGCTTATACCTCTTAAAGAGGACAAGCTCTTGTTGTGGATCAAACTTGGTCCAAGCACACTTTCAAGCCTGAATTATGATGCTCAAGGCTCAACCAAGGGTTTAAGGCTTTGCTCTAAGGTTGTATGTGGTGTATAGATATGTTTCAAGGGTGATAGGTTTGCTCAAAGGTGGCATGCATAAGAAAAAGGGACTCTTAAGTGTGTATATAAGCTCTTTGGAATTTGTTCAACCCTTAAAACAGAGACATAACCTCATATTTATAGAATTTGAGCAAAATAGGTTGAAAATATCTTCGAAAATAGATAGCTGGCAGGCTCTCACCCAAAACAGTGTTTATCGCTACCAAGGCACGACCGACCCCAAATGGCCACGACCGGCTCCCAATAAGGCACGGCCGGGCCCCAATGTGCTGCCTTGATTCTCTGTTTCAAGCTCAGCGTAGGGTGGCCCAATGTTCAAAAAGGGACCTCTAAAGTATAAACAAGGTAAATAGGAAGGTGTTGGGACTTTTTCAAAGCTCGACCTTGGATTGCTTCATTGAGCATTCGAATCACACACAATGTTATCTTCATCATCTAGTGCATAGGACAAAGCACCCGAGTCTTACGGGCAGTCAGAAATGGGGTGTCTACAGTAACCAACGTCAATACTTTAGTTTAACACTTCATGTTTTTGCAAAAATTGAAGCTTGAAGCTTCATGCATGTCAGAGCTTGGCTCAAATTCTTTCTTTACAACTTCAAAACATGAGATTTAGCTTCAAAATAACAAAATTCTTGGATGCATGCATGATATGATCCTCAATTCAAATATAGATAACATGAACCATAATTAAAATGATGAAGCTAACCAAAATTATGCATGCATGTATGAATCAAAGATCAATTCCTACAACCTTAGCTCAATTCTCACAATTAATCACATAATCTCTTGAATTCACATAATTGATTACTCTAATTCATAAACCTAAGGTCTTGAATTAAGCTTGTAATAGCAAAATCCTAAGCCTTTCTTCTCAATCTCCAAGTCTCTAGCCAAAATTCCTAGTTTTCTTGCTTCTCTCTCTCTAACTTGTTCTCACACTCTCTCTAGAGTGCAATTTCAGAATTTTTCAGCTCCAATTATGATTAGGGGGTTCAAACTCTTAATAACATCATATATATACATGAGGGTTTGATTAGGGAGTTAATTAAGGCTTAAGATTAACTAATTACACATTCTAATTAGTTTAATCTAATAAATTAATCTAAATCAAATTTTAATGAAACTTCTCGTTATGCTGTAAAAATTATGCCATTCACAATAAACTAAGCAATTTCGGTTTCTAACGCCATTAAGGCTTTCAATTTTAGATTATAATAGAAATCAAAATAGATATTTCTATAGCTAACATATATGAATCCAAAAATCATAGTAAACATATATTTAGCATTGAAATTCACATTAAGCACATAAGTAGCATTCAAATTAAATGGTTAAATGCATAAGACGTGACAGGGTTGTCATAAAAGCACATCATGAAAGCAATTCACAGCAGTGAGTGTGGGACCCACGTGAACAGAGTAATGTTGGCTAGGAAGATTCTCTGACAAGGATACTATTGGTCAACAATAGAAAATGACAACATTGATTTTGTCAAAGGTGTCATAAGTGTCTGATACATTCTAATTACATGAACATACCACCCTCTAAGCTCTATAATATCACCTTGTCGTGGCCATTTTCAGTATGAGGAGTAGATGTCATTGGAGCTGTTACACCAAAAGGATCAAATGGGCTTGAGTTCATCCTAGTTACCATCAATTACTTCACCAAGTGGGTATAAACACAATCTTACTCAATATTGAAGGCATCACATGTGACCAAGTTAATTAGAAACAACATTATCTGCAGATATGGAGTATCAAATGAGATAATTTCAGACAACGGTTCATACATCAAATGAGAGGTGGCTGATTGGCTTAAGAAATACGATGTGAATTTGCATAAGTCATCAAATGTAACAACCCTGATCTATTATGAACTACTACTGTATGATTAAGATTGCCTAATGAGTAATTAAGATGAAATCTTGAGTTAATTGCATATGTTATATGATATTTGTGTTTATATCTGTCTGCAGTAGAAATATCTGTCTGTGCTTTTGTTATGTTCTGTGAATTGAAGGCCTTATCAACCACAAAATATGAAATTGACTGAGATTACGTGTTATTTAGGATTTTTAGAAAATTATGATAGGTTCAATTGAAATTCGATTTGGGACGAAATAATTAGAATAAAATAATGCAACTTAATTAACTTAAGCCAAAAGTCAATTAAGTCCCTTAATTAGTCTATATAAGGCTTATACAACACTTTAGAATAATCTCATCTTCACCATTTTGAGCTCTTACACGTAAGAGAGAATGAGAGAAGGAAAGAATTGAGATCAAAGAAGAGGAAGGGAGAATCGGTGGAATTTGAAGACAATTTGGAGCTTTGAGTTAGTTTTTACACTTGACTTCAACCTTAGGTAAGAATTCAATTCACATTTTGCAACCTTAATCTCATTTACTTGTGAAATCAAAAGGGAATTAGAGTGTAATGCAATGAGTTCAAGAGAATTAAGTAGATTAACTTGAGAATTAAGCTAAAGAAGTAGAATTGGGATCAAACCATGTATGCATGTGCATGTCATGAAGTTTTTGAATTTGATTTCAAAGTTTTCTGACAAGCATGTTCATAATTTGGTCTTGTAATGAGAATTCAACTCCTTGTACCAAGCATCCCATTATACCAAGATTTGGAAAGTTTGAACTCAAGAAAATACATATATGTTATGTTTTCAACATTTCAAGTTTAGTTTTGTTCAATTGGCAAAGCTTTTGGGCTTTGTAATATGGTTTGTGTGGAGAAGTGGTTTGGAAATACTCTTTAGATCCTGGGAGACGCTAATGATCCTCAGCTAGTCACCTAAAAAGATACAAACACTCTGGTCGGGGGTGCCAGAATTAGCACTCCGACGGACAAGTCAGTTCAGACCCTCAAGATAGCTTGTTTATTAAGTTAAGTGAAGTGATTCTTACATACCTTTCTAAATCTTTGGTTCTTGTATTTATACTTGCTTTCTGGGCCTCAGGGCCTGAGCCTACTTTCATCCCATTCCCCTTTTATTTATTCGGAGCTACTGATCTCCGGCTATTTGGCCTTCCTAACATATTCGGCATCCTAGTCACGCAATATGGAGCCGAATAATATCTGATTTCTGGGGTACGCACCTTCCGACTCTTCTATTTATTCGGCTCCCACAATTGCCCCCCAAGCACTTTACCAACGACAGTTGGCTGGAGTGCTTGGTTCTGAATTTTGAAAAGTCAGAGCCAAAATTCGGCAGTTGGCCTCATCCTCATGCGGATATCTAAGCGCACTCCTTTCAGTTGTCGTGTCGACTTCCCGCCCCTTCGTATGTGTCTATTTATTGCGATTTAAAATTTTGACGTCCTTTCAAGTATATATTTCATGACGCTCATCGCTGGATTGCCTTTTGAATCTTCCCTACAACTCTCTTCTCCGATATCCTCTTCGTCCTTTGTAAGTTCTCTCCTTCCTTGCTTCGAAGACTCTTTCTGGTTTATTCCTTCCTTGGCATATTCTTATAAACTGTAGGGTATGGCAAAACATTTAAAAGACCTTCTCTCGTCAGATCGAATTGCTGGCTTTAAACGCCATTTCTCTATTCCTGATGATGTCTGTCTGTCGCTTGTGGCAGACGGCACTCTTGATATGGAGAGGGAGGACAAAACCACGATTGTCTTTCCTCTTTTGTCAATCGCAGAGGGTGGAGTCCGTTTTCCCCTTCACCCGTTTCTTAGGGCTGTGCTTCGCCATTAGGGTTTAATCCCTTCCCAACCCAATGTGAATTTCTTTAGAATTATAATGGGGTTATAGCGCTCAACCGTCGCCTGGAATTAACCTTGGCATTCCAGCCATCCGGCATTGCTATGCCTTGGCTAAGTTTTCTCGTCGGCACGAGCGTTTCTTCCTTAGGGCCAAGGATATCGACCATCAGCTAATTACTATGCTTTCCAGTTCTGGAAAACGAGTTGATGATGTTATGGTCGTTGTCCAGGGTAACTGGGAATTTGGCAAAGGGGAGGATGACGTCAACCCTATTCCTAGACGGAGGGGCGAGCTAGGTGGCCGATTGCCTTCTCGCTTTTATTATTTGTTCAATTTTGTTGTAAAGCCTCTTCTTTGAAATGTTACAGCTTGGCTTGTGCAGGGAACGATTTGAAGAAAGTCCTGTCTTCAAATGACGACGCCGTTCTTTCGGATATCAAAGTCGTGCTCAAGTATTTCGGTCGTCGAAGTCTTCAGAAACAAGGGAGGGCTGCCCACATTCTGCTTCGTTACGAGCCGACATATACGACTTTCTCGGCGGTGGAAAATATCCCAGCTCCGGAGGGCGAAGATTCACTTATCGCTCTTATTTTGTCCGACTTCAAAAACTTGAGGCAGGTTGGTTTTGAAGGGTTTGATTCGGAGCGGGATGTAGCTAATGTTACCGAATCAAATCAGTCCGAAATCGAGTCTGATGAGGTATTGAATTCGGCCGATCCTCCATCCACTTCGGACCGAGGTGATCCTTCACTTGACGGTGTTTTTCACGGCTTAGAGGATCTTCCCACCGCCGGCCCCGAAGACATGGCCGGGTTAAGCCTGACAAAACTTGCCAGGAAGGCGAATGCGGAAAGGTTGGCCGCGCGGCGAAGAGCGGAGGCCCTTCCGTCTGAAGTACCACCCGCCACCGAATCTCAACTCTCCCTGCATGTTAGCGAATTAGAGTCCTTGTGCGTTATTGAGGTGGACACGGCAAAGAATCAGAATGCCGAATCTACTTTGATCGTGCAGGTCGGCCAAGAAGTTGAAGAGGCAGAGAAACGCCCTGCTGAGTTTGAGGCCGGCTCAGAAGAACGAGACGGCAAACGTCCTCGATTAGAGGGATCGAATGTGATCGTTCCTTTTGTCATTCAGCCGATGATAAAAAACATGCCGATTTCTTCTGATGCTTCGGTGCTTAAAGATCCAGAAGTCGCATTTAGCTTGGCTACATCCGTGTCGTTGCCGTCTGACAGGGAGGCTTTCCAAGTGGAACCAGATCTGAATGCGACAGCACTAGCCGCCCAGTCGACACTTTTGGTACATATTCGGACTTTGCTTCACTTCATCCGAATACTGTTGAAGTTATGGTTTTAAATTCTTGTTTTGCAGACCGTCGAAAGGACAGCCGAGATGGGCCATCGCCATCGCGACGCCGTCAAACAGATTGGTTGTTTACGAAAGGAAGTTGAGGACCAGAGGAGAAGGGCCGAGGTCGAAGCTTTGAGGGCGAACAAGGAAGCCTCAAGGGCCGAGACTGAGATGGAGAGGGCTCGTTGCGCGGAAGCTTTGAGATCGGAGGCCGAGAAGAAGGCGGACGCGAGCGAAGATGCGCTCAAATTGGCCCAGAAGGCGGTCTCCAAACTAGAGGCTGAGTTGGTTGAAATGAAGGCATCGAAGGAAACAACCGACTCGGAGTCTTCCAAAATATTCGAGGCCGGGAAAAATGCTAGACTTGCCGAGTATTTGGACCAAGTCCCCAAGTTTGAAAATCGGGGATTCAAACATAGCTGGCACAAAGCCCTTGCTGCTGCTAAAGCTTCATTGATTATGCCAATACCATATGAGCAAGTGGATGTTGAGCCATTGGAGTCTGATTCCGATGGCTGATCTGGGCGACTGACATAGTTTTTAGGATGTCGAATGTATTTTTACAGTTTTTAATTTGGTATTTTTCATGTGTTGCTACAGTCATAGGTGTTTTTACAGTTTTTGCTAGGCATTTTCATACGGGCTTGTAGCTTTTTGTTTAGTAATTTGCGTATATAAAATTTCATGAGTTGTGCTCAACTTGCTAAGGAAAATGTTGTTGATGAAAAATGTTGTTGATGAATGATATTGCTTTCGGTTATGGTTAGATCGGCTGCTTAGCTTAGGTATTTGGCCAACCAGATTAGTAAATCTACCCTTCCCTTAGCCAGGACGCGATCTTGCGATGCCGAATGGGCCTAACTCGTGGGCTGGCTAAGGCACAGATTGGTCGGCGCTTGCGCTTGAAAACATGGCCAACCAGATTGGTAAATCTGCTCTTGCCTTGGCCAGACCAGATTAGTAAATCTGCCCTTGGTTTCAGAAGCCGAATGGGCCTAACTCGTGGGTTGGCTGAGGCACAGATTGATCGGTGCTTGCGCTTGAAAACATAGCCGACCAGATTAATAAATCTGCCCTTGCCTTAGCCAGGGCACGAGCTTGCGAAGCCGAATGGGCCTAACTCGTGGGCTGGCTGAGGCATCGATTAGTTGGCGCTTGCGCTTGAAAACATGGCCGACCAGATTAATAAATCTGCCCTTGCCTTAGCCAGGGCGTGAGCTTGCGAAGCCGAATGGGCCTAACTCGTGGGCTGGCTGAGGCATCGATTGGTCGGCGCTTGCGCTTGAAAATATGGCCGACCAGATTAATAAATCTGCCCTTGCCTTAGCCAGGGCGCGAGCTTGCGAAGCTGAATGGGCCTAACTCGTGGGCTGGCTGAGGCATAGATTGGTCAGTGCTTGTGCTTGACAACATGGCCGACCAGATTGGTGAATCTGCCCTTGCCTTAGCCAGACCAGATTAGTAAATCTGCCCTTGCCTTAGCCAGGGCGCGAGCTTGCGAAGTCGAATGGGCCTAACTCGTGGGCTGGCTGAGGCATAGATTGGTTGGCGCTTACGCTCGAAAACATGGCCGACCAGATTAATAAATCTGCCCTTGCCTTAGCCAGGGCGCGAGCTTGCGAAGCCAAATGGGCCTAACTCGTAGGCTGGCTGAGGCATCGATTGGTAGGCGCTTGCGCTTGAAAACATGGCCGACCAGATTAATAAATCTGCCCTTGCCTTAGCCAGGGCATGAGCTTGCGAAGCCGAATAGGCCTAACTCGTGGGCTGGTTGAGGCATCGATTGGTCGGCGCTTGCGCTTGAAAATATGGCCGACCAGATTAATAAATCTGCCCTTGCCTTAGCCAGGGCGCGAGCTTGCGAAGCCGAATGGGCCTAACTCGTGGGCTGGTTGAGGCATAGATTGGTCGGTGCTTGCGCTCGACAACATGGTTGACCAGATTGGTAAATCTGCCCTTGCCTTAGCCAGACCAGATTAGTAAATCTGCCCTTGCCTTAGCTAGGGTGCGAGCTTGCGAAGCCGAATGGGCCTAACTCGTGGGCTGGCCGAGGCATAGATTGGTCGGCGCTTACGCTCGACAATATGGCCAACCAGATTGGTAAATCTGTCCTTGCCTTAGCCAGACCAGATTAGTAAATCTACCCTTGGTTTCAGAAGCCGAATGGGCTGGACGATTGTCATCCGACTTTTGACGTTTGGAATTACTGACATTGCCTCGGGGGA
The DNA here is from genome assembly GCA_030407325.1 of Camellia japonica. Taxonomy (NCBI): domain Eukaryota; kingdom Viridiplantae; phylum Streptophyta; class Magnoliopsida; order Ericales; family Theaceae; genus Camellia; species Camellia japonica. The sequence goes on from JAPPVO010000013.1 coordinate 8,020,190, forward strand.
GCTGCATACATTGAAGGATAAATGGGGCGGGTGCACGCCAGAGGCCCCATTTATTTTCATTCAGGCAACTTGGGAGGGACGAAGATTGGCTGAATTAGACGCCGCAATGAGTCACAGTAGTGAGCCTATGTGTACGGGAAGAAGAACGTCCAAGGATGGGGAAACACAGCAGCCCCTTAGTCGTCGAAGCAGATCGCCCCGAAAGGATAGGCAACAACGGGAAAATTCTCTGCGCCCGCGACCGAGAATCGAGCCTGATACGACGCCACGACTGTTGAGTTTTGTGGTTTTTGTGAGGAATAGACCGATGACGGAGGCGAATTCTATCATTAAAGACCCAGGTGTGGCAGTCGAGTTCGCTCGACAGATCTTCCCGCCGGAAGTCCAATAATCGATGGTCGGACGTCAAGATTTCACAGTATTTCGAGACGGCATACATGGCGCTGTGAAAGGACTATATAGTGCTCATGAAGTCGGCATGCATCTGCGAGAAGCGCAACGTGAGAGTGAGAAAAAGGACGAAAGGAATCGCAGTCTGGAGATTCGCGCGGAAAAGGCTGAGCGTGAGCTTCGGGAGCTGAAGAATGTTCAAACGAGCGCGTCAGTGGCGGCCGGTCAATCTAAATTGGTCGTTGAGGAGAGAGTGACCCAATGGACCTCGGGTTATGCAAAGGGGTTTCAGGCCGGCCTGAAGGCCGAGATAGAGAAGACCAAGCAAGACCTTGCCGAGGAGGTCTGCCGATGTGAAAATCATGGATTTAAGCACGGCTGGATCAAGGCCCTTCAGATCGAGAAAGCTCTTGAAGCCGTGGGAATTGATTCGGCTTCGCCTCTGTATCATCGTCACTACTTATCCTATTCCATTTCGAAATTGAGAAGAGCGACGATGAGGATGCCGAATAAATAGACTTTGGAACGCGAGAATAGACTTCGTGCCGAACAAATAGAATTTCTTTTATTTTCAACGTCCGTATTTGGTCTTGAAATGTTATGTGCTTAATTAAACGTATTATTTCAACTTATTGGCAAGTTTTGTGTTTCGTGATGCAAATGTTTAAACATGCATTGACCGGCTCGAATTAAGAACAATTCTCATTGAATATTTATTCGGCCAGTGAAGTGGTCCGAATGTATCTCACAAAGGCTCCGAATCCGGAGACTTGGCCAATCGTGATATCTACGAAGGGCGCTCCAAATCTGGAGTCTTAATTGGCCTTAAGAGGCTTGTTTGGCCCTAAGGTGTCATGCCCCAAAAGGGGGCTTCGAATTCGGAGACTGTATTTTGGCCAATCGTGATATCTACGAAGGGCGCTCCGAATCAGGAGTCTTAATTGGCCCTAAGGTGTCATGCACCGAAAGGGCGCTCCGAATTCGGAGACTGTTTTTGGCCAATCGTGATATCCACGAAGGGCGCTCCGAATCCGGAGTCTTTATTTTGGCCAATCGTGATATCCACGAAGGGCGCTCCAAATCTGGAGTCTTAATCGGCCCTAAGGTGTCATGCACTGAGAGGGCGCTCCGAATCCGGAGTCTATTTTGGCCAATCGTGATATCCATGAAGGGCGCTCCGAATTCGGAGTCTTAATCGGCCCTAAGGTGTCATGCACCGAATGGGCGCTCCGAATCCGGAGTCTTAATCAACCCTAAGGTGTCATGCACTGAATGGGCGCTCCGAATCCGGAGTCTTGATTTTGGCCAATCGTGATATCCACGAAGGGCACTCCGAATCCGGAGTCTTAATCGGCCCTAAGGTGTCATGCACCGAATGGGCGCTCCGAATCCGGAGTCTATTTTGGCCAATCGTGATATCCACGAAGGGAGCTCCGAATCCGGAGTCTTAATCGGCCCTAAGGTGTCATGCACCGAATGGGCGCTCCGAATCCGGACACTTAATCGGCCCTAAGGTCATGCACCGAAAGGGCGCTCCGAATCTGGAGTCTTTATTTTGGCCAATCGTGATATCCATGAAGGGCGCTCCGAATCTGGAGTCTTAATTGGCCCTAAGGTGTCATGCACTGAAAGGGCACTCCGAATCCGGAGTCTTAATCGGCCCTAAGGTGTCATGCACCGAATGGGCACTCCGAATCCGGAGTCTTAATCGGCCCTAAGGTGTCATGCACCGAGAGGGTGCTCTGAATCCGGAGTCTTTATTTTGGCCTTAGAGGGCTCAATTGGCCTTTAAAGGCTTGGTAGCGAGCTTGCGAAAACGAGAAACTTTGTATTGCAATGGTGGAATATGTACAAGTATCAAGCCCACAAGTCGGGTCAATGATAGAATTTACGTAAATGTGTTGAATTCCAAGGCCGTGGCAGGCTTCTTCCTGACATGTCTGAGAGTCGATATGCCCCTGTTCCTGCGATGGATTCTATCTAATAGGGGCCGTCCCAGTTTGGACCCAATTTTCCATCGGCCGGTCTCCGGTCGGCTGGAAGTACCTTCTTTAGGACTAACTCTCCTGGAGTGTATCGGCGTATCTGAACTTGCTGATTATACAACTTGGCGAGCTGCTGCTGATACCGTGCCATGGATGCCAGGGCGCGGTCTCTTCGTTCTTCGATTAGAATCAGATCCAGGGCAAGCATCATGTCGTTTCGGCCCGTATCAAAAACTTGCAATTTCAGAGTTGGGTGGCCGATTTCCAAGGGTAAGATTGCCTGGGTTCCAAAGCATAGAGCAAACGGCGTTTCTCTAGTGGATCTCCTCGGCGTGGTACGATGAGCCCACAATACACTCGGCAATTCTTTGACCCATTTGCCTTTAGCTTTTTCCAACCTCTTTTTGATGCCGTCCAAGATGGATTTGTTAGAGGCTTCGGCTTGACCATTGCTTTGGGGGTAGGCCGGTGTAGAGAAGTAAGGCCGAATGCCATACTTGCTGCATAACTCTCGATATACGCCACAATTGAACTGGGTGCCATTGTCGGAGATGAGAGCTCTCGGAATGCCGAATCGCGTTATGATGTTTCTCCATATAAAGCATTTAATGTCGGCGTCTCATATATGTGTTAAAGTCTTCGCTTCCACCCATTTTGTGAAGTAATCTGTCGCGACGATTAGGAATCGCTTGTTCCCTGGGGCCCTCAGCAATGGTCCTACGATATCAAGTCCCCACTGAGCAAACGGCCAGGGGCTGGTGATAGAGTTCAACCCTTCGGCAGGTAGATGGGTTAATGGGGAGAACTTTTGGCACTATTCGCATTTTTTTACATAACTCTCTGTGTCAGCTCTCATTGTCGGCCAATAATACCCCTGTGTTATAGCGCGATGGGCCAGGGAGCGTTCGCCAGAATGGGCACCACAACTGCCCTCATGTATCTCTGTCAGAAGCTCCTCCACTTTGTCGGGGTGCAAGCATTCCAAATATGGACCAGAGAGGGACTTTTTATAGAGCCCTCCTTGCGGATCTAGATAGTATCGCAGGGCTTTATTTCGCAGCTTGTGTGCTTCTTTTTTGTCCTCTGGGAGTTGTTCGGAAGAGAGGAATGCAGCAATAGGGTCCATCCAGCTTGGTGCAGATTCTATAACGTTGACATGGACTTCCTCCGAAGGGCCAATACTCGGCTCCGTGACGAAACCTACTTCGATGGTCCGTTTGACCTCAGAATTGATGGCGAAGGCTAGGCATGCCAAGGCATCTGCATGTGTGTTCTGGTCGCGTGTTATTTGGTTCAGTTCGTGATGGTCAAATTTTGCCAGCAAGGAATTGGCCGATTTCATGTAGGCCACCATACGGTCGTTTCTTGCCGTGTACTCCCCCTTTAGCTGATTGATTACCAATTTTGAATCACAAAACACAAGGAGACACCGAGCACCGAGAAGGTGCGCATTCCGCAGACCGGCTAGAAGGGCTTCGTATTTGGCTTCGTTATTTGACGCTTCGAAGCCAAGCTTGACGGCCTGCTCAATTACTGCGCCGTCTGGAGACATGATTACAACTCCGGCGCCGCTGCCCCTTTGGTTAGACGATCCATCATAGTATAATTGCCAAATATCCCCCACATAAATTCTCCAGTTCAGCTTTGGTCGAACTTCAGCCTTTGGTCGAACTTCGTCAGGTTTGAGGTTGGCAAGCTCGCCGGTGAATTCGGCAACAAAGTTGGCCAACACTTGCCCCTTGATTGCGGTTTTAGGTAAAAACTGAATGTTGTACTGGCCGAGTTCAAGAGCCCATTTTGAAACACGTTCTGATGCTTCTGCACTCCGTAGTACTGATTGGAGGGGATAATCTGTTAGCACCCCAATGCTATGTCCCTAGAAGTAATGCATCAGTTTTCTTGCTGCCATGACTAGGGCTAAGATGAGTTTTTCCAGCGGAAGGTAACGTGTTTCGGCGTCAACCAGTGCCTTGCTCACATAATACACTGGCCGTTGCTCCCCCTCCTCCTCTTTTAACAGTATGGCGCTGACGGCCCTATCGGAAACGGCCAGATATAGAATGAGTGGGTCACCAGCGGCGGGTGTTGTCAAGAGAGGTACTGAGCGGAGGTAGGTCTTGAGTCCGTTGAAAGCTGTTTCGTATCCAGCGGACCATTCAAAAGCCTTACCCTGCCGTAGTGTCTGAAAGAATTGTCGGCAGCGATCTGTAGACCGGCTGTTGAACCTGTTGAGTGCAGCGGTCATCCCCATCAACTTTTGGACTTCTTTTACTGAACGGGGGGAGCTGAGTTCCAAGATTGCTGTGACTTGCCTCGGCTTGGCTTCGATTCCTTAGTGATTGATGATGTAACCCAGGAATTTGCCAGAGCCGATTCCGAACGCACACTTAGAGGCGTTAAGTTTCATTTTGTATTTGCGTAAGATGCTGAATGTCATTTCTAGATCAACTATATGATTCTGTTCTTCTTTGGACTTGACCACCATATCGTCGATGTATACTTCCATAGTGTGGCCGAGTTGCTCTTTGAACATGGCGGTGACCAGTCTTTGGTAGGTTGCCCTTGCATTCTTCAGCCCAAAAGGCATAACTTTGTAGCAATAGGTTCCTCTTGGGGTGAGGAATGCAGTTTTCTCCTGGTCATCTGGATGCATGGCGATTTGATGGTAGCCTTTGTAAGCATCGAGGAAGCTCATGCGTTGATGACGTGCCATCGCATCGACAAGCTGGTCGATTCTGGGTAGAGGAAAATAGTCTTTGGGGCAAGCTTTGTTCAGATCCGTGAAATCGACGCACACTCGCCAAGTCCCATTTTTCTTCTTCACCACCACTATATTGGAGAGCCACGTAGGGTAAGTGACTTCTCTAATTGCCCCGGCATCAAGCAGTCTGTCTACCTCCTCAACAACGGCAGCAGTGTGCTTCGCGACTGACCGTCGGCCTTTCTGAATGATCAGCTTACATTTGGGATCGACATTCAAATGGTGCTATGAAATTGATGGGTCTATTCCCGGCATCTCGTACGGAGTCCACGCAAAGACGTCGAGGTTGTTGAGCAAGAAAGAGATCACTGCTGCCTGTCGGCCTGATTCAGAGAGTCGCCGATCATGAAGAACTTTTCTGGGCTTCCATCGACGTCAACTCGGTCTAAACCTTCCGTGGCCTTCTCATTTGGATGCCGCCCAACGTCATCAAGGATCTCCCGATTCGGCACCTCAATGGAGTTTACTTGCAGTTCCTTTGGCGTTCTGGCGGTAAGGAGATAACATGCTTGTGCCGATTTCTGGGAGCCGCAGATTTGCTCAATGCCGTGTTCTGTTGGGAAACGTAGCAGTTGATGATAGGTGCTTGGGACGGCCTGCAAGGTATGCAACCACGATCGCCCCATGATGAGATTGTACGACGATGGCAGCCTGACGACCAAGAATTCCACATCCACCGTTCTGGAACTTGCTCGAACGGGTAAGCTGATCTTTCCCAATGGGTACTCTAGATTGGCATTGAAGCCGAACAGTGGATAAGGAGCCGGAGTCAGGTCTGACTCGTTGAATCCGAGTTTGATGAAGGTTTTATAATACATAACATCCGAAGTGTTGCCCTGGTCGATAAGAATGTGTTCGACGGTGAACCGGTTTACGCGTAGCTCAATAACCAATGGATCGATATGAGGGAGTGTTACGCCAATCAAATCAGAGTCATCAAAGGTGATACTTGGCTTTTCTCGGTGCCGCTTTGCTGGTGTGAGTTGCTTTTGGGAGCTTGGATGTGTTTGGATCGCATGGACGGCCGGGGCTGCTAGCAGGCTGTATATCATGTGGACGATGTCAAGCAGAAATGCATCATTCGGAAGGGCAGGTGTTTTGATCGCACTCCTCTGGACGCATTGTTGGAGATGTTGGTCCTTTGCCAATGCCTCAAGAGGATTCGTTGAGGCATAGCGGCCGTCAATTTCCTGCTGTCGGGCTCGAGATTGTCGATCATCTGCCCTCGGGGGTCGCACAGAAGCTTGGCGCACTATTTGTTTGGATTTTGCTATTTCCGAGGCCAGATCGCGACGAAGGCGTTCGTTCTCAGCGATGATGTTGTCCAACCTCTGTTTGGTTTGCCTAGCTTGTGCCATGGTCGCTTGTATTGTCTTTTGCGTTGGGTTTGAAGATGAGCAGAGGTCCAAGGCAAGTCTTGCTGCGATGGTTTTTGGTCCAAGCGAGTTTGCTGGAGTGAGGTCATCTGTCACAGCCCGAGCCTGCCCCTAAAAGGTCGGGCATGACCCATGCAGAAACACATAATAACCCTGATATAATAATATACATAGGGGCCTGAACGGAAGCATAATAAACAAATGAGCAAAAACCAAACTTCCATTGAGCTACTATAACATGCCAGGATCATGCATATCAAAGCAGAATATCAGATACAGAACTAACCAATTATGTACTGGTTTTGTATATACATGTAACCCTTGCCCTAGGGCGTACAACCAAAAATGATAAGTACAGACAACCCAAAACAAGTGCTTTAGATTACAAGCCAAACTTGACAAAAGTATACAAAAATAGGGCAGGTCTTCTTATGTGCCTGACCATACGGGTTGACAAAAAGAACGAACTTCAGGAGCTAAGACTGCTTCCCGGGTTGACCTACAGAAACAGACAATATGTGGGGTGAGCGAAGCTCAGTGAATAATAGTACCGATAAATTGAAATCATAACTCTTATTCAAGTGCATGTACTTAATTCAATGCTACAGAATGTCCCATGACTCAGAATATTACACAAATTGTTACAGAATGTCACAAATGGCCCTCGGCCCAGAATGTTACGCAAAATGTTACTCAATAGCACAAGTTGGCTCTCGGCCCGGAATGTTACTCAGAATGATACTCAATAGCACAAGTTGGCTCTCGGCCCAGAATGTTGCTCAGAATGTTACTCAATATCACAAGTTGGCTCTCTGCCCAGAATGTTACTCAGAATGTTACTCACTTCATTCCACATTTACCTTTTAGTCACATCACATGTTATTCAAACTCAGACAAGGTAGGAAGATACAGAAAACAGACAGAAATAGAACGTAAATGATATTTAGCAATAAATGAATACATATGCCTTGCACTATTACTCACTGCGATATGTTGGCGTGCTAGTGCCTTCAGAAATGTGCCCTGCACACAATCATTACATATTAGTTTCCCTTTTTTTTTTTTCTTACTCATATAGATTTATAATTATCTCAGAGTCATCAAAACAAATATTCGAAAAGACTAGAGGGCATAGCATGCAACATAGGGCAACACAGAGTTTTCGTTCTCCGCTCGAGCGCCATTTTGGCCGCTCGAGCGGACAGTGTAATTCCGCCAAAAATGCTGAGAGAGTGATTTCTGCGCTCGAGCGGGAATTCCTCCGCTCGAGCGGACAGTGTAATTTTACAAAACTTGCTGGGAGAGTGATTTTCCCGCTCGAGCGGGCTACCCTCCGCTCGAGCGGACCAGACGAATTCTGAAACCCTGTTTTCCTCCTTTGAGTTCTACCTTGACATTCAAACTTCAATATCTCAATTCCAAGCATAATCAAGGATCATCATAGTTCTAAAATCATTTAGACACACAATTATTCTATATCCATCACCAAATTGAGATCAATCATCACTTAATTTCCATAACTCATTCATAACTCACTTCATACATTACATACACACACATAAAGCTACCCAAGCTTCTAATTTAAACTCATGGTGGAATAGTTGCATGAAATAGCAAGGAATTAAGGTATTTAGTCCTAAAACACAAATTATCACATAAGATGTTCAACATCTACCTTTAACTTTCCAAAACAAGGAAGAATTCCAACCAAGATTAAGAGAGAGTGAGACCAAATCAAGAAATATCCATACCTTAAGTCCAATCCAAACAATTCTTCACAATTGCTCCCCAAATTCTCCCCTTGATGGCTTCTCTCTCTCTCTCACCCACGTTTCTCCCCCCCTTTGTGTTTCTTTACATCCAAGAGATGATATTTTTTAGTCAACACATCCAAAGAGATTTTGATAAATATAAGACTTAGATATTTATTTTTATAATAAGACGAAATTCAATCGTTTAAGCTTCCTAAATTGAATTTTCACAGACTGCTCCGGTAGAGCTTAAAAATCATGCAGATTTCAAATATCAAATTAATTTCTGAAAATTAAGTCTCTAAGGCATCCAATTTCAAATTTAAATAATTCCAGTGTAACAGATAATGTTCTTACTCAACAGATCATTTCCCCTAAGTTCCGTTTAATTCAAAGAAATGTCACATAGAATTCGATATTATACAGTCACAAACACAGAATAGAGAGCTGAAAAGATACCAAAGTCGTGTACGAGGGTCGGGCCGTTACATCATCTCTCTATGCGGTCTCGTCAGTGGCTATCGAAGGATCTTCAGTCACGCTTGCCATGGATGTATTTGAGTATTCCCACAGACGGCGCCAGTTGTGGAGAAGTGGTTTGGAAATACTCTTCAGATCCTGGGAGACGCTAATGATCCTCAGCTAGTCACCTGAAAAGATACAAACACTTCGGTCGGGGGTGCCGGAATTAGCACTCCGACGGACAAGTCAGTTCAGACCCTCAAGATAGCTTGTTTACTAAGTTAAGTGAAGTGATTCTTACATACCTTTCTAAATCTTTGGTTCTTGTATTTATACTTGCTTTCTGGGCCACGGGGCCTGAGCCTACTTTCATTCCATTCCCCTTTTATTTATTCGGAGCTACTGATCTCCGGCTATTCGGCCTTCCTAACGTATGCGACATCCTAGTCACGCAATATGGAGCCGAATAATATCTGATTTCTGGGGTACGCACCTTCCGATTCTTCTATTGATTCGGCTCCCACAGTTTGTAAAATGGTTTGTAATTCATCATATATCTTCAATTGGCAAAGCTTTTGGGCTTTTCAACATACATATATGCAAAATGGTTTGTAATTCATCATATATTATGAGTTTCTCAATGGTTTACTAAGTTTTGGCCCAAAAGGATGTGTTTTGAAGCTTTAAAATTGAGTATTGACCTTGGGAAGCAAATATGAAAATTCCAGAATTTGCACTCTTCGCTTGAGCGATGGAGTCTGCGTTCGAGTGAAGAATTCGAGCTCCTAGTACTTTTGTAGAGTTTAGGGGTTAGCTTGAGCGGTAGAACCTGCGCTCAAGTGAACAAGTCTAAGCTTAAGCGTAAAAGGAGAGCTTCCAGAAGTTTTACAAACTTTGCAGGTTGCTCGAGTGACTGATGTTGCGCTTAAGCGAAGACCCTATTTACTCAGTCTTTGACTCGAGCAACTGTTGAGTGTCTGTTGATAGTGAAAATCATGCAACTAGTACTTTTGCCGATTTTGCAGGCCGCTCGAGCGACTGATGTTGCGCTCGAAAGGACTGCCCTATTTTTGAAAGTTTGACTAAGTGTTTCAAGTTACATTTTGGCATCCTCATTGCATCCTAGGTATTCCTAAGCCTTAATTAAGACATAATAATGAGGATAAAGATTAGAAACACACCAAGTTAGAAAAGGAATGAGTAATGCATTTTTCCAGGCCTGTGTTGCATTTGTTATGTGTTTGTGTAGGTCATGCGCCATAGATTGTTTGGTTTGACTGTTCTGACTCTTCTATTATCGGAGTTATCTGTGAGTAACAACTTTGTAAAGCTACATTTGAATGTAAGTAATTTTTGAATGTTAAGATATAATCTATTTTCTGAAATGCTATTTTGTGAATCATGAATGAATGTCCAATTTTCTAAAATGTATTTGTGGCATCCTTCGTTCACATGGCCCTTGCCCAGGAGAAACAATACCGTGGTCAATATGCATATGGCCCTCACCCGGGGGAAACAATACCGTGGTTCGTGTTCACATGGCCCTCACTTGGAGGAAACAATACCACGCCTACTTGTGCACAAGATGTGGACTGTTAGGGTCGTCGGTACCGACTATGCTTGTGGGTCTTAGGACCAATTTGATATGATAGCTAGTGGATGTACCACATATGATTACTTATGACTTCTGATAAGTACAAGAATCTGAATCTATTTCTGATTTGAATTATGATGTCTGAAATTGCTTGGACTGCATTCATAAAACCTTTACTCTGTTGTTATTCACTGGGCTCCAGCTCATTCTATTATTTATGTATGTAGGTGATCATGCGCATGACCAAGCCTAAGCTATTGCCTGGAGGTCAGTTTTGTCCAGCTAACCACAGTGCCTCTCGTGGAGGTTCCGAAACCTGCTTGTGGTCAATGTGTTGTGATCAGGAATTTCATTTAAGTTTTCTTTTGGTTTTATTAGTATGTTGGGCTAAGTCCCATTTTAGTTATTTGTAAGTAAAGTGATGTAAGACTGCTGCATACATGATGTCACGTTTAAGTAATTAAAGTTTAAAATTTTTATCCTATGTATGTCTACACAGCACTATGGACACCATATTGTATTATTTGCATCTGCTAGCCCTTATATTTTGTTTATCATGTTCAGAGGCTTTTGGTAACCCTAGGATTACTGGCTAGGTACGACGCTAAACCTATAGAGACGGGTTTGAGTTGTGACAGATTGGTATCAGAGCACGAGATATACCGCACACACGGGTCCATATGAGCTATTGGATGTCCTAGAAAAGAAGTAGAGACATTACATCTACATGTGTGAGTATGTGTTTGTGATATTAAGTGAACATATTTGGACCAATAAGTATACCAATATACATTGACACTGAAATGAAATGAACTGAAATTGAACACTGTAAAGAATTATTTGCTTGTATTTATTAGTGCTTTATTATCTATAGCAAATGGAAAATCCAAGAAGTGATGGTATAGCTGAATCCTCTGAGGCCAGAATGAGCCGAATGGAAAGAATGCTTGAAGCTTTGACAGAAACAATGATGCAACAACAAAGACAACAACCTTTACCTCCTCTGCCCCCACTGGTCCAAGCAGAACCGATACACAATGACATCATCAGCTTGACTCAGAAATTCAATAAGATGAAGCCACTGACTTTCTTGGGTGGAATTTAACCTTTAAAGGCTGAAACGTGGATGCTAGAAGCTGAAAAGTTATTTGAAGTCTTTCCATGTACCAAGACTCAGAAAGTTTTATTGGCCACCTACACCTTAAATGATGAAGCCCGACGTTGGTGGATGCTTATTTGTGATAACAGTGGGACTTTGACTTGGTATCAATTTAGAGAGATCTTTTATGAGAAATACTTCCCTTAGTGTTTCCAAGATAGAAAAGTGTCTCAATCCAAAAGCTTAAGCAAGGCAATATGCAAGTGGCAGAGTATGAGGCCACGTTCATTGAATTACCCCATTTTGCCCCACACATGGTAAATACAGATTATAAGAAAGCTCAAAAATTCAAAGGAGGGCTAGATCTAGATGTGTTTGATCAGGTCGGTGTATTGAAACTACCCAAATATGTTGATGTATTTGATAGAGCTCTAATGGATGAATCCAACTTGGCTGCAATGAAACAAACGAAAGCTCCAAATAACTTAATGGAAAGAAAAAAGATATGGGTATAAGTTTAGAAAAGGTTGTTCAGTTGTTACGAACAAGAAGCAAAACACGGGATCTACTAGCAACTCAAGTCAGAGTAGTGGATTTACACCAGTTTGTTCTAAATGTGGAAGAAAACATAAGGGTATCTTTTATCGTGCATCTGGTCCTTGTTTCCGGTGTGGCAAGATTGGCCACATGATGAAAGATTGCCCACTCATAGCTGAAAATGCCAACCGTCCTGCGACAAGTTAGGCCGGAGCCACTTCTGCACCAAAGATCAAATGTGGGAACCAATACTGGGAGAGAAACTTTAAGACAAGGTTAGGAGTTTGCACTTGGGCCTGGCGACGTCTAAAACACCGAATCCGTAGTGTTATGTATACTTCCTATTTCTGTTCAAAATGCATATGTGCTAATAGACTCTGGTTCTACACATTCATTCCTGTCGCATGCTTTTTCTCTCAAAATGACTAGACCACTAGAACCTATGAATTATTTGTTATCTGTATCTACACCTTCTGGGGGCTCTATGATGTGTGCTTATGTGTATCCTACGTGTGACATCATGATTGGGGATGTGTTTTTACACGTTGATTTGTTGCCGTTAGACATTGCTCATTTTGATTGCATATTGGGTATGGATTGGTTGACTAAGTATTGCGCAACTATTGATTGTGTGAATAAATCTATTGTTTTCCAACCACCTGGCTTGATTGAATTTGTGTTTGCTGGGAATGGGATAGTTCCAACTCCGTACATGATTTCTGCTTTGAAAGTCGTCAAATTGCTTAGAAAGGGATTGCGGGGAAGTGGTTTTGGAAATACTCTTCAGATCCTGGGAGACGCTCTTGATCCTCAGCTAGTCACCTGCAAGGACAAACACTCCGGTCGGGGGTGCCGGGGTTAGCACTCCGACGGGCAAGTCAGTTCTTATACTCAAGAAAGCTTGTTTACTAAGTTTAGTGAAGTGATTCTTACATACCTTTCCAAGAACGCTGCTTCTTTATTTATATCTGTTTTTTCTGAAGCCTCGGGGCTTGGGCCTACTTTTCAATCATTACCCGTTGTTATATTCGGCCTCAAAGATCCTTTCTTAATCGGCTTATGTATCGTATTCGGCTCATCCTAGTCTTGCAGGATGCAGCCGGTTAATGTCTGCAGGATGCAGTCGGTTAATGTCAATCTACTAAAATATGCCCCTTCCGATTTAGCCATTTATTCGGCTCCCATAATTGCCCCCCGAACTCCCTATTGACGGTAGTTAATCGGCGTGTTTGGTCTAGAATTCGAAAAGCTTAGCATAGATCAGGCGGCTTCGCGTTCCCAAGACGTCAGAGGATGTCAGAAGGCGCACACCTTTTCGTTTATCATTACACTTTCCCGCGCCATTCATGTGTCTCTCGCATTTATTGCGATTTGAAACTTCAGTCCTTTTGGGTGCACATTTCGTCGATCATCTGATACGCTTGGACCGCCAGCGCGCATCTCTCCTCTCACTCACATTTTCTGCAACTTTCGTCCGTCTACCTTTGCCTCATCTGCTCTTCATAAGTCTTCTTCCCTTTTCTTTGTAATCCTATTCTCTGGTTATCGTTTTTACTTTCGGCGAATCCTTGGGTCCCCGTTGGAATGGCTAAACACTTGAAAGACCTCCTTTCTGAGAGTCGCATTTCTGGATTCCGGCGACATTTTTCTATTCCCAATGACGTCCATTTGTCTCTTGTAATGGACAACACTCTAGATATGGAGAGAGAGGATCAGAATACGATCGTATTCTCCCTCCTGTCCATTGCGGAGGGCGGAGTTCGTTTCCCCTTGCATCCACTGCTTAGGGCCGTTCTTCGCTATTGGAGTCTGATTCCTTCTCAACCCAATGAAAATTTCTTTCGAATCATTATGGGGGTTATAGAGTTGAATCGACGCCTTAGGATCAATCTCGGAATTCCGGCCATTCGGCACTGCTATGCTTTAGCCAAATCCTCTGGTCGGCTGGGGCGTACTTCTCAGGGCCAAGGATACTGACCATCATTTGGTGACTATGCTTGCCAGTTCTGGTAAGAGGGTTGACGATGTAATGGTCAATGTCCGAGGTAATTGGGAGTTCGCTGAAGGCGAAGATCGCCTAGACCCCATTCCCAGACATAAGGGTGATCCAGGTTGCCACGTAGTATCTTATGTTTGTCGATCTGTCTTTTAATCGGCTCTCTTTCCTTAAGCTCTCCTTATCTTTTGCAGGTAACAAATTGAAGAAGATTCTGACTTCAGTTGACGACGCGGTCCTTAGGGACATTAAGACTGCACTCGACTACTTCGGTCGCCCAAACGTGCAAAAACAAGGGAGAGCCGCCCATATTTTACTCCGGTACGAACCCACTTATACCACATTCTCGGCTGTGGACAACATCCCAATTCCATCCGGCGATCAGCACCTCTTGGCTCTTATCTTCCCCAGCTACAAGAACCTTAGGCAGATTGGTCTCGAAGCTTCTGATTCGGGGCAAGACGCAGAGCCGGTGATAGAGGTAGTTGCCGATCCGGCCAGAGAATTCACTGAGGAGGGCGAAGAGGTTGACGAGGCCGTGCGTTCGGCGTTCGAGGCTGCCGAACTCAACCAGCCTTCCTCACCATCCGCTTCGGGTCGGGCAGAGTTTTCTTCCGGGGATATTTTCGCGAACTTAGGAGATCTACCCGGCGATTTCTTCGGAGGTATGGCAAAGGAAAGCCTTACGCAAATGGCGCGTAAGCGAAATGCCGAGCGGATGGCTGCTCGAAAAAAGGCCGAGGCCGCCGAATCCGATCCCAGCTTGACTAAGGCCTTTGTACCCATTATTGAAGGAACGACTCAGGTTACGTTGGTCGAAACGAAAAAAGTGGTTGAACAGCAGGCCGGTGAAGAACGGCTGATTCCGGAGGGACGCGGCCAAAAACGTAGCGCCGAGGAGGAGGCTAGTTCAGAAATTAGTCCCATTGACAAACGGCCTCGCCTCGAAGAATCGGACGTGATTGCTCTTTTTGTTATTTAGCCCAAGATCAGAGATACGCCGATTCCTTCCAATGCTTCGGTCATGAAGGATCCGGCCGTTGCATTGAGCCTGGCGGCTTCAATTTCCTTACCGGCTGACAATGCAACCTTTTGCGCCGTGCCGGATATTATGGCCGTAGCTGTCTGCGCAGTCGGCACTTTTGGTAGGTGATTTCAAATTCGCTTAAATCTATTTTTATAGAGGTATCTAACGATCGCTTGTTCTTTGCAGACCGTCGGTAGGATCGCCGACTTAGGCCGCCGCCTGCATGATGTTCTTGGCAGAATTGACCGTTTGCAAACAGAAGTGGACGGTCAGAAGAGTAGGGCCGAGTTTGAGAAGATGAGAGCCGCAATGGAGAGCGCACGAGCCGAAGCGGAGAAGGGAGGGCTCGCACTGCCGAACAGCTTCGTTCTGACGCTGAGGCCAGAGCGAGTGCGAGTGAGGAATCGCTCAAGCTCTCCAAAGACGAACTTGCCGAGGCGAAGAGTCAGTTGGAGGAGCTCAAGGCGGCCCAGGAGAAAGCCGAATCTGAGGCTTTTGAGGCGGGAAAAAGAGCCGCCTTCACGGAATACGTTGATGAAGTTCCCAAATTTGAGAATCGGGGGTTCAAACACGGGTGGCTCAAAGCCCTTGCTGCCGCTGGGATTACATTGGATTTGCCAATTCCTTACGAGCAAGTGGATGTTGAGCCCCTTGAATCCGACACCGAGGAGTGATCTGGGAGGCGTTTCCTAATTCATTTAGTTTTTTGATTTTGATTTTTGTTTGGTAGAGTTTTGTTGGTTCAGGGTGGTTTTCATGTATAAATTGGTTACTATCTTGTGCGCAATTTATTAATGAAAATTTCCTTGTAATTTCATTACTACTCGTACACAATTTGTGTGGTTATGTTAATGAAACATTTTGACTTTCACTACTACTTGTACACAATTTATGTGGTTTATGTTAATGAAACAATATTGATTCGTCTTTAGAGATTGAATATCTTGTGGAAATATTGATTCGTCTTTCTCATGCCGACTGGATTCGAATTATGAACTGTCGATTTGTGAACTGAGCCGAATAGATTGATGAATCTACCCTTGCCCCAGGCGGTTCCTGTAAAGGTTAGAATTGATACGGGAGCCGGCTGGGGTACTTGAGCCGAATAGATTGATGAATCTGCCCTTGCCCCAGGCGGTTCCTGCAAAGGTTAGAAGAATCGATTTGTGAGCCGGCTGGGGTACCTGAGCCGAATATATTGATGAATCTGCCCTTGCCCCAGGCGGTTCGCGATATTCGAATAGATGGTAAAATCGTGCCCCTGCCGTCGACTCAGCCGGCGTCGGGCGATTCAGGATCTCCAATTAATGAGATTGCCTCGATCGTGCTGCCTCTGTGAAGGATAAATGAACAAGGGTACATCCTTTATGAGCTTGGTAGACAATTGACTCGAGCTCCTGGAGGAAGACTGATTGCGCGAATGTCGAACCGACTCTTCTTTAACAGTAAAGGGGAAGCGAAGACCCTAGCTGAGCTGGGCGGAGATATGAATCGAGGTGGTGAACCCTCGCGTACAGGGAGTAGGAGTTCCAGGGGTCGAGAGAGGCGTCAGTCTCCCCGACGTCGCAGTAGATCGCCCAGGCGAGACAAGCAGTCGTAGGGTAAATCTCCACAGTCCCGAGTCGAGAGGAGGTCTGACGCGAATCCGTGCCCATTAAGCTTTGCGGTATTTGTGAAGAATAGACCCATGACGGAGGCGGACTCGATCGTTCGAGACCCAGACGTAGCGGTCGACTTTGCCCGACAAATATTTCCTCCTGAGGTTCAGCAATCAATGCTGGGTCGACAGGACTACGAGGTGTTTCGCGAGGGCATTCACGGCGCGGTGAAGGGGCTTTACACTGCTTACGAAGTCGGCATGCGACTGCGCGCTGCCCGTCAAGAGATGGAGAAGAAGGAAGAACGTATTCGAAGTTTGGAGGCCCGCGTGGAGGCGGCCGAGCGGGAACTAAGGAAGACCAAGGCGGCTCAGGCACAATCCACCGCGCACGCGAACCCAATTGTGGAAGAGAGGGTTACTAGTCGGCTTATCAGCTCCGCACTTGCCGATCGAGAGACGGCAAGTATGTTCGCAATAGAGAGCGCGAAGGGGAGGGCCTATGAGAAAGGTTTCCATGAGGGCCGAAAAGTGGGAATCGAGAAAACCAGGGAAAAATTGGCCGAAGAAGTGTGCCGATGTGAAAACCGTGGGTTTAGGCACGGTTGGATCAAGGCATCTCAAGCCGCAGAAGCTCTTCGAGCATCGGGAATTGATTTGGCATCACCACGCCACAGGAGTAAAGATTTTCCATTTTCTGCTTTTGAAGTTGAGAAGAGTGAGGATGAGGGTGACGCCGTATGAGTTTAATAGCTGTAAGATTGGAACGCGGGGCGCGTTTGAAACTATGTAACTTATTGTTTTATTGAATAAAGAACGTTTCATTATAAATGCTTCGTTATTCGGCATATGTGTATTTTGTGTTGCTTAAATGTTTGAATGAATGTCTAAATATTGTCCGACCCAGGTAGATGTTAACTGTCCGGCGATACGCGGGCTTATCGGCAGGATCTGCACATGGGCAGGATCGGCACATTAGCGACGACCGTTAAGGTTTTATTGAGGCTATTTCAACGGCCATTTATCTTTGACTTGGGTCAGCGCATTGATGCTTGGCCAGTTGGATTAGTGGGCTGGTCGAGGGTGATCGGCATGTGAAGACTTGGCCGACCGGTTTAATAAATCTATTTCGCTTTGGCCCAGCCAGTGCGCGTTTTGGCCAGCCGTCGGGATGGCGGTCGTGGCGAATGTCAATCGACGCTCGTCTTATTCAGCCAATGCGTTTTTTGGCGTTAATAAAATTTTCTTGGGATTGGGACCTCGAGATCGCGGTCGTTGCTGAGAATAAAAGGAGTAGGCGCTTCGCGCCAATAATCCCACTTGACTCATCATTCCTTGTGTGGGATGGTGATTTTGGTTACAGAGGCTCAAACTTCGGTCAAGTTTGGTGTTGAGATGGTTTGCAGCAGAAAACCTACCCGTGAGGGAGTTAGGTCATCCAAAGAGCTTGAGATCTGTGAGTCTCCAAGTCGTCGAAGCAGATCACCCCGAAAGGAGAGTCGACAACTGTCAAGTTCATTCTTCTTTGTCCTGGATCTTTGCCTTGACATTGTCAAGGGTATCAGGGGAAGTTTGGCGCTATGCAAGTTATGGGCTTAAGCATAGCTGGTTCAAGATATTGCACGCCGTGGAGGAGTTTAGGGCGACGGTCGTCGATCCGGCGATGCTGCTTTACCGGCGCGTCTTGTTCCTTTTTTGCTTTCGATATTGTAATGCTCAAATACGGGTTGTGTTTATGTAACAACTGTTTAATCAAATAAATGGTTTTATTTTAAATCTATTTGTGTGGTATTCTGAATTTTGCTTGTGTACTAAAGCACATTACTTCGAATGTATGATCTGTTCTAGTGTGTTATATAGGATCAATTATCAATATCTTTTGTTCGTGCCAACGTTTGCTCCGGATTCGGAGACGTAATTAGCACTTAGCACTGTAGACCGATTAGTATGGCCGAACGGATTAATGCAATATTCCTTTGAAGCACTAAAGCGGGCTCCGTATTTGGAGGCTTGAACCCAGGGCCCATTCGGCCCTAAGGAGCTTAATCGGCTCAAATCTGAAGTCTTAATCGGCCCTAAGGCGTCATGCGCCAAAGGGGGCTCCGAATCCGGAGACTCGATTTGGCCAACCGTGATATCCACGAAGGGCGCTCCGAATCCGGAGACTTAATCGGACCTAAGGCGTCGCCAAAAGGGGGTCCGAATCCGGAGACTTGATTTGGCCGATGGTGATACCCACGAAAGGCGCTCCGAATCCGGAGACTTAATCGGCCCTAAGGCGTCATGCGCCAAAGGGGGCTCCGAATCCGGAGACTTGTTTTGGCCGATCGTGATATCCACGAAGGGCGCTCCGAATCCGGAGACTTGATTTGGCCAATCGTGATATCCACGAAGGGCGCTCTGAATCCGGAGACTTAATCGGACCTAAGGCGTCATGCGCCAAAAAGGGGGGCTCCGAATCCGGAGACTTGATTTGGCCGATCGTGATACCCACGAAGGGCGCTCCAAATCCGGAGACTTAATCAGCCCTAAGGCGTCATGCGCCAAAGGGGGCTCCGAATCCGGAGACTTGATTTGGCCAATCGTGATATCCACGAAGGGTGCTCCGAATCCGGAGACTTGATTTGGCCAATCGTGATATCCACGAAGGGCGCTCCGAATCCGGAGACTTAATCGGCCCTAAGGCGTCATGCGCCAAAGGGGGCTCCGAATCCGAAGACTTGATTTGGCCGATCGTGATATCCACGAAGGGCGCTCCGAATCCGGAGACTTGATTTGGCCAATCATGATATCCACGAAGGGCACTCCGAATCCGGAGACTTAATCGGCCCTAAGGCGTCATGCGCCAAAGGGGGCTCCGAATCCGGAGACTTGATTTGGCCGATCGTGATATCCACGAAGGGCGCTCCGAATCTGGAGACTTGATTTGGCCAATCGTGATATCCACGAAGGGCGCTCTGAATCTGGAGACTTAATCGGCCCTAAGGCGTCATGCGCCAAAGGGGGCTCTGAATCCGGAGACTTAATCGGCCCTAAGGCGTCATGCGCCAAAGGGGGCTCCGAATTCGGAGACTTGATTTGGCCAATCCTGGCGAGTGCCCCACTGGGAATTGACATATGATTTTGAGCGACGAGGAAAAATAGTTCGTATTGCAGAGGCGAAATATATTTACAAGTATCAGAGCCCACAGATCGGGGCAGTGATAGGGTTTTCATCAGAACTCTGCTTGTGCCGATTGGGGGGAACCACGTATTTCTTCAATGCCGTGGGCTGTTGGGAAACGCAGGATCTGATGGTAGGTGCTTGGGACGGCCTTCATGATATGTAGCCAGGTTCTTCCCATGATGGCATTATACGGCGAGGGGAGCTTCACGACCAGGAATTCCGCTTCGACCGTTCTGGAACCCGCTCGAACAGGTAATGTGACCTTGCCCAATGGATATTCGGGATTCGTATTAAAGCCGAACAGTGGGTGAGGCGCCGGAGATAGATCCGACTCGTTGAGGCCGAGCTTGATGAAAGTTTGGTAGTACATGACTTCTGAACTACTCCCTGGGTCTATGAGAATTCGTTCAATGATGAACCGGTTTATGCGTAATCCAATGATCAACGGATCAATGTGGGAAGCCGTTGCGTCATTGAGGTCGGAGTCGTTGAAGGCAATTGTCGGAGCTGGATGCGATCGAATTGTGTGCACGGCTGGGGGCGTAGGCAGGCTGTAAATTACATGGATCACGCCAAGTGGGGGAGAGTCCTGCCTCAATGCTAATGCCTTGGTTGGCTTTCCCTGTTTCACATACTGTTGCAATCGGCCGTCTTGCACCAGTTCTTCCAGGTGATCTTTTAATGCGTAGCAACTCTCTGTTTCGTGGCCGTGATCTTTGTGATATTCGCACCTCCGGTCCCTTCGTCGTGTATCGGGTGGCCCTACCATCTTTGACGGCCATTTGAAGAATGGAAGGTGTTGGATTTTGGTCATTACCGCGGTGATTGGCTCTGACAGTTCCGTGTACTTTTTGTCGGCGCGCCTCGAGCGTCTACTGTCGACTTGCAATTGTTCATTCGTTGGGTGGGGGCATTGATCACTCGATCGGCGAGAGTCCCGCCTTTTGTCTCGTTTAGCACGTTGTCGCGGCTCAGGGCTCAGAGGTGGCACGGAACTTATCGGTTGAGCAATTTCAGGAGGTGCCGGTTTGGTGGACACTTGTCTGGCTTTAATCCTCAAGGCATCGTCTTCCACTTTGCAATACTCTTCGACTTTCTTCATCAACGCCCAGACTGTTTTGGGGGGTCTTCTGGTCAGGGAGTTGCGAAGAGCACTGTCAGGATGTAGTCCCATTTTGAAGGCGGTGACGGCCATGGAGTCGTTGCAAGCGTCGTCAACGAGATTGAAGCACTCCCAATATCGCGCCGAATATGCTCTCAGCGTTTCTCCTGGTTGGATTTGCATAGCCCAGAGAGAGTCGGCCTGTTTCGGCTGTACCTCGTTGGTGATGAACCTGGCCTGAAGGATTTTTGTAATTGATGGAAACTTCTGATCGAAGCCGGCTCCAGCTTGTAATACCATCTGATAGCTAATGGCCCCAAGCTGCTGGGGAATATTCGGCACATGAGGGCTTCATTGTCTGCATGCAACGTCATGGCCTGCTTGTAGTGACGTATATGATCAGTGGGGTCTGATTTTCCGTCGTAGAGAGTAAATGATGGAGCTTTGAACTTCTTGGGCAGGGCCGCCCTCGCAATTCGTCGGATAAAAGGATCATGCCGGTCTTCTTCGTCTGAACTGCTTCTTCTGCGCTTGTTCCTTGTGTGTGGACTTTTTTCAGAGGAGCTGGAAGTGTCTGAGCATCCCTTGTTATGCTCCGTGGATAATGAGTTGGAGTCGCTATCGGTTTCCCTTGGTCGGGCTCGAGGTCGTTGTCTACCTGCCCTCAGAGGTCGTTCGGGGTCTTGGCGCGCGTCTTCTTTGGATTTTGCTACTTCCAGGGCCAAATCTTGACAGAGGCGTTCGTTTTCTGCGATCATATTTTCCAGCCTTTGTTCATTCTGC
Organism: Camellia japonica; assembly: GCA_030407325.1. Classification (NCBI taxonomy): domain Eukaryota; kingdom Viridiplantae; phylum Streptophyta; class Magnoliopsida; order Ericales; family Theaceae; genus Camellia; species Camellia japonica. The sequence goes on from JAPPVO010000013.1 coordinate 8,041,816, forward strand.
TTAGCTTGTTCTATGATGGCTTGCATCGTCTCCTGCGCTGAAGTCGTTGGCGAGTCAAAATTCAAGGGGCGTCTCGCAGTGATGGTTTCCTTCCCGAGCATATTTGCCGGAGTGATGTCTTCTCTCTGTGTAGTCTCGTCGGTGGCTATCGGAGGATCTTGCGTCACGCCTTCCATGGATGTACTTGAGTATTCCCACAGACGGCGCCAATTGTGGGGAAGTGGTTTTGGAAATACTCTTCAGATCCTGGGAGATGCTCTTGATCCTCAGCTAGTCACCTGCAAGGACAAACACTCCGGTCGGGGGTGCTGGGGTTAGCACTCCGACGGGCAAGTCAGTTCTTATACTCAAGAAAGCTTGTTTACTAAGTTTAGTGAAGTGATTCTTACATACCTTTCGAAGAACACTGCTTCTTTATTTATATCTGTTCCTTTTGAAGCCTCGGGGCCTGGGCCTACTTTTCAATCATTACCCGTTCTTATATTCGGCCTCAAAGATCCTTTCTTAATCGGCTTACGTATCGTATTCGGCTCATCCTAGTCTTGCAGGATGCAGCCGGTTAATGTCTACAGGATGCAGCCGGTTAATGTCAATCTACTAAAATATGCCCCTTCCGATTTAGCCATTTATTTGGCTCCCACAGGGATGTAGAGGTTATTTGTGTAGTTTTTTAAATGTGACTTCTGATAGCCCAAATGTGGAAGCTATTCCTGTAGTTAATGAATTTCCTGATGTGTTTCCAAATGAACTACTCGGTGATTTGATTGATAGAGAAATTGAATTTACTATTGATGTAGTGCCTGGAACACAACCAATTTCTAAAGCCCCTTACAGAATGTCAACCTCCAAATCACAAGAACTGAAGGTCCAACTCCAAAAATTGTTAGACAAAAAGTTTATCCGACCAAGCACTTCACCTTGGGGTGCTCCTGTCCTATTTGTCAAGAAAAAATATAGGTCTTTAAGGCTATGTATTGACTACTGTGAATTGAATAAAGTGACCATTAAGAACAAATATCCACTGCCCCAAATAAATGATTTATTTGACCAACTCCAGGGAGCCCAAGTCTTTTCAAAAATTGACCTTAGATCCGGATACGACCAATTGACGGTTAAAGTAGAAGACATAAAGAAAACCACTTTCTGGACTAGATATGGGCACTATGAGTTTTTGGTAATATCATTTGGGATAACAAATGCACCGGCTGCCTTCATGGACCTAATGAATAGAGTGTTTAAACAATTTCTTGATGAGTTTGTTGTTGTGTTCATTGATCATATATTGATTTATTCTAAAAGAAGGGAAGGACATGAAAATCATCTGAGAACTGCCTTACAGATCTTGAGAGAAAATAAATTGTATGCACAACTGTCCAAATGTGAGTTTTGGCTTGACTGTGTGACATTTTTGGGGCATGTGATCAACAAAGATGGCATATTAGTTGACCCACGAAGTGGCCAAGACCGCCAAATGTATCTGAAGTGAGAAGTTTTTTGGGGCTCGTTGGTTATTATCGCAGATTTGTCAAGGACTTCTCTAAACTTGCCATGCCATTGACACAATGGGCACAGAAAAATGTACCATTTGATTGGAATGACCAAACAGAATTTGCTTTCCAATAGTTGAAGACCAGATTTGTGACTGCATCAATTTTGACTCTACCTAATGGTACAAATGGATTCCAGATTTATAGTGATGCTTCATACAAGGGTCTGGGGTGCGTGCTTATGCAAAATGGGAAAGTGATTGCCTATGATTCTCGCCAACTCCGGCCTCATGAAAAGAACTACCCAACTCATGACCTTGAACTAGCAGTTGTGGTGTTTGCTTTGAAAATTTGGCGACACTGTCTGTATGGTGTGATTTGAGAAGTGTACATTGATCATAAAAGCCTCAAATATTTCTTTACTCAAAAGAAATTGAACATAAGACAGAGACGATGGCTTGAGTTGATAAAAAACTATGACTTGCAAATTTTGTATCATCCGGGAAAGGCAAATATCGTTGCAGATCCATTGAGTAGGAAGTCAATTTGGAATTTCTCATGTTTGCTCACCGCTCAGAAAGAGTTGTTGTGTGGCTTGGAGAGGAATGAGATTGAAATTGTGTTGCGCAAACAGGGTGGAATTCTAGCCGCCATCTCTACCAAGCCAGCAATTATCGTAGAAATTAGAGAGAAACAATTGCAAGATGAGTTCTTGAAGAGGATTGTTGATAAGATTGACACAAAATCAAGACCAGGGTTCATAATTGAGAATAATGTATTGAAGTTTTAGAATAGGCTTTGTGTACCAGGTTGTTCAGAATTAAGAAAGCGTGTTATGACTGAGGCTCACAGTCCAACATTTTCCATGCATCCCAGAAATGCGAAAACGTACAGAGATTTGAAACAGAACTTTTGGTGGCCTGGAATGAAGAGATGTATTGCTGATTTCATGGCTAGATGTTTGCATTGCCAGCAAGTAAAGGCCGAACATCAACGACCTGCTGGACTACCTCGCTCCTCTTGAGGTATGGATTCTATTTGGGTCATAGTTGATCGTTTGACTAAATTAGATCACTTTTTCCATGTTAAAACTTTTTATAATGTGGAAATTAGCTAACATTTATGTAAATGAGATTGTGAGACTACATGGGGTGCCAGTATCCATTGTATCTAACAGGGATTCAAAATTCACTTCAAGATTTTGGCAAAGTTTGCAACAGGCTTTAGGAACTGAATTGAGGCTGAGTAGTCCTTATCACCTATAGACAGATGACCAATCTGAATGAACCATTCAAACCTTGGAAGATATGCTCAGAATGTCTGTGTTAGATTCCCAAGGAAATTGGGAGACTTACTTGCCATTGGTTGAATTTGTGTACAACAACAGTTATCATTCGAGTATTGGTATGCTCCTTATGAAGCTTTGTATGGAAGAAAATGTCGTTCTCCGGTCTGTTAGGCTGAGGTAGGTGATAGACCTTTGTTGGGACCAGAACTTGTGCAAGAAATGATTGAAAACGTGAAATTAATTCAGTAAAGATTGAAAACTGTACAAAGTTGCCAAAAGAGTTATGCGGATGTTCGAAGAAGAGACAGAGAATATGAAGTTGGGGATTATGTGTTTATCAAAGTAATTCCTATGAAAGGGAAAACATGATTTGGAGTGAAAGGAAAGTTGGCTCCGAGATACATTGGTCCGTGTGGGTTCGAGAGAAAATCAATTCAGTAACATAGCGAGTGGCCTTACCTCCAGTCATGGAGCAAATGCATAATGTCTTTCATATTTCAATGCTCTGAGATTACTTGAGAGATCCTTTATATGTGATTGAGTCAACACATGTGTTGTTAAAAGATGATTTTACTTATGAAGAACTACAAATTCTGACTGTCAATCGAAGGATCAAAATGCTAAGAAACAAAGAAATTCCATTGGTGAAAGTTAACTGGCAAAACCACAGAGGAACATATGCAACTTGGGAAACTGAGGAAAATATGATGAGAAGATACCCTGATTTGTTCCCTCTAGATCCGGCATTCTTCCAAACTGAAGGTAATTCAAGTTTGGGGGACCAAATTCTTTAAGAGAGGAATACTGTAACAACCCCGATCCATTATTAATGAATACTGCAAGATTAGGAATGCCTAATGAGTAATTAAGATGAAATTTCAATTTAATTGCATGCGTTATATGATATTGTGTTTATATTTGTCTATCGTAGAAATATCAGTCTGCACTTTTGTTCTGTTCTACGAATTGAAGGCCTTATCGGCCACAAAATACGAATTTGACTGAGATTACGTGTTATTTAGGATTTACGTGTTATTTAGGATTTTTAGAAAATTATGGCAAGTTCAATTGAAATTCAATTCGAAATGAAATAATTAGAACAAAATAATGCAAATTAAATAACTTAAGCCAAGAGTTAATTAAGTCCCTTAATTAGCCTATATAAGGCTTATACAACACTTTAGAATCATCTCATCTTCACCATTTTGAGCTTTTACACATGAGAGAGAAAGAGAGAAGGAAGGAATTAAGATCAAAGAAGAGGAAAGGTGTGGCCCGACTTTTTCGCACCCCCTTTCGGAAGGTTAGCAAGAAGCCCTATAGTTCGGACTCCCGTGGTTCTGAATCTAATCTCACAAGTGCAATGTGAAACTGATAAACACTAAAGAGTCCAAATCCGACAAATCGTTTTGAAAAATTGATTTTAGGATCAAAAATGCCAAAATTGAACTGCTTTACCAGATACAGAGTCGCCACCTAAATATTTTATTTTCGGAAAATTTAGGAAACCCTGACTCGTGCAGAAGGCCACGTGTCCGTCATCACCAAAGTTGCCTCGGCTCGGAACTTAGGTACGAGAGGGGAAGGTCATGAATTGAGCACCCTCGCTCGCCCGATCAAAGATCAGCTTCTACTAATCATGATATGATTTTTTAGAAACATTATGTTCCGGTTATTAAGCTAGCTTTACTATGTGATGTGCACAATCAAGTATAGACTAGTTTGCTAAATTTGGAACAATTCAACTCATGTTTGTTTGTGAAAATGGTTTGAATTTTCCACCTCAAGTGGGCTTAAAGTTTACGGATTTGCCACCAAACATAGTGGCCTTAAAACGTGATTTGCCACTCAACAAAGTGGGCTTAAACGCACATTCGTTGAATTGTTCCAATTCAAACAACAAGCCTTCATCCACAGGCATTCATTCAGTTTAGCATTTAAGCACATAGCCTCATTGCAAGCATGCTAACCATGGCAACATTCACACTTATGCAAGTATGCTAAAGCGTAAAAACTCACCTAGTACTCGAAGCCAAAATAGAAACTAGTTAGAAAGATACATGATCCTAACTATGTTAAGTGTCTAATGCAACACATGCAATATGCAATCTAATAGGCTCGGCTAGTAATATGGCATATGAAGCAATTTAAATAACAAGCGAGTAAACATGGATTCAAATAAGATATTGAAATGACGATGCAGTTTGAATGATGTGCTGAGCCTCGGTGCATGCAAGACAAGATGAATGGATACATGCATACGATATGCTAATTGAAATATGTTCCTAATCTAACCATCGAAAGCAATTAAATAAAAGGGAGAAAGACGTGGGGTGGGAAAACAAACACACACGCACGCACACTTATTACAACATTACGCCCTCGCGAAGGAAGGTTAAAATGAATAAGAGCTAACTAGTTACACTAATTAAGCTAACTAATTATTACAAACCGAATTAATTAACTATTCTAGTTAACTAATTTCAAATGAAATCGAATAACTAGTTAAACTAACTAATTATTTGCAACACTTAATTAGCTACAAATAATAAATTACAACATGTATTTAATCTAATGCTAATTAAACTAATTAGCTAATCCCGAGGAAGCGAGGGAGGCCCATGCATGCTCGGTTTCCGCCCAAAAAGCCATTGCCTTGCTACTGAATGCCTCTGTTTGCACATTTGAGTACTGACAATGTTGGCAACTTCCAGAACACCTCTGATCCACCTTACCAACACACTGTGCAAATTCCACTGATGGCTGACAAGGGGCCGGTCGGCTACCAATGGTGGCCGGTCGGCTACTGGTGGTGCCGGTCGGCCACTGTTGTACTGAACTTCCTTGTGGCAACAGAGAGCAAAACAGAGCAAAATAGTGTATTTCTCAAGGGTTGTTTGCACACTTTGTCTCTCCTTTTCATGGCGAAATCAAAGAAGGGACAAAACTTAGTTCACAAACCATTAATCAAGAAAATCATTGAATGATGGCTTGTAAAACCAATTGTGTAAGTTTAATAAATGCAAGAACAAGACTCAAATGACCATCACCCAATCATGCATGATCAAGGGCAATGGAGACCTAGGAAAATGGCACATTTCATCACTTTTGAGTATGAAATGTTCAATTATCCTTGTGTTCAAACTAACGTCTGATTTGAACACATGCAATGCAACACAAAGAGATGCTTATTTTGCCTCTTTTACTTGTCAATTTTGTTTACTCATTTTAATTACCAAATCATTCCTTAATCTATTAAGTCTATTGGTGAGTGTCCTCTAATGGAAAGAGGGCTTAAACCAAAGGTTGTTTTAGGCATGAAAGAGACCTCATGCCGTTGGTAATGAACCCGAAAAGGGATTAAATCATTAAGCACAAACACCTCAATTCCATGCTTTAAACAAACAAATGGTTTGAACCACTTTCAAAGAAAAAATAAAATCAAGAAAGGAGGGAGATTACAGAGATGATAAGTACTGGAAATGAGTGATAAAAGTACTAAAATATGCAACCAACTCAAACCAATGATGATTAAAGCCTTAAAACACCAAGCTAGTGAAAGGACTTACACTACAACTATGCAAAACAAGACTTAAAAGACCTAACCAGCCCAAAACAGAGCTAAAAAAGGTCAAAACAGAGCCCAAAACATGCTGGACTTGAGCCACAAAAAGCTAAAACATTAAGCTAATCTATGAGGCTAACTAGGCATGCAAACAAGACACAAGGAGGGGAGGCTAACCCCTCCAATTTTGGACTTCAAAATGAGTTTTTTACCACTGAAAAACCTCTGAAATTCAGTGGTTAAAAGGCCCAAAAACTATAGTTTGAAAGTGATGAATAAAGGCACGAAAACTTTACAAACTATGAAGCAAGAAGGGTGAACCACCCCGTAACTAAAAATGGCTCAAACCACCACTTTTAAGTCACAAAAACAGAACTTTTTACAGTTTAAAACCAGCCCCAAAATAGTAAGAAAAGATGGTAAAACAAGTATATTGAAACAAAGTAAACAAGGCAAGTGTTATACCTTTGAAACAAAGCTCAAGTTTAGGCACAAAACCAAGCTAAAACCACTTGCTAGAGCTCAAAGAGGTTCTCAAATAGCCTCATCCCAAAGAGAAGAAACTTTGATTAAGGTAGTGTATGTAAAAGTGTAGAAAAAACAAGCAGCTAAGCACAAAATTGCAAGAGAGAGAGAGAAATCTAGAGAGAGAGAGATTTTTTGTTCCAAAATTTCTAACCCTCTAAAATGGGGGAGGGACCCCCATATATATAGAAAAACATGTGTTGAGCTTAGAAACATCCTACCATACAGGTGTAGGCAGATGTAGCTCATTGTGCCAACATCTGTCACAGTTGTCAACAAATATCTGGAAAAAGACACTGGTGGCCGTCGGCCACGACTGGTAGCCGACCGGCCATACCACTGGCCGACAACCATGAAACATGGCTGACAGCTTGTGGTGGTGGCCGACAGGCCACCACAAAGGTCCAGACACCAAGTTTTGGTCCAAAACAAGGCATAAAAAAGACAAGGTTTAAAGGCTCAAAGACAGGCGCTCCACCGAGGACTTCGGGCACTCAAAAAGAACACATGCAATCACAATCATCATATGCACAAGTGATGACGTCCAAGTCTTGAGGACGGTCAAAAATGGGGTGTCTACAGTTGCCTCTCTTTGACAGAACTCGGAAGTCATGAAGTGACGGGAGTGAATGTCAAAGCCCAGAGGCGACCCATTTTGACAAGGCCGAAGACTTGGACAAACAAACAAGCAAGACAAAACAAATGGTTGCGCCCGTAGGTTGCCTACGTATCCCTTTGCAAGGAATCAAACCAGCGTAGTTCTAGGGCAAGATGCAAGTGATATGCTGTAAGGCCCCTGAAATATGTATTTACTTCTCAGACCCTAATGATGATTTATTTTCTTAAAACCCTCGTTTACTTGAATCAATTCGAATCTTGACAGTTAGTAATTGCTAGTTTTATTTCTATCCAAACAGAAAATTCCCTAACCTAATTTAATTCTACCTAGGTTACATGTATTTAACTTCAAGCCCTCATATATTTTTTTTTATTTCAAAACTTGCCCCAAAATAGTACTTATATCTTGTACCTTGGTATGCCATCAATCTTGTTATATATATATATATATATATATACATATACACCTAGGAGAATGTGCCTAGAACATAAAATAATTAAAACATTAGGCCCTTCACATCCCTATGGCCAGCCTTTCCTTGGAGGAGGTGAGAAATCTATTTCCAAGACACACCATCATGAGATTCTAGGAAAAATACAACCTAGTGACCTACCTAGGATGCAAAATCCAAGAATTAGTTTTATTACAACTAGATGTGGCCTAAACCAATGGAACACACCTCCTAAGTCCCTTCCATTCCTTTAAAATTCAAGCAAAATCCTAACTTTCCATCCAATTCCAACTAAAGGGCTTTTATGTCCTTTTACACCAAATTGCCTATATATACCACACCCCCCTAGCTTGCAAACTCACACAACACACTCACTCACACACACATTTTGGTTAGAGAGAGGGAGGAGAGCAAGAAAGAGAAGTCTAGAGGAGAAGAGGGAGAAAGAAGAGAGTTTCTTGTGCAAAGCTTAGAAGGTAAGCCACCAACACAACCCTCTCTTCATTTTCTTTTCTAATGCATGTTTTTAAAGATTCTAAATAAAGTTTCAGATACGTTATTATCAAGTTCCTATGTTGAAAATACTAAGATTTGAGTATTGTTTCCATCTCTCATGTATTTTACCCATTTTGGCACAAAACCATCTTCTTTTGTACACATCTCTAAACTTTTCAAGGGTACTCTTTCAAACAAATTTTCTGAGTTAAACATGTGATAGTTAGCATATTTTCTTCACAAAAGAAATGAAACTTTCCCATGGTGGAACCCCCTTTTTTATAAATTTCCTTGTTTTGGGCATTCTACCTTAAAACCTGTTTTTTTTTTTCAGTCAACTTTCAAAAATTCCAGAAAAATGTACAAAAATATTCTGAACCTCTATTTTATGTCAAAACCTTCCTTATGGAGTTAGCTTTCAACTAAAATTGGTTTTATCGAAAAAAATTGAGTGGTTTGCAAGAAAATCAAGTTTTCGTTACAGTCGACAGATCTGGGCAGATTATGGACAGATTCTAGAACAGTGCTGGACTATTTTCTAAATAACTTAAAATCCGGAAAAGCAATCCCATTTCCGAAAAATGTTCTAGAAACTAGATCAAATTCTCTACGAACCATAGGAAAACCGAGTCTGGTGGATGAACCTAAGTAGTCCTTCCATATTAACCTTCATGTGATGTTAAATCTGGAAATTTGTTATGTTTGGATGTTTTATACCCTTGTATTCATGAAAATGTTTAATGGCTTATTATCATATCTTGGCATGATGTTGTATGGGTATGTTATGTTATTTATCTTCTTATCTTGAGGCGGCATGCTTATGTGGATTTTATTTTATCGTTTAGTTAGACTAACCATGACTTAAAACACTTAATTCAACAGGAAACCTAATTGGGTGGGTATTGGGTTTTCGAACACTTGAGTAATGAAAAGATGAGAAAATGTGATATATGGTTTGTTGGGATGCATTCCCTATTCGAGGTTAAATCTTGCGCAAGTGGTTTTCGGGACCCTTGAACGGAGCAGTTGTATTCGGACCCTAGGTGGTTTGGTGTAAGGAGGGATTCGGGCAAGGACCTATTTTTACCGTCTCTTTTGAGGCCCTGCGGTTGGCGCTACGCGGTATATAACCGTTGGTAGGCATCCGAGGTTAGTTCTGCAACAAAGCAGCAAAAGAGGGGGCATACCGAATAATCCGTGTCCGATTCTTGTGGTCGGGAGGACGGAATCTCTTGGGGGGATTTCTAGTTACTAACATCTGACTCAACTCTTAATGTATTTATTTGTTTATTTGAGTATCATGCTTTACTACTTGGTGCTATAAATGTGATTGTGTATTGGACTGGGAAAAAGGGGTGGGGTGTGTGTGTGTTTACTGGGCATTCAAAGCTCACGGCGTATCATGCCAGGTGACGAAGCGGAACTCATAGCGGAAGACGACGAGCCGGAAACCTTTGAAGACTTTTGGCTATCTTATGAATACTAGAAATTTCCTTTTTGTTATTTTGTAAGACTCATATGAAGTTTAAAACTTTCTTTTTGGGATGTAATGTAATGGAACAATCTTTTGAAGCAAGTATAATTGTGGTTATTATGTATTTATATCCTATGTATGAACCTTATCGTTGCTTATGAGACCTTGTGTCAATGCCTTGTAAGATCTGTCAAAAAGGTAGTGCGCTGCCTAAGAAAGCTGGACTTAGAAGGGAGGCTATTTTGACTCCTCCGGCGATCTGGGATCTTACTTGGTTATTGACCATAGGACTCACTAGTGACTTTCCCTTGACTGCAACCTATAGTGTAGAATCGGGGTGTCACATATGCACGATGCAGGAACATAACTTATGATCTTGCAATGAGACTGTGATGAAACATTTAGATGCAAATGGTATGCAATGAAAATGCCACATTCAAACATACCGAAACAAGGTATAGCAACCTCAAACACAAAAGTAAGTAAACACGCCACATGTGGGAATTACGAACCATACCACATTTCATGCAGAAAGGGTGTAAGAAAATTATGCAAGCTTAATTATGCGACGTGCAGGAAAGACGAAGAGCGACCGTCGGGCGCACCCGAGGTCTTAACCGAAATCCTAATGTGTTGCACACGGAAGGAAAATGGGGGGTGTGAACATCGGGATGTACTCGAATGTGTTTAACCAAAACAAACAATCCCAACGCGTCTCACGTGCGAGGGGAAAAGGTGGTGTAAACACCGAGACGCACCCGAATGTTTTTAACTGAAGGAGTGGTGTAAACACCAGGATGCACCCAAATGTTTTTAACCGAAAGGAGTTGTGAACACCGGGACGCACCCGAATGTTTTTAACCAAAGGAGTGGTGTAAACACCGGGACGCACCCAAATGTTTTTAACGCACCCAAATGTTTTTAACCAAAAGGAGTGGTGTAAACACCGGGACACACCCGAATGTTTTTAACCAAAAAAGTGGTGTAAACACCTGGACGCAACCAAATGTTTTTAACCAAAAGGAGTGGTGTAAACACCAGGACGCACCCGAATGTTTTTAACCAAAAGAAGTGGTGTAAACATCGTGACGCACCTAAATGTTTGTAACCAAAAGGAGTGGTGTAAACACTGGGACGCACCCAGATGTTTTTAACCAAAAGAAGTTATCCCAACGTGTTTCACGTGCGAGGAGAGGGAGTAAAAGGATGTGATTCGAAGGGCACGAATGATTTTACTTGGAACTCCTCTGAATGAACTGTACATACAATCTTATTTGACTATGTTGGCTCCACTGAATGAACCATACATACAGTATCGTACCCGCGTAAGAAAAAAACTCAACATGTACAACATATAAAGGGTGCATGTTCTATGCACAATTGCAATGCAAATGTACTGACAGCATGTTCTATGCAAGATCAATTGGAAGTATGTTCTATGCATGAAGGGAGAAGTGCATATTCTATGCAAGACCATATGTGTAAAATGTACGTTCTATGCATGCACACAATGTATATTCTATGCAAGGATGAAAGCGCATTCTCAACACAACAAATTGAGTAGCAACTTCCGATTTACCTTTGGAAGAGTTGCAACATGTTTTAAAAGGATACACCTCGTTCATGTTGACTAGCAATGAACTTCATGCACTGAAGACACGGTTTGGAGCTTTCGTAGAGGCAATCTGAACTTAATTATGACATTCCATGCATTTCTTGAGAAATAAGGATACAAAATAGCATGAAAACTCAATGGATGAACACTGGGCACTGGACGGCCGTGAGGGGAGGGTGTCAGCCATCTATCGGCCACCCCTAAACATTGTTGGCCACCGATGGCAGATCGGGCCAAAATGGTCTTTTCACACATGGGTCTTTAAATATAAAGCTTGGGGCTTCATTTCCACACACTAAGACATCCAAAATTTCACCCTCTCTCTCTCTCTAGACCTTCATTCTCTCTAGATTCGTGCTTTCTACGTGTTTTCCAATGCCCAACGCACATTTTCTTCACTAAACCCTCTTAGTTTACTTCGTTTTGAACCGATTGAAATTTGATTTCGGTGCTTTTTCTTGGAGTTTCACCACTTGAGGCTTGTTCCCTTCGGGTTTTTCTTGGGTTTGGTGCCTTTTTCTGGGCTTTGACTTTTTCTTCACTTTTCTCTCTCCTAGGGTTGATTAGGGTTGACTTTTGGCATTTTCCACCTATTTTCCTCATTTTCCTTCACTTTCTCACGGCCTTTCCGCCTTCTTTCCACATGGCAGATGATCTACCCCACAACGGAGCTTCTTCAGAGATCCCACCCCAGTTGTCTCTAGAGATGGAGGCAGAGCCCGAGCCGGTGCTACTACCACCCAAGATTCAACTTTTTGATCCGACGACATATCATCCTCGGACGCATGTGCTACCACCCGAGAGTATCCGGGGTTTCAAAGGGTTTGCGCGAGGTGCACCAGAGGACCTCTTGCTATGAGAGCCAGACTCTCATTTATCTTATAGGGCCACCGAGGTATACACTGTATTCTCATGTTTTCTTCACTGTACATTGCATTTCTTGCTTTAATTGTGTTCCTTGCTTCAACTGTGATGTTTACACTGCATTTCTTGCTCTAATCACACTCTGGCATTGTATTTCTTACACCGCCTTTGTATCTTCTTATTGTCATACCACTGTATATCACTGTTCTGATCACATGAGGATTCTCACTCTATTAGAGGCTACGGTGCCACGTCCGCGAGGGACTGGTACATGGAGCTTCCTAACAGTGTCCGCTATATCATCGACGATGCCGACTCTAGTTCATTCTGCATGGGGCTATCACGCCTTATTGCGAGTTGGCCCTTACTTGGAGCATTGGTAAAGAGGTGGTGGGATACCACTAACTCTTTCCACTTCTCTACTGTGGGGGAGTTGACGATGACTCCCTACGACTTCTCCATGCTCATCGGCATAGGAGTAGGGGGTCACTCGATTCCTTATGATACAAACATGGGCGAGTGGGAGGCTGCCTGGATCTATCTGTTAGGGACATGCCCACCTCACTTCCGACTGGGGATAGTGCAATACAGTTGGTTTGCAAAGTAGTTTCAGGGGACCAAGCCAGAGACACCATAGGAGATAGAGCACTATGCCCAAGGTTTTTTGATGTACCTCTTTGGCACCACTTTGTTCGCGAACAGGGTGAACACTATTGGATTGTATCTTCTGAGCGCCTTAGTAGGTTTATCTCAGGTCGGACTCTACGATTGGGGCAGTGCTGGCCTAGCTATCTTGTACGGCTATATGAGCTTGACATCCCGCGGGAGTGGAGACAGAGTTGGAGTGTCACGCCCCAAACCCGCCCCTAAAAGTTCGGGTATGAACTATACAGAACGGACATATAACCTGGTATATATAACATATGGGGCCATATCGGAAGCATAAAATACTAACATAAAAAAAAATAATACAAACAAACTCCATTGAGCTATTTCTACATGCCAGGATCTCACACATCACATACATCATTCGAGGCAGATAAAGTTTAAAACTATATCCCTGGGCATCGGTTACATACATACACATTTACAATCTCAGCCCTAAACTTGGACGTATACAAAAAGAACATGAAAATTATATACATCAATCTTAGATGGACACGCATAAGCAACCGACATCTTCATAACTTAACAAAATAAATGGCTTATACGGTGCCTGGACATAAGAGGGTTGACAAAAGAAAGCGGCCGTCTTGCCTAGGATTGACCACCTGTTTGATGACCTACAGAGACAGACATAACCGAGTGTGAGCCGAGCTCAGTGAACAGTAATACATAAATAAAATGATGCTTAACTTAAGATATAATACATATCAATGCATATAAAAATGCAGAGTTCACATAGTTAGTCTGATTCTGCGCTAAGTACATGTCGGCCTCAGGCCTAATCCTGCAACATACACATAATGGTTATAAGCCCTTAATCCTGCAACATAAACATCTTAACATAATGGTTATAAGCCCTTAATCCTGCAACATAAACATCATAACATAATGGTTATAAGCCCTTAATCTTGCAACATAAACATCATAACATAATGGTTATAAGCCCTTAAAACATTGTGGCACGAGGCCCTCGAAACTTGTGGCGTAAGCCTTCGTAACGTATGGCACTGAGGCCCTTGAAAGGTTGGCATAAAGCCCTTGTAACATATGGCACTAAGGCCCTTGAAAGGTTGGCGTAAAGCCCTTGAAAGTGGCATGAAGCCCTTGAAAACATATTGGCATTAAAGCCCTTGAAAGTGGCATGAAGCCCTTGAAAACATATTGGCATTAAAGCCCTTGAAAGTGGCATGAAGCCCTTGAAAGTGGCATTGTAGCATACTTAAACTTGCAACATATACTTAATACATACCTGAAACATTCTTGAACGTGAAACATTCTTGAAATACACTTGAAATATACTTAAAACACACTTGAAATATATCTAAACATACTTGAAATATACTTGAAACATACTCGAACTCGTAACGTACTTGAAACATAATCATTCATTAATTCAAACGTGACATATCATAACTAAAGCATTTCTTGTTGTATCATGTCATTCTCATACACTTAACAATGAGGATCTACTTCACATTCTCATGAGGGTTATACAATAATGTTAAGCTTGCACTTATGTCGTAGATTTTGAATATCTTCTAATTCATATGGATACACATAGCTATTCTTATATTTACTTGGAATTCGTTCTTCAAGGATGAACATATGTAGGTAGTCTAATTCTGTATAACTTTGTAGGACGACCTTGTCGGTTCACACTTTCACAATTTGGCCCTTGGTCTGAGGGGTTCACACCTTCACAATGGCCTTTAGGTTTCATAGATTTACAACTTATTACATCGGCCTTTGGTCCTTTGGATTCACAAGTTCACAAGTTCTTTTGATGTTTTCATAATTTCATAATGTTCCTCACATAGCATACATAACTTCACAACCTCTTTGATGTTTCCATGAGTTCACAATGTTTCTTACATAACATACATAGCATACATGTTAGCATAATTCGTACAACGAAGATCATAACGTCAATAACAATAATTAGTACGGATAAAGGTACATCGAAGTACTACTACTCACAGTGCATGGATGAAATGATGGTCCTTCCAGTAGGTGCCCTACATATGCATGCCATTCAAGAATTAGTTCGTTCCATTCTTTTTAAACTATTTCCTGACTCGTTTTGCTTTGAATAAACTTACAAACATCAAAAGGCATCAAACACAAATTTCAAACATATTAGAGGGTCAAGTACGCAAAACGGAGCAGACGAGGTTTCCCGACATGGGCCGCACGTGCGGCTGGACCCTCCTGTAGACACCCCATTTTTGACCGTCCTCAAGACTTGGATGTCACCGTTGGAATACTCGGTGATTATCCATGTTTGTGTTCGTTTGGAGTTCTCGGAGTTCTCGGCTACGCGCGCCTTGCCTCAAGACCTCCGAACTCGACCGTTTGGTGTTTGGTTTTGCACCAAACACTTGTGTTTTGCCTTGGGAGGGCAGGGAATGCTTTGTGAGGCATCCCCACATACCACTGGCTGTGGCTAGAGGCCACCGGCTGGCTGGTGTGGCCACCGGCACTATATTGTGCCGGTCGGCACTATTTTGTGCCGGTCGGCACTCTTTTTGGCAAAATGACCATTTTGCCCTGCCGACCACTTTACAGCTATTTTTTGGAGATATTTTCAGACAGCTTTCTGGTGTTTGTTCCCCCTCCATACACGTGTATGGAGGGATGAGCCCTTTTGATGCCTTAACTTGTAAGTTTTCATGCCTATACAAGAGAAGGCTCTTCTCTTGGCTCAAGGGTTAGACATTTTGGAGAGTGAGAGAGGAAAAGAGAGAGAGAAGCTCTGGTTTTTCTAGGGTTTGAGTTGCATACGCATTCTATCTCTATCCTTCTCTTGTGTGTCTAGGTGTTTTGTGCCTTACTATTGCACACAAACACCTAGTGTTTCACCTTCTCCTTGCAACTAAGGTTCTAAGGGCTGGTTTTTGAAGTTCTTGACAGATTTTGAGCTCAAGGAGGCAACCACAACAACCTTTGTGAAGGTGGTCAACAAGGGTAAGAAACTAGCTCCTTTTACCCCATTCTTGCACTCCATTTTTACTTGCTTTAAAATAGTTTTTGAGCTTAGTGTTTGGCACAAAAAATTTCTGATTTTTAACCCTCTTTGTTGTATATTAAGAGTGTTTTGTGGTTTGGGGGAGTTTGACCCCCTTTAGGCCTTGAAAAGGGCTCATTTTTGTGCTATTTTGGAGAGATCCGGGACTTGTGTGCTTGGACCTTTCCACCACTGAAATCTTGAGGGATTTCAGTGGTGGAGATGGTGCCTTAAAGTCCTAGAAAGGGGAGGGCCACCCCCTCTCCTTGATGTCCTTGAAAAGGGCAAGTTTTGGCTTCCAAAGGAGCACCATGTTTGAGTGTGTGTTGAGCATGCCTTGGTTGTTTTCCATGCTTATATTGCCATGATATAACATGCCTCCAAGTTGGTTTTGGTCTCTTATGCATGCTTAGCATGGTTACCTTGTAATGCCTTGTTATGCCTTAACATGCACTAGGTTGTATGCCTTCATTTTTAGCATGTTTTAGGCCTTGATTCATGAAGCTTATGTGCTTATTTTAACATGTTTTAGGTCTGACCATAGTTATTTGGTTTGATTTTAGCATGCTTAATATAGCTCCTTTGTATGGTGGCTTGTTGGTCTCAAGTGTGTGCATGTGTAGCATGTGTTGTTTGCATTATTTTGGTGGTTTGGGGCCACTTGACATGCAATTTCAGTCCCCTTGGTGTGCTTGTATGCTTGCCTCAGTGGCCTTGTTAATGTTTTAGGAGCATGTGTTGGATGCCTCATGTTTTGGCCATTTTGCGTGCCTTTGATTTAATGACTCTTAGATGCCATCTAAGTAGCCATTTGGCTTTGTTTTGACATGCTAGAAACCTGTTTTAGGTTGATTAGTGCATGCCATGTATGTCTGTGCAAAGTGTGGTTAAATGCCCTATTAGCTCGCCTTAAGCCTAGGCCATATGCATGCTTTGTTTGGCATGCTTCATTGCATGATTTGGCATCATGTTTAACACGAATTTCAGAGCTTTTTTAATGCATGCTATTAGTCCATGTTTGGCTTCTTTAAGTGTGCTTGAATGTTGCTTGTTTATGCCTTGGGTTTGGCACCTTAACATGTGCATGTGTGTGTGTGTGTTTAGTCCCCAATTGTAGGCATTTGGCTACTGATTTAGGGCCTTTTTGAGTTGCCTAATTCATGTCTAAGTCCATCATTTCATTGGTTTGCATGCTTGCCTTATATGCTTGTTTGCATGTTTGCATAAGTGCATCACATTGTCCATATTGCATACTAGTTTGCCATGCTTAGAGTTGCATCACATGAGCATGCATGCTTGGCCTCTTGAAATGAAATGTGATAGAGGTTGGGCACTTTTGTGTGTTTATTTGGTTGCATTGCATTTTATAGTAAAGTTGCATTCTTGATTCTTAGGGCCATCATGCATGAAAATGCGCGATTGGTGGTCCGAGGATCGAGGCATATACCCCATTGAGTCATTAACATGATGTGGGGTGTGTTTTGTGCATACATGCTTTGAATTACCTTGCCATGCATAGTTTGTCCTCTGCTGCTGTGAGTTGCAGGATCTGCAGAACATTTTGTGCCGACCGGCACTTTTTAGTGCCGACCGGCAGTGTTTTCCCAGCCGATGGAACAATTCAGTGCCGGTGGCCTCCTCCTTCAGCCGGTGGTGCTCTGCCCCAGCCGGTGGTACTCCCCAGTGCCCTGAGAGGCACTCCTGGGATTTTGGTAATTTTCTGAGGAGGAGAGCAGAGAAAACAGAGGCAACCCGTGCACGGCAGTGCGGTTCCGAGCCAGCCCCGAACACGCGCTGCATCCGGCCCTCATCCCGAGGCGGTTTAATGCTTAATTAGATTAATTAATTTATTTAATTAATTTAGTTAACTTGTAATATTTAATTAGCTAGAGTAGTTAGTTATTTATTCGGTTCTGTATTATTATTCGGTCCCTCCGAGCGAGGGCAAAATTGTAATAAGTGTGTGTGAGTGGGTGTATGTCTTCCAAACCCCCATTTCTTTCTATCCCTTTTATTTACCCGCTTATGTTGGTAGATTAGGGCATACTTATTTTAGCATACCTTATGCAATGCATGCGTGCATTCATGCATTTGTTTACATGCACCGGGCTCGGTACATCATACAAACCGCATTGCAATTTTCAAATCCAAATTGAATACGTGCTATTCGCACATCTCATGTGCCATGTTTAGGGTTAGCCGAGCCTACTCTAGATTGCATCTATGCCTGTGTTGCATTAGTCACTTAACATGAACTAGGGCATGCATGTTTGCTAACTAGTCTATTGTTTTGGCTCGGAGTACGATGTAAGTATTTACGCTTTAGCATACCACATGCGTGTGAATGTTGCCATGCCAGTATGCTTACCATGCGGCTAAATGCTTATGTGATAAACTGCTTGAATGCCTGTGGGTGGAGGTTGGATTGCGTGAGTTGGGACAACTCATTGAAATCCGTATTTTAGCCTACTTGCGAGTAGCAAAATCAAACACGTTTTTCGAGACAAAACGGATATGCAATGTTTATTCCCAAATTAGGCAATCTAGTCTATACTTTTGTGCTGTGCGCATAACATAGTAATTCTAGGATAATAACTGGAATAAGAACATGTAATGTTTTCAAAATCTGATATCACGGTTAGTAGAGGCCGGTCTTCGGACCGGGCGAAAGGGGGTGCTCATAGCTGACCTTCCCCGATCGTACCCAAGCTCCCGAGCCAAGATCACTTTGGTGATGACGGACACGTGGCCTTCGGCACCGAGTCAGGGTTTCCTAAATTTCCCATTAAAAAATATTTAGGTGGCGACTCTGTAATCTGGCAAAGCAGTCCATGTTTGGCACTACTTTTCAAAAATCTATTTTTCTTCAAAACGATTTGCCAGAGTTGGACTCTTTGGTTCAGATTTAGAACCGCGACACAAATCGAGTCCGAACTGTAGCCGAGGTCCCCCGCGGACGTGCTACAGTTTCTGGCGACTCCGCTGGGGATTTAGAGAGCTTGACTCGAACTCGTGATATCCTGTTTTGACTACACTTATGTGTTTCTTTGCATTGCATTTGCATTGGTGCGCCTAGGAACACCGTGTTGGCCATCTGCTATTCCTGAGCGGTTTGCTGGAGGCTTGCCTTGTCAAGGCATGACCATAAGGCTGACCGGTTGCGGGCTCTGCCAGTATGGGAACACAAACCCCGGTTTCACCGGGGCACCCTCTTTTGACCATTCGACCTAGTGCATATTCGGAATCCATAGTGACCATTCCAAACTAGGACAGGTTGCTTACCCGATATAGGTTGTTTGAAACCGCTGCGTGCGTAGTGAAACCCTAGCTCCTGACAAAATAGGACAGGGAAACCCTACCCCAACATAGGGCTGTTTTGGGTCTCATTTATCTGCTATGTGCTTTTAGAGTGTGTCTCTGCAGGGAATATACATATCAGTTTACAAGTGTGAGTATCAGACCCGAGGGGCATTAGTATCAGTGTTGTTGAGAATCAGTTATGTCTGCGGATATCAGTTCAGTTCGAATAGTGATTCTGGGAAACAGTGATCAGTAGTAGAGTACAGTTATTCGGCTACATCCGTGCTTGATCTGTCTGGGGCTGAAATGCTGCTTGTTTTCTGTTTCAGTTTAGGGATTCAGAGGGCCAATCCAGAACAGTTAGTGTCTTCCCCTCACTGCGGCAGGACTTAGCATGACGCAGAATTCAGAAGAAATCGTGGTCATGACGGCCGCGTTGGATCAAGAAATCACCTTACATGATGAAACCACCGTTGACATGCCGCATCCGCCCAGATCGCCGGCCGCGCACCCGGTTTGGGCTCCCCAGCTATATCAGGCTCGCGAGCCCACTACATTTGAACTAATGAGGATGATAGGTGATCTTCAAAGATCCGTGACGGATCTCGCCTATGGAATGACAGTTTCGCCGCCAGTCGCACCATACGTCGGAGGCTTTGTACCCCAGGAGCCCCCGCTACTGGGACGAATTGTGATTGAACTCAACCAACCGGAGATGACCTCCAGTTATGGTAACGACGCATCAAACCAAGTTCTGAATCAGGCCGAGGCCAGAGATAAAGGCAAGATGGAGGCAGATGCCGACCCTATCAAACAACTGCTGTGGGCAGTAGAGGCTTTGAAAGCCAGGGGGATGAACAAGCAACAGATATCTACAGTTGCGACGAAGGCTGTGGAGGATGCTTTCCCCGCTCCGCCTGAGGGCAGTTCTAGTCAATCAGAGAACCGGGATAGGCCCCGTCACGCCAAAACAGTTCTTCCCACTCCCAACCTTGCACCCGGGAGGGATCAGAAATCCAAGGCCGCACCCGCCGATCCGTTCGCTAGTGCATCTAGCAAGAGTGCTCAGGCCCCGAAGTACCTGCCTCGAGGACACCGAGCCTTCCATCCTCTCTACATGTCACGTCCCTAGACCTGCCCCTAAAAGGTTTGGGCATGACCTAATCAGAAACAGACAGAATGACCTATGATGAACAGCGTTTGGGGCCTGAGCGGAAGCAGTAAATTTTAAATGACATTAAACAGACACATCCATTGAGCAACTACCAAAATCAAATACAGAAATAACAAATTGGCCTGTTGGCCCAGATAGCCTTTCGGCACAGGTAGCCTTGCAGCACAACAGATAGCCTTTCGGCACAGGTAGCCTTGCGGCACAACAGATAGCCTTTCGGCACAACAGATAGCCTTGCGGCACAACAGATAGACGGATGTGGTTTCCACTTTTCATTTCCAGATCAATACATAATTACAATCTTACAGAACAGATACATACATATATATGTAATGCACTATTACTCACAGCGTTGGGGCGGCGTATTAGTTCCTTCTGGAGTGTGCCCTGCACACAACATACTGATAAATTAATATCCTTCCCTTTTAAATCCTTATCAGTCATTTCATATGTCACTACAGTTTTATGGATATGAATATATCGCTATCATAAATTCATCAGAAAAACATTCTAATAACACCAAAGAGTCAAGCATGAAAAACTGAACAAAACAGATTTTTCTTACTGAAACAGTCCTCCGCTCGAGCGTAGCTTTGTCCGCTCGAGCGGGCAGAGTAGTGCTACCAAAAATACTGGATGGTCGATTTTTAAATGATACCACTTGTCACGTCCCTAGACCTGCCCCTAAAAGGTTTGGGCACGACCCAATCAGAAACAGACAGAATGACCTATGATGAACAGCGTTTGGGGCTTGAGCGGAAGCAGTAAATTTTAAATGACATTAAACAGACACATCCATTGAGCAACTACCAAAACCAGGACCATTTCGAGATTTAACAAAAAGTAAACATGCACACAGAAGTAGGTTACAAAACATCTACAAATCTAGCCCAGATGCTAGGCACACAAAACAATAGATACAATAGCCCCGGACCAGCAACATGGATACCAAAAATTACATATACAAAGAAAACTGGTCTAATATGTAAGGGTTCCCTCCTGTGCCTGGTTATCCTTAAGCTGACAAAATGCACGAGGTAATGTTAGAACAGCTCCCCAAGCTGGCTCCTACAGAATCAGACAACATATAGAATGAGACAAGCTCAGTGAATAATAGTGCGCAATAATAAAATCACAATGCACCTTAGTATAAGTACCAAAATCAAATACAGAAATAACAAATTGGCCTGTTGGCCCAGATAGCCTTTCGGCACAGGTAGCCTTGCGGCACAACAGATAGCCTTTCGGCACAACAGATAGCCTTTCGGCACAGGTAGCCTTGCGGCACAACAGATAGCCTTTCGGCACAACAGATAGCCTTTCGGCACAGGTAGCCTTGCGGCACAACAGATAGACGGATGTGGTTTCCACTTTTCATTTCCAGATCAATACATAATTACAATCTTACAGAACAGATACATACATATATATGTAATGCACTATTACTCACAGCGTTGGGGCGGCGTATTAGTTCCTTCTGGAGTGTGCCCTTAGCCTTACTCTTTCAATTCTACCAATTTGATTAGCTTTCCTTGGTGTCTCACCTTTTCCCCAATTCCTTCTTGACTCTCTCTCTTTTCTCTCCCAAAGAGTCCCACGTTTTTGCTCACAAATCCCCACACAAGTCTTAGACATAGGCATATATATATATATATCTAACTATAGAAAAGCATATAAGACGAAATCGAATCGCTTTATGGTGCCGAAACAAAAATTTCACAGAAAATCCCATTATAGCTTAAAAATCATGTAGATTCCAAATATCAAATCAATTTTTGCAAATTAAATCTCTAAGGTGTCCAATTTCAGATGAAAGCAATTCAAGTGTAACAGATAATGTTTGAATTCAACAGATAAGGGTCAATATGTCTTCTTTCCATGTAATTTACCGCACTTCTACTTAAAATTTCATAATAGATATTCAGAGATACAGAACAAAAGCTTGAAAAGATAACAGAATCAGATACGAGGGTCGGGGTATTACACTCTCCCCCCCTTAATTAAGTTTGGTCCTCCAAACTTGTTTTTACCTTATGACGAAAACAGATACGGATATTGACTTTTCATTATTTTTGGTAGCACTACTCTGCCCGCTCGAGCGTACAGTTCTCCGCTCGAGCGGACAGGGTAAATTTCAGAAAACTGCTGGGAGGTGCATTTTCACGCTCGAGCGGCCCTGACCTCCGCTCGAGCGGACGACTACCCAGATTCAGGGCAGCCCGATTTCAAGCCAAAATTCATCATCCAAACCCAATTTTCATGCAATCAAGGGTAAAATTCATGCAAGCATTCCACTTAACAACACCATAACATGAATTAAAGCTTAATCACATCAAGTTGAACCAAGTTAAAGGCTTTAACAAGCCAACACTTTCACAAATCTCAATCTAACCTCAAGTGCTTTAAACATATCACCTAAAATCAACATATATGCAAGATTAGATGATACAAAATCAAGGATTTGAAGTATAGATTCATACAAGAACCCTAATGAATCAAACATATATTATCCATGAACCCAACACAAACATGGGTTGAAATTCTTGAAGAGTTATACAAGAAATTTGAGTTACCTTAACTTACTCTTTCAATTCTACCAATTTGATTAGCTTTCCTTGGTGTCTCACGTTTTCCCCAATTCCTTCTTGACTCTCTCTCTTTTCTCTCCCAAAGAGTCCCACGTTTTTGCTCACAAATCCCACACAAGTCTTAGACATAGGCATATATATATATATCTAACTATAGAAAAGCATATAAGACGAAATCGAATCGCTTTATGGTGCCGAAATAAAAATTTCACAGAAAATCCCATTATAGCTTAAAAATCATGTAGATTCCAAATATCAAATCAATTTTTGCAAATTAAATCTCTAAGGTGTCCAATTTCAGATGAAAGCAATTCAAGTGTAACAGATAATGTTTGAATTCAACAGATAAGGGTCAATATGTCTTCTTTCCATGCAATTTACCGCACTTATACTTAAAATTTCATAATAGATATTCAAAGATACAGAACAAAAGCTTGAAAAGATAACAGAATCAGATACGAGGGTCGGGGTATTACACTCTCCCCCCCTTAATTAAGTTTGGTCCTCCAAACTTGTTTTTACCTTATGACAAAACAGATACGGATATTGATTTTTCATTTCATCTTCTTTTTCCCAAGTCGCCTCAGTTCCGTAGTGCTCTTGCCACTCTACTTTCACCATTGGAATTTCTCGGTTCCGTAACTGCTTTACCTGACGGTCCAGAATTCGGATCGGTTTCTCTTCGTAGGACAACTTGTCAGTTAGCTCAATCTGATGATAATCAATGATATGGGATGGATCTGGAAGATACTCTCGGAGCATAGAAACATGAAATACATTATGAACCTGACTCATGTGTGGCGGAAGGGCGACTCGGTAGGCTACTGGCCCAACTTTCTGTAAGATCTGAAAGGGACCGACATATCGGGGTGTTAGCTTACCCCTCTTTCCAAATCTTGGGTGTCCTTTCATTGGGGTAACTTTCACAAAAACATGACTGTTCTCATCAAATTCCAAATTCCTTCGCCGATTATCTGCGTAACTCTTCTGCCTGCTTTGAGCAGTTTTCAGCCTTTCTCGAATAATTTTCACCTTTTCAGTAGTCAATTGAACAATCTCTGGCCCTAACAAAGGCCTATCCCCTACCTCCGCCCAGCATACAGGTGAGCGACACGGTCTTCCATACAGAGCTTCATAAGGTGCCATTTGAATACTCGAATGGTAACTATTATTATATGCAAATTCAATCAGCGGTAGATGAGTTTCCCAACTTTCTTGAAAATCCAGCACACACATTCGGAGCATATCTTCTAGGGTTTGTATCGTTCTCTCGGATTGACCGTCAGTTTGAGGGTGAAAAGCTGTGCTGAATTTAAGTTCCGTTCCCATAGCCTCCTGCAAACTTTGCCAGAATCTCGAAACAAACTTGGGATCTCTATCCGACACAATGGAAACAGGGACACCATGAAGCCTTACAATTTCATTCATATAAAGTACTGCGAGCTTATCTGCGTTATATTGAGTCTTTACTGGTAAGAAATGAGCAGACTTCGTTAACCGATCGACAATAACCCATATTGAATTCATGCCTCGGGGAGTCCGCGGTAACCCCACAACAAAGTCCATTGTCAAATGTTCCCATTTCCACTCCGGAATAGGAAGAGGCTGCAACAAACCGGCAGGTCTTTGATGCTCCGCTTTTACTTGTTGGCATTGTAAGCATTTAGAGACAAATTCCGCGATCTCCCTTTTCATACCCGGCCACCAAAAGTTTTGCTTTAACTCTCGGTACATTTTGGTACTTCCTGGATGCATTGAGAATCTCGAGGTATGCGTTTCTTCCATCAATTTCCGTTTAAGTTCCAACACATTAGGGACACATATCCTGTTCTGAAACTTGAGCACTGAATCCGTTAAACTGAACCCCGGTTTTGGTTTGGACTCTAACTCGTCACATATCTTCCTCAACGTGTCATCCTCCATTTGATGTAATTTGATCTCTTCAAGTAAGGTTGGTTGAGCTATTGTTGCTGCCATCAGGGCCTCTTGCCTTCGGGTCACACACTCCACATTCAGTTTGTCTAATTCAATTACTAACTCCTTTTGTTCCGTAAACAAATACGCCAAATCTCCCCTATTTTTCCGGCTAAGTGCATCCGCGACCATATTAGCTTTACCAGGATGATAATGAATTTGTAGATCATAATCTTTAAGCAACTCTAACCACCTCCGCTGTCGCATATTCAACTCCTTTTGGGTGAAAAGATATTTGAGACTTTTGTGGTCGGTATAGACTTCACAGGTTGTGCCATAGAGATAGTGTCGCCATATCTTCAAAGCAAACACTACTGCTGCCAGCTCAAGGTCGTGTGTGGGATAATTTTTCTCGTGGGGTTTTAATTGTCGAGAAGCATATGCAATAACCCTTCCATTCTGCATAAGTACGCAACCAAGCCCTTTATGCGAGGCATCACTGTAAATTACAAACCCTTCAGTTCCTGATGGTAAGGCTAAAACTGGTGCTGTAGTTAACTTTGTTTTCAACTCTTGGAAGGCAGACTCTCGCTCTTCTGACCATTCAAACGCAACTCTCTTCCGTGTTAGTTGGGTAAGCGGCACAGCAATCTTGGAGAAATTTTGAACAAACCTCCTGTAATATCCAGCTAACCCCATGAAACTTCGCACCTCAGTTACACTAGTAGGAGTTGGCCAATTTACAATTGCTTCAATTTTGTGTGGATCAACAGAGATTCCTTCCTTGGTCACCACATGTCCCAAAATGCCACTTCTTGTAGCCAGAATTCACACTTCTTTAGTTTTGCATACAATTTCTTTTCCCGGAGTGTTTGAAGAATTAGGCGAAGATGATCCTCATGAGCTTCTGTACTCTTTGAGTAGATAAGGATGTCGTCAATAAAAACCACCACAAATTCATCCAAATAGGGCTTGAAAACACGGTTCATCAAATCCATGAAAGCTGCTGGTGCATTAGTGACTCCAAATGGCATAACCAAGAATTCATAATGGCCGTACCGGGTTCGAAAAGCTGTCTTCTCAACATCGTCAGCTTTGACCTTTAGTTGATGATATCCAGACCGGAGATCAATTTTGGAAAAGACTTGTGCCCCCTGAAGCTGATCAAATAAATCATCAATCCTTGGCAGCGGGTACTTATTCTTGATTGTGACTTTATTAAGCTCTCGGTAGTCAATACAAAGCCGGAGTGTTCCATCTTTCTTCTTTACAAATAGCACTGGTGCACCCCACGGAGAAACACTCGGACGAATAAATCCCTTGTCCAATAAATCTTGCAACTGAATCTTCAATTCTTTCATTTCAGCTAATGCCATTCGGTACGGAGTTTTAGAAATAGGTTGAGTTCCTGGTAGCACGTCAATTGTGAATTCAATTTCACGGTCTACTAACTCTCCTGGTAGTTCTTTTGGGAAGACATCCGGAAAATCACAAACGACTGGGATCGCATCAATATTTTCATGCTCTACTGGCCCTCCCAGAACACTACATAAATAACCCTGACATCCTTTTTGAATCAATTTGCAGGCCTTAGCTGCAGAGATCACATATGGTGGTGATGTCACTTCCTGACCCTGGAAAACAGTTTCTGACTGACCCGAAGGGTAAAATTTAATTTGTTTCATCAGACAGTCTATGGTAACACCATATTCACCCAACCAATCCATCCCCAAAATAATGTCAAATGAAGTCATATCAAGTGGAACTAAATTAGCATATACACGGACATCTCCAATGAGAATTTCACAAGTAGGATAGACAGAAGTGCAGATCAAAGAATTCCCCATAGGTGATGTAACACACAACACATAGGTTAATTCTACTTCAGATTTACCTAAGTTCTTTGCAAATTGCTTTGACACAAAAGAACAGGTAGAGCCAGAATCAAACAAAACATAAGCAGAATAGCCATAAACCATACATGTACCTGATACCACTGTTGTTGCATTCTGTAAATCTCCCGGAACCAACGCAAATACCCTACCTTGCCTTGTGGTATCCTTGTTATTGGTTGGTTTAACGGTTGATTTGGCACTAGGAGTCGGTGTAGACCCTGCTGAGCTTGTGGCGGCCTTATTACCAGTTTGTTGATTTCTTTGTGGACAGTCTCTAATCAGATGCCCCATCTTGCCGCACCGAAAACATGCTCCGGTCAATCGATGACATTTCCCACGATGTTTCAATCCACATTCTGGGCACACAGGAGTTGAATTCTGAGGAGCAGTACTGCTGGAGTTCCCTTGAATTCTGCTTTTTGTTCGGCGAAGTGGTTGTTCCCTTAGACCATTGAGTATTCTGCCTTTTCCCTTTCCATTCAGAAATTTGAGTCTGCGTAGCAAGATTCCCTTCTGCTATAACAGCCCGCTCCAAGACATCAACATAGGTAGGTAGCTTCAGTACATTAATCCGGTCTTGAATGGCACTCCGTAATCCTCCCTCAAATTTCCGCGCCTTCTTGTACTCCGTGTCTACCATGTGAGGTGCAAACCGGGCTAGTTCTGCGAATTGTGCTTCATACTCAGCCACAGTTTTATTTCCCTGCCTCAACGTTTCAAATTCAGTTACTTTCTTGTCTCGCATACTCTGGGGAAAATATTTGTCATAGAACAGCACCAGGAACCTGTCCCAAGTCAACCCCGGATGCATTGTTCTGGTAAGCATCCACCATCTCCGTGCTTCATCTTCAAGAGTGAAAGCAGCAAGCTGCACCTTTTGCACTTCGGTACAAGGGAAGACTTCGAACAATTTCTCTATCCCTAACACCCATGCCTCCGCCTTCATTGGTTCAATCCCTCCTTTAAACGATGGTGGTTTCATCTTTTTAAACTCCCTCGTAAGTGTAATGGTACGGTCTTCAGCATGAATGTCTTGCATTACAGGTGGGGGTACTGGCGGTGGTGGTGGCTGAGGTTGTTGTTGCTGTTGGTGTTGTTGCCGTAAGGTCTCAGCCATTTCCCTCATCATTCTTTCCATCCTATCCAACCGTACTGAAGTAGCATCTTCTGGCTCGTCGGTCCTTGTTCTCACCATAGTCTACAAAACAGGTAATTACAACATATACAAAGGTGTACAAGAAATTCAAATTGTTAGCATTAGAGTTAGCAGAAATCATGTCACGTTGCTATCATTCATACTTTCCTATATGATGCCTACCACATTAGACATCCTAACGCTCAATGGATCCGTGTGTGAGATAGCAACTCGTGCTCTGATACCACTTGTCACGCCCTAACCTGCCCCTAAAAGGTTTGGGCATGACCTAATCAGAAACAGACAGAATGACCTATGATGAACAGCGTTTGGGGCCTGAGCGGAAGCAGTAAATTTTAAATGACATTAAACAGACACATCCATTGAGCAACTACCAAAATCAAATACAGAAATAACAAATTGGCCTGTTGGCCCAGATAGCCTTTCGGCACAGGTAGCCTTGCGGCACAACAGATAGCCTTTCGGCACAGGTAGCCTTGCGGCACAACAGATAGCCTTTCGGCACAGGTAGCCTTGCGGCACAACAGATAGCCTTTCGGCACAACAGATAGCCTTTCGGCACAGGTAGCCTTGCGGCACAACAGATAGACGGATGTGGTTTCCACTTTTCATTTCCAGATCAATACATAATTACAATCTTACAGAACAGATACATATATATATATATGTAATGCACTATTACTCACAGCGTTGGGGCGGCGTACTAGTTCCTTCTGGAGTGTGCCCTGCACACAACATACTGATAAATTAGTATCCTTCCCTTTTAAATCCTTATCAGTCATTTCATATGTCACTACAGTTTTATGGATATGAATATATCGCTATCATAAATTCATCAGAAAAACATTCTAATAACACCAAAGAGTCAAGCATGAAAAACTGAACAAAACAGATTTTTCTTACTGAAACAGTCCTCCGCTCGAGCGTAGCTTTGTCCGCTCGAGCGGGCAGTGTAGTGCTACCAAAAATACTGGATGGTCGATTTTTACGCTCGAGCGTACAGTTCTCCGCTCGAGCGGACAGGGTAAATTTCAGAAAACTGCTGGGAGGTGCATTTCCACGCTCGAGCGGCCCTGACCTCCGCTCGAGCGGACGACTACCCAGATTCAAGGCAGCCCGATTTCAAGCCAAAATTCATCATCCAAACCCAATTTTCATACAATCAAGGGTAAAATTCATGCAAGCATTCCACTTAACAACACCATAACATGAATTAAAGCTTAATCACATCAAGTTGAACCAAGCTAAAGGCTTCAACAAGCCAACACTTTCACAAATTTCAATCTAACTTCAAGTTCTTTAAACATATCACCTAAATCAACATATATGCAAGATTAGATGATACAAAATCAAGGATTTGAAGTATAGATTCATACAAGAACCCTAATGAATCAAACATATATTATCCATGAACCCAACACAAACATGGGTTGAAATTCTTGAAGAGTTATACAAGAAATTTGAGTTACCTTAGCCTTACTCTTTCAATTCTACCAATTTGATTAGCTTTCCTTGGTGTCTCACGTTTTCCCCAATTCCTTCTTGACTCTCTCTCTTTTCTCTCCCAAAGAGTCCCACGTTTTTGCTCACAAATCCCCACACAAGTCTTAGACATAGGCATATATATATATATATATATATCTAACTATAGAAAAGCATAAAAGACGAAATCGAATCGCTTTATGGTGCCGAAACAAAAATTTCACAGAAAATCCCATTATAGCTTAAAAATCATGTAGATTCCAAATATCAAATCAATTTTTGCAAATTAAATCTCTAAGGTGTCCAATTTCAGATGAAAGCAATTCAAGTGTAACAGATAATGTTTGAATTCAACAGATAAGGGTCAATATGTCTTCTTTCCATGCAATTTACCGCACTTCTACTTAAAATTTCATAATAGATATTCAGAGATACAGAACAAAAGCTTGAAAAGATAACAGAATTAGATACGAGGGTCGGGGTATTACACTACATGCCTTTGTCTAGGGCACTTTTGATTTTGGCCAAAAAGGGGCATCTTACACCTCTTGAGCCCCGACTCCTACCGAAGAATCTCCCTGCCACACATGACGCTACTGCATACTGCGCGTACCACCAGCAGACTGGTCATGCTACCGACACTTGCTTCCGCCTCCGTCATGAGGTGCAGGATTTGATTGACAACGAGGTTATCCTCCCGCCTACCTCAGCCAAGTCAGTCACTACAGAGTTCTTGGATTTTGAGGACACAGCTACTGCGAGTATGTAATCAGAAGGTGAATCGCCTGTGGGCAGTGTCTGGTACATTTGTCTGGGTATAGCGTTTGGCACGCATTTTGGGCACCTGCTAAATGTTAATTTTTGTAAATTCTGACTTGGGTGTCGAGTCAGTCTTCTGTTTTGTCTTGAGCCTGTCTCATTATTTCGAGACATTCCTTTTGGTTAAGGGTCTGTCTAATTGTAATGAGTCAGTCCCTTTTACATAGTATACCAGGTGATTTCGGGGTTGTTGCCTCAAACACCGTTTTGTCTTATAAATCGTTGTTTTTGCTTTTTGAGTCTGTTTCTGCCAGGAAGCCAGTTATGCCAGCAAATCTGAATGAAACAGCCATGACTATCAGGTGCTGTATTTGTTGTTATTTGAATTAGCCGTACCAGAGGGTGTGAATGGAACGACAGTACATACCGCCTACTCTCTTGTGCCTTGAACATCGTCGTAATGACCTAAGCTTTCATAAAACCCTTTTCAAACACTGCGGTGATGAAAACGAAGGGGAAGTAATTCCTCGGGTTTTGTAAAATTTTGATCCTTTTGAGAAAAAGAAACGCATGCTAAGCTTTTCATGAATGAAATCATGCTTGTCGGCGTGAGTATTGAGGAGGACCCTGGCCTGATCCAGACTAGTTCCACACTATCTTCAGCACGAGCGATTTGTCGCTTTCTTAAAAACTTTCAAAAACAAAATATTTTGTGCAGTCTCGCGAAGACTTGTGTGGAATCGCTCTTGAGATTGTGTAGCCCAGGATCGCTCTCAGCCTCAAGACTCGATCTATCTGTTGCAAACCGGAACCCGTTCAAAACATTCAGTGCCATGAGATGCCTGTGTGGCCCATTTTGAAGCAGCCCTCGAGCAAGAGGCATCAAAGCCAGATCGTGGAGATCAGATCCCACCAGGCAAGGCTCATGAAGCAACCGTGATCGATTCTTCTGCAAATCAACACCGCAGTCACTCTCTTGGATACGGAAAGGCCTCAATCTCAAAACCATTTGGCACGGGCTTGCTACACTTTTACCCTTTGAGAGGCTCGCTGGGCCGAAAACCCGGAAGGGCGGTCCAGGCAAAGTTTAGAGCAAAGAAAAAAAGACAAAAAAAAAAGAAAAATACAAAAAGAAATGAAAAAAAGAAGCAAGAAAAGAGAAGAAAAAGAAATGAAAATGCAAAAGAAAAGAAAAAGAAATGAAAAGAAGAAAAACATAGCTCGCAAGGTCGAAAACCCGCATTGGGCGCCTTGGCAAAAGTTAGAGCCTAAACAGTGAAGGTTAAAATACCCGAGTGTACCTTAACCGGAACTACGTAAGGCTTGATTCCCATGTTTGGGATACGTAGGCAACTTCATCCTGAAGTCCAGCCCCCAACGCTTCCATAGCGTCTTAGCCCATGTCATGGTTTTGATTACTTTTGCCTCCTCCAAATCCAGAGTCTCAATTACAAGCAACCGGGAGCTACGTGATTAACTTCCTCTTAAAACCCAAACCGCCAATACCTTCCAGGTGACTATGTCCATATATTGATTCAAACCGTCTTCGGTTCCTCCGCGTCTGAGGGTCTGATCGTCATCAACAAAGACTGGCTTACAATGTGCCGCGGCATCATCCAAACAAGGGGCAACTTTCCGTTGCCGTGCATCGCCATAAGTTGCCCTGAGTCGCCGTCCAAACCAGGGGCAACTTTCCGTTGCCTTCTCCCCCTTTAAGCCAGGGGCAATTTTCCATTGCCTCCGATCCGAGGTTGCATATCTCGAGGGTAAGTTCCGCGCTCGTTGAGCGTTGACTGTTTGCGAAAATAGTTTTTGAAAATTTTTACTGAGGTTGACCTTTTTTCTCGAAAATTATTTCATTTTTCAAAATTGGACCGTGTTTGGACCCAAAAAAGGAAAATTTTTAGTGCTCACCGCCTGATTCGCATGATTTTCAAATCAAAAATTGAATAAGTGTGTTAATCTGACTCTCATTTTGATCAGAACTGTTTTAGAAAGAAAAAAATGGTCAAAGTGACGAACTAGGGGCACAGTTGAGTCAGGTCTTCTGTCTTTCCCCCGTCAACATACTCGCCGGTAAGGCGCTCCATTCGTCAGAAGAAATAGCCGTGAGCTAATAATATTGGGCGTGAACTTGTGACTTTCTATTCGTCCATCAACCGCCCTGGGGAGGGATGAAAAATGAGAGAGTAAAGAATAGAGAGGTGTAAGTCGAGAGAAAAGTGAACAAGAAGGTTTTGAGAGAAAAACCGAGCTTGAGGGCCGAGTGGCGTGAGAATCACACAAATCAGAAAGGGTGGGAAACCTGCCCGCAGGAATTGGCTCCTCAAGGTCTTTTGTTTTCAAGCACGTCCGTGTGTCGTGTCCTTTGATTTGTCGGTCTCAATTTAGCTTTAAGTCTTTTCGGAGTGTGTCTCGTTGTGTTTAGGTCGTGTGCCCTGTATTTTCTTCACTTGAGTCCTTTCCACTGTGTTCAGTTGTAGGCTCGATACCCTGGTTGAAAACCCTTCTTTATTACAAAAAAAAAATCGTTTGTGCTCAGGATGTTGTGCCATTCTCTACATTCGTACGAAGCAAGAGAAGAAAAGGGAAATTTGGGACATCCGAGCGTGTTTCAACTCCAACCGTGTCAGCTTTCTGATCTGTCTTGGCAGAAGTGGGCTGTTTGTTCAGGGTTTGCTGTGTGCAGAATGAGCCGAGAGCTGTATTATGGGCTGTATGCAGATCAATCCCCAGTGGAGTATGGGCTGTTATTTGTTCAAGCAGTGGTTTGTATGAGTTGTTTTGCTGTTGGTTGATTGGTTATCTGACTATCCTAGTACAATTGCTCAATTTTCAGACAAACAAATCATTTTCACTTACATTTGAGGTGTAACGTGATGCGATGCAGTGCAAAGTATGAAATACGCAGGTATATACAGATATAACATTCTTTTCAAAAAAGTTTGTTTCATATCATCTCTTTCAAGTACATCGTTTCGGAAACAAAAATCTGCCTGCGGCAGTACAAAGCACCCTAACTACAAAAAGAGAAAAGTACAAAGAAAAGAAAATAAAAGAAGCAGCAAAAATCTGAGGTGGCGTCAACAGTCTCGTGCCTAAGGATCCGTCCTCGCCCTCTTCCTGGGCAGAAGCCCAGGAGCGTCACCAGGAGCATCGCCGTCTGAGCCTGAGCCTGAGCTATCTCCGGTCTCCTCCGACGACGACCCCGCCTCCGCCTCTGTCTCTGCCTCAGACTCGTCATCCTGAACCGGAGCCCGCGAGCTGCTCCCGGCGTAAGTATGTCCTCCTCTGGTGCGGGGATAGGCTCTGCTGTCCCGAGTAGAAATGGGAGGCCCAACTGGGGCGCCACCCACCGGGGGAATCTGGAAGGGAGGCTGAAAAAGCATGAAAGGTAAACACATCAGAATACCGAGAATGCCGTGAGCAGTTTATCAGTGCAGAATGCAGTGTATGAGTACAGTGTATGTGAATGCCGTGAACAGATGAATTAGTGTAGAATGCAGTGTATGAGTACAGTGTATGTGAATGCCGTGAACAGATGAATCAGTGCAGAATGCAGTGTATGAGTACAGTGTATGAATGCTTTGAGCAGTTTATCAGTGTAGAATGCAATGTATGAGTACAGTGTATGTGAATGCCGTGAGAATGCAGTGTATGAGTACAGTGTGAATGCCGTGAGCAGTTTATCAGGTTTTGTGCAGTACATCAGATCGTATGAAACAGTCAGAGAAAATATACGGGAATGCTGTAGAGAGCCAAGATGTCGAAGGTCCGCTGCAGCATCCCCATCATGGAGGCATTCAACTCCACGGACTGCCGGGTGTACTCGGAGGACGCCTGCAAGAGTATCAGATATATCAGTGTTCTGTGGAATATCGAATAAACTGAAATGGAATGACAATGCAAGAGGCAGAATGCGAGTAATACATACCGGAGGCAAGTCGGGGATACCGGCTAACTCATGACCAGCCGGGGGAGGAGCAAAGGGGATCTGAAAGGCCTCCCCACCCTGCCCTCTGTATGTCAGCATGGTAGGCAGAGCAGGCCAACCGGCTCCTCGTCCTCTCTGAACCCCGCCTCTGCCACGGACGCGAGCCCTCCTCGGCGCTCCTCCTCCTACTCCTGCTCCGACCGCTGGTGCCGCAGACCCCGCTCTCTCAGCTCGGCGACCACCACTCAGAGGACGTATCAGGAAGGTCCGGACGTACTCCGAGTGGTCGCCCTCGCCTCTGTAGCCGCTCTCGTCCCAGCCGATGGTGTAGTCCGCCATCTGCTCAGCGGTGAACCTCTCAGTATCCCGCATGTGCTCAGGAGGGTGCACCGGGACAATCTGCTCGGGTAAGCCTAGGGTCTGACGCAAGAAACGCTCGCCCAGGTACAAGCCCGACAGACCGGGCCCTCCAGCAAAATCCGGTAACGCGAGGTCTCAACGGCGCCGGCAAATCGATCCCGCACTATCGCTGGCAGAGGAGCCCACGACTGCCAGGTGATCTGAAATTGAAATACAGTTTTGTTATCTGCTGGTAATGCAAATATACGGTGGAGAAGCGAGGCTTAAATAAACTGTAAGTATAACATACCTCCGCGGGGGTGATGGTATCGAAATAGCGGCGGAAGAAGCTGAATGTCTCCCGCGGCCTCCGGACGCACCTCCCGTCAAAGCGGCGTGAAAAAGGGACAACCAGAGGGGTCTCTGCATCGGGTGTAGGAGTGAGCCTAGGAAAGTAGGTGTAAACCCACAACTGCAAGATAGATACCAGTGCATTTATCAGATAAAGCAGAATACAGAATAAAAGCAGAAATAGCAGAGCCGTGTGTTGTGCAATGTAAGAGCAGAGTATGTGTGTACAGTGTGAGTAGTGTACAGTCAGTATAGAGCAGAGTATGTGTGTGCCGTGTGTACAGTATACAGCAAATGTAAAGCAGATTACAGTGCGTGCAGTACAGAATACAGAAAGTACAGAATAGGAATATAAAGTAGAAAAAAAGACATACCTCCCAAGCCCGCCAGTAGCCTCCGAGCAACTGTCCGCGTGCCGCGGGAGACTGAGCTCATATAGCCGTACAGGGTGGCCAGAGCCGCGCCACCCCAGTCGAAACGCAAGATATCTCTGACGTCCACCAATGCGCTGAGAAGGCAGAGGGGCACTGTATTCGCCCGGTCGGCGAAGAGGGTCGTCCCAACAGAAACATCAAAAAACCGCGTGCATACCTCTCTACAGCCTCTGGGGTCATCGGGCTGCATCAATGAGGGCGGACTGGACCCGAAACTGCACCTCGAACCAAGAATACCGGACGAAGCCGGGACGCGCCAGAGGCGGAGCCGCGCCAAGTAAGTAGACCTGGGCTGCGGTCCACTCATCCATGTCTATATAAAAGGGGATCGGATCACCCCCTACCCCGATGCCGGTGAGCACCGAGAAATCGTAAGGGGTCATCGTCATGTCCCCAGCTGTAGAAAGATGAAATGAATCGGTGGTGTCCCACCATCTCTCTGCCAAGGCGGCAAGAAGAAGGTCTGCAGGCGGAGAGAGCCTGGAAAGTCCCCTGCAAAAGGAACTGAAACCCGCATCATCCACGATGCGTCGAACCGCCTCTGGGAGCTCCAAATACCAATCTCGAGCCGCAGCATTCCCATACCCGCAGATGGCATGGGAATCTCCCTATTTCAAGAAAATAGTTGCAAAGCAATATGAATGTACAGTTTTGAAGAAACAGTTAAAGTCAGTACAAATCTAGCATGCGTGCAAGTCTTTCAGATTCAAACAGAAACCGGGTACCGTGTGCTTACAGTAAACTACGGCGCGTGATGCGTCAGTGTGTTCTGAGTGGTCCAGTGTAAATTTGGTGCACGTCTGCACGTTTTCGGATGCAAGCAAATGTCAGGCTTCAGTGCACCAGTAGGTGGACTACGGCCTGTGACGTGTCAGTATTCCCGTGCGGATCAGTATAAATCTAGCATGTGTGCAAGTTTCAAGTTTAAACAGATGCCGGGTACCGGTATGTTTCAGTGAATTACCAACGTTGATGCGTCTGCATGTTTGTGTGAGCTAGTGCAAGCCTAGCATGGTGCGAGTTTTCAGATTCAAATAAGCACGGTGTTGGTGAGTTCATGTCAACAGTGCAATGTGTGCGTGTGTTGGGGTGATTCAGACTAGTGCAGTGTGTGTGATGCGTCGGTCCTAAACAGATGTCAGTTATGAGTTTGTCTACAATCAACTCAGTACAAGTACATCAGAACTAAACAGATTCAAACAGAAACCGTGTACCGGTGTGCTTACAGTAAACTACGGGCGTGATGCGTCAGTGTGTTCTGAGTGGTCCAGTGTAAATTTGGTGCACGTCTGCACGTTTTTCGGATGCAAGCAAATGTCAGGCTTCAGTGCACCAGTAGGTGGACACGGCCTGTGACGTGTCAGTATCCCGGCGGATCAGTATAAATCTAGCAGTGCAGTTTCAAAGTTTAAACAGATGCCGGGTACGGTATGTTTCGGTGAATGCGTCTGCATGTTTGTGTGAGCTAAGTGCAAGCCTAGCATGCGTGCGAGTTTTCAGATTCAAATAAGCACCGGGTGTTGGTGAGTTCATGTCAACAGTGCAATGTGTGCCGTGTGTTTGGGTGATTCAGACTAGTGCAGTGTGTGTGCATGTGCGTCGGTCCTAAACAGATGTCAGTTATGAGTTTGTCTACAATCAACTACAGTACAGTACATCAGAACTAAACAGATAATGGGTTGTAATCAGCTATATCAGTTGACAGTTTACAGTTCTACATTGCAGAAAGTAAAGCAGAGTAGAAGGGTTACCTCGGAAGCGCCGAACGAAAGGTGAGAGGTCGGCTCGCGCAGCAGAAGCTCCGGGTCCAGAGCCCTGTCAAAACCGCGGAAGTGGCGGAGTCCGTCTGGCGGAAGTACGTGAATGGCCGGGCGGTAGGTCGCCGGGTCGAAGGGGCGCTCGCTCAGTGGCAGGAGCTCGACCCCGGGATCCATCTCGTGGTCCGGGGGAGTCCCGACGTGTGGAATATCATCGGCCATAGCAATGGAGATGAGAAAAATAGCCGGAAGAAGAAAAATGGGCCGGAATGCGAAAAGTCAACTGGGAAGTCAACCCCGAGAGGGTCGGAAATGGCCGGGAAGGCCGGAAGAGGAAAATACACGGAAATGTAGAGAAAATCGAGGGGAACAAGTCCCGAAAAGGCGAAAATATCAACGGGGATCCCGAAATGAGATTTCGATCGGGTGGAAATGTCCGAAACGCGAAGAATATCGCGAACCCGACGGAAAAACGAGCGTGAAACGCGAAGAAATCGGCGAAAAATCGAAAGGAAAACACTCTAGAGAGAGAGAGAGAGGAGTTTTCGGCGGTGTGGAAGTAAGAAAATAGGGTTTAGGTGCCCTATTTTATAACACCCGTGGCAAATTGGCAAAACTGCCCCCGATCAGGCATTTTCTGCCGGTCGGCACCTTTTTGTGCCGATGGATTAGTTTAGGCAGCCGGTGGCAGCCGGTGACCTCCCCACCCCGCCGGTGGTGTTCCCAAGGCATTGTTTAGGCTAGATGAGGGGTTTTGGGTCTTCATAGTTCAAGAAAGTGCAAGAAAGTGCATCCCCGACGCTCAACCGGCCTCCGTTTTGACCTCGGACCGTGTTTTCTGTGCGTGGCACTCAAATTCAAGCAAAGATTGTATCCTTTTGTCTTCTACAAGATTCGAAAGTTGCCCCGCGTGCGTCGCATGCATCCATCGCATTGTCCGGGGCGTCGCGTCGTGCCGTTTCGCGCATCCCTCGCGACTTGCATCATTTTCCATCAAATGAGGTACGCGTGCCTCATTCCGCATTTCATTGCATCTCGAGGCACGTATGCCTCGTTTTGCACTTCATTTTCCATCAAATGAGGTACGCGTGCCTCATTCCGCATTTCATTGCATCTCGAGGCACGTATGCCTCGTTTTGCACTTCATTTTCCATCAAATGAGGTACGCGTGCCTCATTCCGCATTTCATTGCATCTCGAGGCACGTATGCCTCGTTTTGCACTTCATTTTCCTTCTTGAGGTACGCGTGCCTCATTTCGCATTTCATTGCATCTCAAGGTACGTATGCCTCGTTTTGCATTTCATTTCCCATTTCGATGAGATATGCGCGCCCCGCTTTGCATGCAATCGCACTATCTTGTGCATTACATCTCACTCGCGTTGTTTAACGCATCGCGCTACCTTGCGCATCATATTGCACTTGGCATACATTCATCGCGCTATTTTGCGCATCACACCGTCCTGTGCACATCGCGGTCCGGCGGGACCAAAAACACGCGTGGTCTGGCGAGACCTTAAACACGCACGGTCTAGGAGACCTTAAATCCTCGGAAGGCGCAGGACCTTCATGCGCGTTATCCGAACGCACCGCGCTATTTTGCGCACCACATAGTACATCGCAGGTCTGGCGAGACCCCAAACACGCATCCCGGTCTAGGAGACCTTAAATCCTCGGGAGGTGCAAAACCTTCGGTGCATTAAGGTGCACACCTCATTGCATTTGGCATGCATTTCAAAGCCGCGCGTTGGCGCACATTTCAAAAACATCATGCACCATCTGCATTCAACAAAACAACCTGCATTGTCATGCATACATTTTGCATCCTGGTCTAGGAGACCTTAAATCCTCTGAAGGTGCAATTCCTTCGGTGTTTGTCGTGCCCGAACGACTTTCGGTGGTCTGGTAAAGCCACCTGTTGTGTTTGCGGTGAGTTCCTAGAAGACCAACTGGGACGGTGGAAACTAGAGTTCGAACGGCTTATGCCTAGAACGCAAAGGTTCGGAATTTCCGAGACTAAAGTCTGGTTTAAATACCCAGGGGGTGTACCCTCGGCTTGAAATCTGTATGGAAGCCCCATAGGTTGAGGCGGCGTGTTTACGCCTCGATTCTGGATACTGAACCAACCTAGTATATCGCCCTGTTGGTAAGATAGGGAAAGCTGCAATCATAGTCATTGCATCATACTGCATTGTCATGCATCATTTGTAATTACTGCATATGTCATGCATTTCAAAAACAAAACAAAAACACATGCATTATCATGCATCATTTGTAGATACTGCATATGTCATGCATTTTCAAAACCAAAAAACAAAAAAAACATGCATTTGTCATGCATCATTGTAGTATAGTGCATATGTCATGCATTTTCTGTAAATATCCATTCCATTGCATATTGCATTTTAGTTGCATGCATCCACTGCATCATCTTCCATCCATGGCTTGCGCCTTTCCAGGTTGAGCTTGGTCTGGTATGTGCTCATACTTTTCACGTCTATACACTCATAGTTCTGTGTGCGCTCGCGCCTTGAGGGCTTCGACACCTTTTATGTTAGACATGGCTTGTGCGTGTACATGCCCTTCCTAGGCGAGATTTGGTTTGGCCCGCGTGCCATATCCATTGTACTCATCTATCCATTATATTGCATTGTAGTGTAATTTTGCGTCCGGCATTAGGATCATTATTCCTCATCAGCGGGTCGTTTCCCCACTTATGTCAATCCACCCAATACTTGTCCTTGTGTCCGTCTACATCACTCATAGTTCTGCTGTGTATCGCGCCTATCCACGTTGGTATGTTGGTTTGAGGTTGCGGCACCCTTTTCTATGGTAGACGGACTTGTTACTTCCATCAATCTATTTGACATTCGTGTGGTTCCGAACCGCTCATGTTTGAATCATGATTCAATTGCCCCGCATGTAGTTTGCATTGCATATAGTTTCAATTGCATTGCATTATCAGTTTGCATTATTCATACATAGTTTTGTATATTTTGCATATCATTTCGCATTCATTTTGCATTATCATGCATATTGCTAACAATATTGGCTACTGTTAAGTTTGCTTTCTTTTCAGGCACGATATTGTATGTACGGTTCATTTACCGCTGGTGGAACCAGAGCGAGCCGCACAGGTATTGTATCTCCCGAGTGAGACGTTTTGAGAATTGCATAATTCTCTTACATCCTTTCTGCATTGTAGTGTAGACTGTTGCATGTTAGCTTATAACTGTCGCATGTATGCTTCATTACAGCTTTCTTTGCATGATCATAAGTTATGCTCGGCCTTTTGCATCGTCAGTTGCATCTTGCCCCGCCTACGGGCGCATACCTTATCTGCGGCTTGTATGCCTGTGCCTGAACTACGCTGGTTTGATTCCTA
The DNA here is from genome assembly GCA_030407325.1 of Camellia japonica. Taxonomy (NCBI): domain Eukaryota; kingdom Viridiplantae; phylum Streptophyta; class Magnoliopsida; order Ericales; family Theaceae; genus Camellia; species Camellia japonica. The sequence goes on from JAPPVO010000013.1 coordinate 8,082,335, forward strand.
AGGGATACGTAGGCAGCTTGCGAGTTCAACCATTTGCGCTTTGTATGTTTGTCCAAGTCTTCGGCCTTGTCAAAAATGGGTCGTCTCTGGGCTTTGACATTCACTCCCGTCATTGTTATGATTTCGAGTTCTGTCAAAGAGGGGCAACTGTAGACACCCCATTTTTGACCGTCCTCAAGACTTGGACGTCACCGTTGGAACACTCGGTGATTATCCATGTTTGTGTTCGTTTGGAGTTCTCGGAGTTCTCGGCTACGCGCGCCTTGCCTCAGGACCTCCGAACTCGACCGTTTGGTGTTTGGTTTTGCACCAAACACTTGTGTTTTGCCTTGGGAGGGCAGGGAATGCTTTGTGAGGCATCCCCACATACCACCGGCTGTGGCTAGAGGCCACCGGCTGGCTGGTGTGGCCACCGGCACTATATTGTGCCGGTCGGCACTATTTTGTGCCGGTCGGCACTCTTTTTGGCAAAATGACCATTTTGCCCTGCCGACCACTTTACAGCTGTTTTGGAGATATTTTCAGACAGCTTTCTGGTGTTTGTTTCCCCTCCATACACGTGTATGGAGGGATGAGCCCTTTTGATGCCTTAACTTGTAAGTTTTCATGCCTATACAAGAGAAGGCTCTTCTCTTGGCTCAAGGGTTAGAAATTTTGGAGAGTGAGAGAGGAAAGAGAGAGAGAAGCTCTGGTTTTTCTAGGGTTTGAGTTGCATACACATTCTATCTCTATCCTTCTCTTGTGTGTCTAGGTGTTTTGTGCCTTACTATTGCACACAAACACCTAGTGTTTCACCTTCTCCTTGCAACTAAGGTTCTAAGGCTGGTTTTTGAAGTTCTTGACATGATTTTGAGCTCAAGGAAGGCAACACACAACAACCTTTGTGAAGGTGGTCAACAAGGGTAAGAAACTAGCTCTTTTTACCCATTCTTGCACCCATTTTTACTTAGCTTAAAACAGTTTTTGAGCTTAGTGTTTGGCACACAAAATTCTGATTTTTAACCCTCTTTGTTGTTATTAAGAGTGTTTTGTGGTTTGGGGAGTTTGACCCCCTTTAGGCCTTGAAAAGGGCTCATTTTTGTGCTATTTTGGAGAGATCCGGGACTTGTGTGCTTGGACCTCTCCACCACTGAAATCTTGAGGGATTTCAGTGGTGGAGATGGTGCCTTAAAGTCCTAGAAAGGGGAGGGCCACCCCCTCTCCTTGATGTCCTTGAAAAGGGCAAGTTTTGGCTTCCAAAGGAGCACCATGTTTGAGTGTGTGTTGAGCATGCTTGGTTGTTTTCCATGCTTATATTGCCATGATATAACATGCTCCAAGTTGGTTTTGGTCTCTTATGCATGCTTAGCATAGTTACCTTGTAATGCCTTGTTATGCCTTAACATGCCTAGGTTGTATGCCTTCATTTTTAGCATGTTTTAGGCCTTGATTCATGAAGCTTTGTGCTTATTTTAACATGTTTTAGGTCTGACCATAGTTTTTGGTTTGATTTTAGCATGCTTAATATAGCTCCTTTGTATGGTGGCTTGTTGGTCTCAAGTGTGTGCATGTGTAGCATGTGTTGTTTGCATTATTTGGTGGTTTGGGGCCACTTGACATGCAATTTCAGTCCCTTGGTGTGCTTGTATGCTTGCCTTAGTGGCCTTGTTAATGCTTTAGGAGCATGTGTTGGATGCCCATGTTTTGGCCATTTTGCATGCCTTTGATTTAATGACTCTTAGATGCCATCTAAGTAGCCATTTGGCTTTGTTTTGACATGCTAGAAACCTGTTTTAGGTTGATTAGTGCATGCCATGTATGTTTGTGCAAAGTGTGGTATAATGCCCTATTAGCTTGCCTTAAGCCTAGGCCATATTTGCATGCTTTGTT
>JAPPVO010000013.1:8821803-8866487 GCA_030407325.1 Camellia japonica
AATTAACTATCTTAAAATATTACTTTATTACAGTAACACGTTTGGTTCGAATTATATTATAAATTTATATAAAATCAAGTCATAAAATATGACATATTTATTGATTTTTTAAGACAATAATGTCTTATCTAGTGATTTCATTTGCACTTTGTCACTAAAATAAGAGAGGCATAGTGTAGATAAGATCAATAGGTATTAGGGGTGGACAAACCTCAGGTCAGGTCGGACTTGCACCATATAGTAAGGGGCAAATTTCACTTTACCCCTATAGTTTCGACTATGTGCAATTTATTTTCCTAATAACCCCTTATGGTTTGTAAATTGAAGTGCACTGTTAGGTCCATAAACGATTTAATGAAAATAACTAAAATACCCTTGTATTGTTGTCATTTGTTTCAAAGGTAAAGTATACTTTAACCCCTTGTATTTTATTCCATGTGTGATTTAACCTCTGTACTTTATTTCATATGTGATGTACCTCCTTGAAATTTAAAAATAAACATATAATCCCTTTATATCTGCCATATGGTTCACACTTACTGTTAAGTTTGACGGATTGTTTACGTTATGTTTGGTTAGGGATTTGGAAAGGGAAAGGAAAAAATAGGTGAAATATGAATAAAATATACCTCCATTTCACCTAGTTTCACACACATTTTCTCTTTCCTTTTCCCTTTACAAATCCCTTCCCAAATCCCTCAACCAAACATTGCATTAATGGTACACTTCAGTCCACAATTCATATAGGGATTGTGTGGTCATTTTCAAACATTAGGACGATAAACCACACAAGGGGTAAAATGAAGTTTGCTTTCTAATAAGAAGATGTGTCGTCAATCATTAACTCGTCAAAGTGATCCAAAATTTCAAATATTCAATTTGTATTATTTAGTCCTAAACGATGATTAAGGAAAATATGGTGCAAGAAGTTCTCCTTTCACTTCTTAGTATGGCAGGGAGACATGTCCTCTTTTGGCAAAATGTAATGGGGTAGGGTGTGGGGTTGTTGTCAACCGAGACCCCTTTCAAGAATGTTATGGTTTTAGCGGTTGGTAGTTTGTACTTTGTACCAATGGACATGAGAACAGTACATCAAACATACTAGTCTACTAGATAAAAATAAATCTTCATACCTAGTGCTTGTCCTTAGTGATTGACAGATGCCTTCTAAACATTTGTAATTGTTTGCATAGGCATACAACTGAAAATTGTTATTTGGCAAATCTATTCTTACAACAGAGTTGAATTGAAATCTTGTTTTTATTTTTTGATAACCGGTGACAGACACAATCTTTGCGTAATTATACTTTATTCTTTAACTTGAAATAAGTTGATCAAACTTTTACCAAGAGAACAATGATAAAAGATAATTGTGCAATTTTTTTTGCACGTGCGCATGCACGCATGTGTGTTGATTGTGACCCTATATTTTCTTGATTAGCAAAATGAATGAAAAGAAGAGCTTTTATTTGGTTGCTATAAGTGCATGTATGTACTTTATCCATACTATAGGCTGTTTGTAGATTGGGTTCTAAATGAGGAAACAAAGTTCATCGTCCTAAGCATTTTCAAGGCCTCTATTTGGATAATGGTAAAGATGAAATTTTCTTTATTTTCTCCTTATTTTTCCTGTTATATTTTGGTGTGTCATATAGGTGTGTTTGATAACCCAATTTAGCACTTAGAATTGAATATATTAAGTGAAAATCAATTAAGCTCGTTTGATAGCAACGATTAATATCATTTAAAAATTAAGTGTCTCTTAAAATATAGGCTAAATGTTAAGAAAGAAGTAGCAGTTTACTGAATTTATGAATACTCAATCATTGTCATGACACCAGCCCCACCCCATCACTACCATTACCACTGCCACCATCATTGTCGCAGCTACCATCACCATCAAGCCACACTACGACTACTGCCACCGATACCATACCTCCATCACCACCTCTACCACCACAACGGTCGCGGTTACTGTTGGTTCATTTTAATATCATTTATTTATTTATTTATTCATTTTGTTCATGAATCTTCCTTGGTTCTTATTCATGAATGGAGATTCATTGTTTTGGTGTCTTTTTATCTTGTTCATGTATGGAGATTCATTGCTTTGGTTTTGTTCATGAATTAATATTAATTATAATTCATGAACTTGGTGGTGGATTCATGTTTGGTACATTCTCCCTTTTCTCTAGGTTCATGGCCATTATTATTGTTGATGTATTTTGTAATGTCCTAGTGGCCTATAAATAGTTCTCTCTTCTACTCTTTTCTTCAACAACAAATCAACACATCAACTATTTTTCTATACTTGAGAGATTACTAGCAAAGAATGGTGTTTTTCTTGGTGGAGCTTTGGGTTCACCATCTTGTGCAGAGTTGGCTTGAACCATACGACAAGTGGTCGAGCTATTGTATCCTGGAGGGGACAGGTCATAGTTTTGTGACTGCTGCATCGGTATTTGGGTTCTTCCAACCGCAATGGGCTTGATCTCCTTAAAGAAAATGAGATATCCGTGCCTCAGCCTGATTTATTTGTATCTCTTTTTCTTTGCATTATTTATCAATAAAATATATTTTTTCTGGTATTTTCACCAACAATTTTAAGGAGATCAAACCATGGATCAAGTACCAGAAAAAATCAATGATAGAATTGGAGATCTCAACAAGCCTTTCAAGTTCAAGGGAGTTCATTTTAAGAGGTGGAAAGGAAAAATTCTTTTTTACCTTAGTCTTTTGAAAGTTGCATATGTTCTTTCCTAGAAGAACCCAAACAAAATCCTAACCGAGGAGATGAATGATGAAGACTACAAGGCACATGAAGCAAAAGTGGCTTCTTATAATACAGATGAGTATAAATGTCAATTTTATCTCTTAAATTTCCTTGCTAATTAATTTTATGATTATTACTATGACACCACTTACACTTTGTCTTCTATTAATTTTTGGCATACTCGTTTGTGTCATATTAACAGTAAATATGTGGGAATCATGAGTAATTTAGGATTAATTCCTAAAGTGACAAAAAATTTTGAGAAATATGAAGTTTGCAGTAAAGCAAAAATTACCAAGAAGCCTCATAAAAATGTTGAAAAAAATACCGAATTGCTAAAATTATTTCATACTGATTTGTGTGAGTTTGAAGGAATTTTAACTCGGGGTGGTAACCGATATTTTATCACTTTTATTGATGATTTTTCAAAATACACAAACGTATGTTTATTAAAAAATAAAAGTGATGCTTTTGAGAAATTTAAAGAATTCCTTCTTGAAGTGGAAAATCAATTCGGTAAAAAGATTAAGAAAATTAGAAGTGATAGAGGCCGGGAGTATGAATCTCTTGGATTCAACTCTTTTGTTCATTCATTGGAAATTATTCATGAGACTACTCCACCATATTCACCTTCATCTAATGGCGTAGTTGAAAGAAAAAATAGAACGTTAATTGATTTGACGAATGTTATGCTTATTGATTCAAGTGCTCCCTCAAATCTTTGGGGCGAGGCTATTTTGACAGCTTGCCATGTGATAAATAGAGTGCCACATAAAAAGACTAAAATTGTACCTTATGAGTTGTGGCGGGGGTGAAAACCAAATCTAAGTTATTTGAGGGTTTAGGGTTGTTTAGCTTTTGTGAGGCTTGCAGATCTTAAACGACCTAAATTGGGTGAACGAGCTACCACTTGTGCTTTTCTTGGGTATGCGTTGCATAGTACAGCTTATAGATTTTTTGATATGGAAAATAATATTATTTTTGAATCAGGTGATGCTATTTTTCATGAAAATAAATTTCCTTTCAAATCTAGAAATAGTGGGGGTCAAATAATTTCTGAAAATATTTTATCCATGCCTAGCTCTTCTACTCCTTCTCAAGTTTTTCAAGAACAAGAAAATTTTCAAATCCAACCAAGGAGGAGTAAACGAGCTAGAATTGAAAAAGATTTTGGTCCTAACTATCTCTTTATAATGTGGAAGAAATTCCTCTTACGATGCAAGAAGCTTTATCATCACCTGATGCTATTTTTTGGAAAGAGGCTGTAAATGATGAGATAGATTCACTACTTTCAAATAAAACATGGAAGCTAGTGGATTTACCTCCAGGTTGTAAAACTATTGGGTGTAAATGGGTCCTTCGTAAAAAATTTAAACCGGATGGAACTATAGATAAATATAAAGCGAGGCTTGTCGCTAAAGGTTTTAAGCAACAAGTTGATCTTGATTTCTTTGATACTTTTTCTCCGGTTACTAGAGTTACATCCATTAGACTATTGATAGTTGTGGCTGCAATTCATGATTTAAAAATTCATCAAATGGATGTGAAAACAGCATTTTTAAATGGAGATCTAGATGAGGAGATTTACATGGACTAACCCAAAGGCTTTGTGGAGCCTGGCCAAGAAAGCAAGGTGTGTAAGCTAACTAAATCCCTTTATGGTTTAAAACAAGCTCCTAAACAGTGGCATGAGAAATTTGATTCCTGCATGCTTGAGAATGGCTATAAGACTAATGAATGTAATAAGTGCATATATTATAAAACTTGTGAGAATGCACATGTGTTTATTAGTCTATATGTGGATGATCTATTTATCTTTGGCTCTAATTTGCATATTATAAATGAGACTAAAAATATGCTTAATAGCCACTTTGATATGAAAGATCTTGGTGAAGCCAATTTTATTTTGGGAATTAAAATTACCAAGACTAATGATGGTATTTTTCTTGATCAGTCACATTATGTTGAGAAAATTTTAAAGAAATATAATTTTCTAGACTGTAAACATGTTGCTACTCCTTTTGATGCAAACATACATTTATCTGTTGTAACAAATGAAAAAGAAGTGATTAATCAAAAGGAATATGCTAGCATGATTGGTAGTTTGAGATATGCTGCTGACTGTACTAGACCTGACATTGCATATGTTGTTGGAGTACTTAGCAGGTTTACTAGCAAGCCAAGTCGAGATCATTGGCTAGCTATGGGAAGAATTATGAGGTGTTTATGTGGTACCAAAAATTATGGTTTGTTTTATAACAAATATCATGCGGTACTTGAGGGATATAGTGATGTTGTTTGGAACACTTTGTCAGGTGATTCTCTCTCTACCTCGGGTTTTATTTTTACCTTGGGTGGTGGTGCTATATGTTGGAAGTCTAAAAAACAGACTATAATTGCTAATTCTACAATGGAAGCTGAGCTTATAGCGTTAGCTTCAGCATGTGAGGAAGCGAATTGGTTAAGAGATTTCTTACATGAAATTCCTTTTTGGGAAAAACCAATTCCTCTTGTGTTAATTCGTTGTGATAGCACTGCTACTATTGGTAGAGTGAACAACCATTTTTATAATGGTAAATCCAGACCTATTCGAAGGAAACACAGTAATGTGAGATCCTATTTGAGTAATGGCATCATAACTATGAATTATGTAAGATCTTGTGATAATTTTGCGAATCCGTTAACCAAGGCCTTGGCAAGAGATAGGGTCTAGAATACATCGAGGGGGATGGGTTTGAAGCCTATAAAATCAAAAACCATGTATGAGGATACCCAACCTAGGGACCAGAGATCCTGTAACTAGGTTCAATGGGAAGAATGAATCATATGGTGGTTGTCAAAAATGCACTCCTTAATATTTTGTTATCCATCCTTATGATGTAAGTGCATTTATCCTGTAATGTTGGAGGGTTGAGTTTTTATACTCTTAATGAAATTCTGTAACTCTTGTTGAGTGGGGTGTGTCAATTACAGGAACATCCTTGACAGATTTCACCTATGTGAGCATGAAAGTGGGGCCGCTTTCTATAAGAACAAGGCTTTTCTAAAAAATGCTCATGAAAACTGGGATTAGCACAAGGCCGTAATGTGCTGGCTATTAAAGCTCATGTCAACACCTGGATTATTATGTGTGAACAGTAATACTTTATTTCCCCTAAGCAGTCATAATTCAAGTCTGAGACCACTACTGACTCTGGAGTAGAGGTTGTTGTTTCACTAATGAAGGTTCAATGCAGAGCACACCTTCATGATGCATACTAGTCTATCTTTGTTTGGTAATCTCTCTTGTCCTTGTTGATATTAAAATGAGTGGGGGATTGTTGGTTCATTTTAATATCATTTATTTATCTATTTATTCATTTTGTTCATGAATCTTCATTGGTTCTTATTCATGAATTTTATCTTGTTCATGAATGGAGATTCATTGTTTTGGTGTCTTTTTATCTTGTTCATATATGGAGATTCATTGCTTTGGTTTTGTTCATGAATTAATATTAATTATCAACTTGGTGATGGATTCATGTTTGGTACATTCTCCCTTTTCTCTAGGTTCATGGCCATTATTATTGTTGATGTATTTTGTAATGTCCTAGTGGCCTATAAATAGTTCTCTCTTCTACTCTTTTCTTCAACAACAAATCAACACATCAACTATTTTTCTATACTTGAGAGATTACTAGTAAAGAAGGGTGTTTTTCTTGGTGGAGCTTTGGGTTCACCATCTTGTGCAGAGTTGGCTTGAACCATACGACAAGTGGTCGGGCTGTTGTATCCTGAAGGGGATAGGTCATAGTTTTGTGACTGCTGCATCGGTATTTAGGTTCTTCCAACCGCAGTGGGCTTGATCTCCTTAAAGAAAACGAGATATCCGTGCCTCAGCCTGATCTATTTGTATCTCTTTTTCTTTGCATTATTTATCAATAAAATATATTTTTTCTGGTATTTTCACCAACAGTTACCATTAACACCACCTCTCCACCACTATTACAACAACTACGACAACCCTTACCTCAACAAACATCACCACCATTGCCATAGCCACGACCATCATTCCACCTCCACAATCACCACCATCACTACACCTCCACCTTCACCACTACCACTACCACCCCGCTACCTCCCTTCACCACAACAACAACCACTATCCCTCGACCTCCACCACCATCATTAACGCCATGGCCACCGCCACGGTCACTGCCACCACACTATAAAAATTGGAAGATATAATTTGAAAATTATAAATTTCAAATTTCAGCTTGTACATTTCAAACAACTTGTTTCAATTTAGCACTTAAACTTTTATAAAACAACTTTTCAGCTGTGTTACATGGACTCGTTGGTTTTAGCCGGAGTACCCGTGTCAACACGACACAGAATACGGGTGTGGGATTCGAGTCGAACACAGCAACCTTGTGTCAAATGCGTCTAACCACCAACGAATATAAAGATGAAGACGAAAAGAAAAGCGAAGACGAAGACGAAGATGAAAGTGAAGACGAAGTGGAAAGTGAAGAAGGAGATGTATGTACCTGTATGTCGTTGCTTCGGAGCCGATGATGAACTTCACTGGTGGTGCTTAGGGGTGTAATTTTGGCCCGTGGCCCGTGTGCGGCCCGAGGTGGGCCCGGCTTGCTTGGCCCGACTCGTGGCCTGCTCAAGGCCCGCCCAAAAGCCCGGTCCACCCGAGGCCCAGTGTTATTTTTAATGAAAAATAATAAAATTTTGGTAGAAAAAATTTACAAAAATAAAAAAAATTTGTTTAGGCCCGCTCAAAGCCCGAGCCCGAGCCCGAGCCCCCAGGCCCAGGGTCTCGGCCCATTGGCCCGCCCATAGCTCGAATACCCCTGGGCTTGGGCTTGGGCCTAGGCTTAGTTTTTTGGCCCGTGGGCCGGCCCGGCCGGACCCGATTTTTTGGCGGGAGCCCGCAAGGCCCGACATGGGCCCGGCCCGGGCCAAAATTACACCCTTAGGCTAGCGCTAGGGTTTTGAGATGAACTTCACTAGTGGTGGCTGGCGTTCTAAGATTGCACAGGTGGCGAGGGTTTTAAGATTTGTGAATTCAACTTTTATTTGAATGGGCCCTATTTTAGTTATGGGCTAGAGTTTTATGTATATATATATATGCTGAAGTCCAAATACTTTAGTCCAAAATAATCCAATAAAAAATAAAAATGTTGAGGTCTCATTAAGAAAAAAATGTCAGCCCAATAAAAAAATAAAATCTGGGCCCTATTAAATCTTATGTGGAAATTATTCTTTAAATCTTGTATAATTATTCTTTAAACTCATCATATATTTTTAAATATATATATATAAATGTATCCCCATACTCATATCCAACTTTTTGTTCATGTCCCCGTATCCTAAAATCAGAGAAAATAGAGAATCTGACACTTTGACATGTATCGGTGTGGGACATTTTTGCCAAGTCCACCATGTAACTTAGCTCTTCAGCTTAAAAGATTCATCATTCAGTTAGTACTTAATTTTCAGTTCTATCAAACTCCACCATAATGACACTTGTAATTGTCTGACAATGGTAAATGAGATAGTTTACTGCATATGAAATTTTATATAACTTTACCTTTCAGCTTCTTATTTGAGAAAAAAAGCAAAAGTATACTTTGAGGTTGTTCTCTATATGAAGCTTATCAACTAACTTACGCTATTTTCCTTTCCAAAATGTAGTTTGCCCAGGAAAGTCCAAGAAGGATACTTTTACCACAAGTCAAAGCAAAAGATACAGAAGATATTACGGAGGATCAAGTAACGATTACGTTAAGAAGAGCTATGAGTTTTCATTCAACTCTCCAGGCACATGATGGACATTGGCCAGGAGATTATGGAGGTCCTATGTTTCTACTACCTGGCTTGGTAAGTATTGATTTGCCTCTACTGACATTCCCATCATGCCATCCATTGAGAGTGGATTGTGTCATACTACAACTGCAATTTTCTTCAAATATGCTATAGTTGTCAACATGGGTGTTAATAGTTAGGGTACATAGCTTTGCAATTTAGTCTAAGAAAAGGATAATATGTGAATTGTCTTGTCCATTGATGTATAGATTATTACTCTGTCTATTACGGGGGCACTGAATGCAGTCTTATCTAAAGAACATAAACCCGAGATATGCTGATATATTTACAATCATCAGGTAAGGAGAATTTGATATAAGCGTTTGAACCTATTATGACTGGTCTTTATCAATGTTTACTTAGGATATTCGAATTGTTTTCCTACAATTTTTCTTTTATGAGTTTCTTGTCAGCATGATGAGATAAAATTTTTAAATGTTGAAATCAGTAATTACAGAATAGAGATGGTAGGTGGGGCTTACACATTGAAGGCCCCAGCACAATGTTTGGTACGTACTTGAGCTATGTTACTTTGAGATTGTCTGGTGAAGAAGCTGATGATGGGCAAGGGGCAGTGGAGAAAGGACGTAAATGGCTTCTGGACCATGGTGGTGCCACCGCAATGACATCATGGGGAAAAGTGTGGCTTTCAGTTGCGTCCTGAATTTTTATCTTGTTTGTTTTAGTGCTCAAGTGACAAAGTATTTTCTATTCTCCTAGACATTTATTTGGTTCTTGGTCTCTTTTTTGATGGTTATAGGTACTTGGTGTATTTGAATGGTTTGGAAATAATCCCTTGCCCCCTAAGATATGGCTTATCCCTTATGTTCTCCCGTTTCATCCAAGTTAGCGATCATCTTTGTTCTTTTTATGTAAGCCTTTCATTTTTTTTTCTTCTTGTAATGAACTCATGGATCAAAAGAATGGATGGTACTTCATGCAAATGGCTAATTTATCCAAGTTTTACCATCTGCCAATAATCCTGACAATCATTTGGATCATAATTACAACCACAGGGTAGAGAGTAGGATTGTTTGCAGGTTGATTCGGCGTGGTTTCACTGTTGACCCGTCACCTGGCCCAACTACTTTGGGTGGGAGATTTCATCAACCAATATCGACCAAAGTACTTTTCAAAATTGATGCATGAACATGTATGGAATGAACCTAGCAACAACAATGATCACAAACAATAAAAAATTAGAGAACTTTTTTATTGATTAAGTGCATGTTTGGGATAATCTAAAATAGATAAAAAGTCAAAAAGTTACTAAAAAAGCAAAAAAGTTAACACTATTCACTAATCAATTGTTTAGTCAAAAAGTCAGCATAGGAATTGATGGGTTTGAAGCCAGAAAAGGAAGCGGCCGTGATGTGCTGTTATCTTTCAAGTCCAAGGAGGAAATGATAATGTAATAACCCGACCCTCGCATATGATTTCTGTTATATTCTCAACCCTCGATTGGTATTCTTAAATGCTTACTGTGATAGTCCATGAAAAAAAATTGATTAAGTAAGTGAACTCCATGGTTATAGATGCCTATCTGTTCCTTAAGAAAACCATCTGTCACCCTTAAAACAATTGAATTAGAAATTGGAGGCCTTAACAGCTTAATTATCTGAAATTGATATCCTATTTGTAATCAGCATAATTTTTAAGTAATATTAAGCATGTTCGCGGAATTTTAATTTTGAAATGATTAAACGATTAATTTTCGTCTTATTAGCTCTAATAGATATATATATGTTGTTCATGAGCTTAAGGACATAAACTTAGTTCAAAAAAAAAAAAAATCCATTGGGAGGAAAGAAGAAAGATTAGAGACAAGGAAGAATTGAGAGAGAGATTAAGGTCTAAGGTAAGTTTGATTTCCATAGTTCAATTCTCTTCTTTAATTTGAAGTTGAAATACCTTGATGTTGCATGATCTAGTGTTGTTATGAAGTTTTGGAGTGCAAATGATGAATGATGGATAAGGTGGCCTCATTACTTGTTTAATTTGAGCCATCTAGGAAGAGCATGTTTTTATCTTCTTTATTCTCAAGGTTGGAATCATCTTTTTTTTATGAGCATAACTTTGTTTATCTATGTTAAGTGTGTGAAGTTAGGAGGCTCAAGGATGAAGTTATATTGATGAACTTCAACTTTTGTCCTAATCAATTGAGTGTTGATCAAGAGCTTAATTTAATTCAAATTACATTAAATTATGATATGTTGCACTCTAATTACATGTTTTTGAACCATGTTTTAGTGTTTAAAAGTTTCAATTTAGGCCCTTTAAAACACCCCCAAAAGAACCACATTTTGTAGCAAAATTCGGATTGAAGTTGCAGAATCGCCGCACGTGCGGGAGTCATGGCCGCACGTGTGGGGGTTGTGGCCGCATGTGCGGGAGAAGGAGAAAAAGGGGGCATCTGTTCTGCTTAAAAAGCACGTGTGGGCCGCACGTGCTGGACTGGCCGCCGCACGTGCGGGAATCCTAGCCGCACGTGCGGCATATGTGGAAAAAGACGGGTTGCTCCGTTTTGCGTGTAGAACCCTCTAATATTGCCGGAATGTGTATTTGATGTCTTTTTAATATGTATTCATTCATTCGAAATGAAGCGAAATGAAGCAAAATGAAATGTAATTTGAGATGAACTAAAGTGTGAGTTTTCAATGTGTGCAGGGCACACAACGGGTGGAACAGGCACGTCATCCCAACACTGTGAGTAGTAGTACCTATGTAGTACCTATGTAAATGTTATGCAAACATGTTCATATTTCAAGACATGTAAGGCAGTTATGTAATATTATGTAAATGTTCTGCACATATGTTAATGTTTCAAAACATGTAAGGCAACTACGTTACGTTATGTAGATGTTACGCAAGTATGTTAATGTATAAAGTATGTAAAGAAGAACAAATTTCAAGGGCACAATGCCATATGTTTCAAGGGCGTAATGCCACAAGTATCAAGAGCATGATGCTATATATTTCAAGGGCCATAGAGCCAACATGTTTACAAGGGCTTCATGCCGCTTTTCAAGGGCCATAGTGCCAACAAGTTTCAAGGGCCATAGTGCCAACATGTACAAGGGCTTTGTGCCACCATTTTCAAGGGCTTATAGCCACCAAGTTCATGTACAAGATTAGGCCTAAGGCCATGATGTATGCATTGCAGAATCAGACTAACGTTTATGTTGTAGAACCAGACTAATGTATTGCCATGTCATTTGTTCAAGTTAAATAATGTTTCATTTATGTGTTATTATTCACTGAGCCTAGCTCACTCTCAGTTCTGTCTGTTTCTGTAGGTCTTCCCCCGGGTGGGCAATCCTAGCTCAAGATGCCACTTCCTTCAGTCAACCTTTACGTATTCAGGCACTATACCAAGCCATTCATTTTTGGTGAACTGTGAAGATGATAGGGCCAGTTTTGAGTGCCATTAAAGTTGTCCTACATACTTTCATGTTATTTTTTTGGTATACGCCCAATCATGGGGCTGGGACTGTATATGTAATGTATGTGTTGTAACTGACATCCAGAGGTTGAGTTTTAAACTTTGTCTTTTTTTTTTTGTGTTGAAATATATGACGCATGAGATTCTGGCATATAGAAATAGCTCAATTGTGTATGTTGTATCTATGTTATGTTGTGTTTTATGCTTCCAGCAAGGCCCCATAGGTTTGTACATCAGGTTACATGTCCATTTATGAATAGGTCATGCCCAAACTTTTAGGAGCAGGTTTGGGATGTGACAGATAACAAAGATGAAAGCCATCAAAGATATTATCGAAGAGTGGTGTGAATACATCATTCAATGGAGGCCAGAGGTTGCTCTAACACAGGAGAGACTAGTTTGGATTAGTTGTTATGGCATTCCATTACATTTATGGAATAGGTCCAATCTAGTCAAGATTGGAAGCATCTGGGGTGAAGTTATTGAAGGGGCTGAATGCATGCCTCAGTCTCTTGATTGTGGTAAGATTAGGATTCTTACCAAGTGCATGGAACCTATTAGCAAGGTCATCAACCTGGAGACTAAGCACTCCTCTCATCCAGTGAGAGTCTTGGAAGATCAGGTCCTAGAAGCAAAAACAACTAATCAGTGCTGCAGTTGTTTGAATCACTTGGATAAGATGAAGTAGCATTGCCCAGATGAGGAAGAGGAGGATCATGACTCCAACAGAGTTGCTAAGCCACTGCAGAACCTCTGTGATGAGTCAACTCAACCCAGAGAAGGTGGGTCAGCTCAGGATTATGACCAATTCAAAATGGAAGCCAGAAGAAAGCCGACACGTGGGGATGGCAGTGTAATAGGGGCAAAACGGAAGAGTGATACGGTAGTGCCTGAGTCTTGCAGCATAGTAGGCAAGGAGCTCAAGGTAGAAGCATGCAAGGAACTGGTGGCAGGTAGCAGTGCATTTAATGCCTCAAAACCGGCTAATCAAGGTAATGATGGGCAAGTCTTCATGCCTAGCTTTATGAGAAGCTTGAGTGGATCTAGTCTAAATACACCTGGGCTGAACTTAGAAGTGGTCTTGGGCCATAACAATTTAAATCATGAGTTGTGTGGGCTAAATGAAGTACAGAGTGGGCCTTTGTTGTGTGAGGCTCATGTGAATAAAGGAGTTGTTCTTGCTGGGCTTGGGAATAGAGAATCTAGTGTTTCTCAGTCACAAGAAGATCACACAAAGAACAGAGTTGTAGCAGTGAAAAGCAAAGGTAAGGCAAAAGCAAAAAGGAAAGAGAAGATCAGCTTCTTCAGGTCGAAAAAGGGCTTCTTGGGTCTGGAAAAAAGAGTGGGTTCGAAGGATGCTTCTTCTAGCAAGTCAGTCCCAAAGAGTTCTCTGCTTAGAGGATCTATAGCTCAAGCCTCACTGTTAGCGACCTATGGCAGCGGAGGGGATGGGGACAGAAGAATACTGGATGAGGCACAAGCTTGCTTGCAGATGGGTAAAGTGTTGGGTATAGAAATGAATGGTCAGGAAGCTCAAGTTCTGAAGAAGATTGTGGACCTTGAAGCTAGAGATATAGATCGGTTTGTGAGTGGGGAGGGTGCAGCTGCCTAATAGGTACACATTCTAGGAGCTCAAAGGTGTTTCTTTATATTCCATGAAGATCCTATCTTGGAACATTAGAGAAATAGGTCGGCAAGAAAAGAAGGGGAAGATAAGGAAAATTCTGAAGGATAGGAATGTTGATGTAGCTTTTCTTCAGGAAACCAAAAAAATTGCAGTAATTGAAAAGGAAGTGCGAGCAATGTGGGCAAGAAATAAGATGGAATTTTTGGCAGTGGATTCTGAAGGCCTTGCTGGGGGATCTGCATTTGGGATCCAGAGGTATTTCAACTTAAGGAATGTTGTGGTAATAGAAGATTCATTTTGCTCTTAGGTACTCTTTTCTCTTCTTTCAACTGTGTAATTCTTAATATTTATGCACCAAATGAAGGGTCTATTAGGGGAAAGCTGTGGGATTACTTGTTAAAGCTCAAGAGAGAGTTTCCCAACCCATGGTGTTTATGTGGTGACTTTAATGAAATTAAAAGCATTGGTGAAAGAAAAGGCTGCATTAGAAGAGATAAAGGGATGAGAGAGTTCATTGATTTTATTGACAAATGTGAAGTACAGGATCTACCATTACTTGGCAGAAAATATACCTGGTGTAACTCACTAGCAAGTGAAAAGTAGAGTAGAATAGACAGGGTGTTAGTTGATCCCCAATGGCTGGAGGTGTTCAATTTAAAACTGTGGGGTCTCCCAAGGCTCATTTCTGATCACTGCCCTTTGTTATTGATGGAAGATGATCGAGACTGGGGTCCTAAACTGTTTAGAGTAATTAATGCTTGGAGTCTACACCCAAGTTTTCCAGCTTTTGTGGAGAAGGTATGGAAAGAGTCTGAAGTTCTAGGATGGGCTGGGTTTGTACTTCAAAAGAAGCTTAAATTATTGAAGGTAGAATTAAAGAAATGGCATAAAGAGGTATTTGGGTACGTAAATGTGCAGTTAAAGGAAGCAGAAGAGGAATTGCATCGTTTGGATTTATTTGCGGAGTCTAGAGATCTGGACAATTCAGAGAAAGTCAGAAGAGGTGTAGTCAGAGATCAAGTATGGAGATCAAGCAGAATGATCAAGTGGTTGTGGTTGCAAAAATCAAGGCTCAATTGGAATTTGAAAGGGATAGAAATACCAGATTTTTTCATGTGGTGGCTAAGAGTAGGCAAAGTAGAAATGAGATCTCTTCAATTTCTGTAGGGAATGTGCTGTATGAAGACCCTGCTCAGGTTAGGCAAGTAATCTTTGACCACTTCAGTAATCTTTTCAAAGAGGACTGGAGATGTAGACCTAAGCTTGGTGGTCAATTTAAATCTATTCTTGACTGCCCTGGTTTTGAAAGTTTGGAAGTTGCATTTTCAGAGGTAGAAATCAGGGCTGCTGTGAAGGACTGTGACGACAATAAGGCCCCTAGGCCAGATGGCTTTAATTTATCTCATTTCCAAAAATTTTGGAAAATTGTTGAAATCTGACTTGCTGCAGTTCTTTAAGGACTTTCATAGGAATGGTAGGTTGGTCTTGGGGCTTAATAGCTCTTTTATCTCTCTAATTCCTAAGGTTGAAAATCCTGTTGGGCTTGGTGATTATAGACCTATAAGCCTGGTTGGTTTAGTTTATAAAGTCTTAGCAAAAGTTCTGGCAAGCAGACTAAAAGTAGTGCTTCCTCACATCATCAGCTCTGCTCAATCAGCTTTCATTGGTGGTAGAAACATCTTGGATGGTATTTTAATTGCTAATGAAATAGTGGATGGTTGGAGAAAAACCAAAATGAGGGGTGTGATTATCAAGCTGGATTTTGAAAAGGCCTTTAACTCTGTTAATTGGAGCTACTTATCATCTATGCTCTTCAACTTTGGGTTTGGAGCAAAATGGATTAGTTGGATTAAAGAATGTGTCTCCTCTGCCAAACTCTCTGTGTTAGTCAATGGGTCACCAACAGAGGAGTTTTCCCCTCAAAAGGGATTCAGGCAAGGTGACCCTCTATCTCCATTCTTGTTCAACATAGCTGCTGAGGGTCTCAATATTCTTATGTCAAGAGCTCAACAACATGGTCTGATTAAAGGGGTGAAGGTGGGTTCTAGTGAAGTGCTTCTAACACATTTACAATTTGCCGATGATTCCATTTTGTTTTGCGAAGCTGAGGAAATGGAGGTGTGCAATATCAAGAGGGTCTTGAGGTGCTTTGAATTGATCTCTGGGCTGAAAATAAACTATCATAAGAGTCTGGTGTGTGGGGTTAATGTTCCTGAGGAGTCTTTATCCACATTTGCCGCAAGATTACATTGTCAACCCAAGGCTCTACCTTTGAAGTATTTGGGTCTGCCTTTGGGAGCTAACCCAAATAAGAAGTCAACTTGGAAGCATGTTCTAGATAAAGTCAGAGGCAGACTTGCAGGTTGGAAAAGGAAGCTGCTATCATTCTTTGGGAGGCTCACTCTTCTAAAATCTGTGTCCTCTACGCTGCCTATGTTTTATCTATCCTTGTTTAAAATGCCTGTAGGGGTAGCTAGAGAATTTGAGAAGCTACAAGCTATTTTCCTTTGGGGAGGGTCAGAATCAAGGAAACCAATTCACTTGGTTAAATGGGATGATTTAACAAAGAATGTGAAGCAGGGAGGGATTAGGTATTAGGAGAGTTAGGTTGGTCAATGATTGTATGCTACTAAAATGGTGGTGGAGATTTGGCTCAGAGAAAGATGCTTTGTGGAGAAAAATAATCTGCAGCAAGTATAATTTGGATGAAAACAGCTGGCATCCCTCTTCTTTCCCTAGCAGCAGGGTTTCTTGTGTTTGGAAAGGTATCATATCTATACCAGAAAGGAGGAACAGTCTGATGGTGTTTTATCTTAATAATGTTCATATCAAGGTAGGGGATGGTAATAGAATCTTTTTTTGGAAGGATAAATGGTGCAGCAATTCTAGCTTGATGGATGAATTTCCAACTCTTCACAGATTGGTTGTTGAGAAGGAAGAAACCTTGCGATCAATGTTTGACAGGAGGGTACATTCAGGGGCTTGGAATTTTCTATTCAGAAGAAGGTTATATGAGTGGGAAGAGAGGGAAGTTTGTAGGCTTAACTTGCTCTTATTTTCTGCACCTGATCCTTGCTCTGTTCTGGAGGACAAAATAGTCTGGTTGGCTGATGGATTTGGCTCCTTCTCTGTCTCCTCTGTCTATAAAAATGAACTTGACTCCCTTGGCCCCTTTCTTATTTCTTGTAAGTTTGTTTGGAACTCTTTTGCCCCTCCTAAGGTTCAATTTTTCTGTTGGCTAGCATGGAGAAACAGAGTTAAGTTAGCTGAATTTCTTCAGAAGATTGGAGTGATTCAAGCTACTGCTCCTACTCTGTGTGTTTTCTGTAAATCTGTGCCTAAATCATCCATCCATGTCTTGCTGCATTGCTATTTTGCATGGTAGGTTTGGGCAGCTATGATGGATTGGTGGGAGTTGCAAGGGGCCCTCCCAGGTTCAGTCCAAGGTATACTTCACTGGTGGGATGGTGTGCAGTTGAACAGGAAAGAAAAATGGATTTGGAAGGTCATTCCTTTGGCTGTCCTATGGTCTCTGTGGAAGCTTAGGAATAAGTGCATTTTCGAATCTGCTTCGCCTCAGTTAGTGGAACTGTGTGAGTTGATTAAAATCAGAGTTGCACTGTGGCTCAAACATAGATTCAAGGATTGTCATTTCTCTGTTCAAGATTTTTAATCAATCTGAGGCAAATAAGATTGAGTTTGGGAAGCAGATCCGTTTTGGGATGCTGATATTGACCTGGTTTTGTCATTGGGTTCTGTTTCAGGCTGCTGTTCTGGGTTGGAGAGGTTGCTGTTCTTTGCTGTGTTCAGGGCTGCCTGTATTTTACAAGCTGCTAAACCTCAGTTGAAGGTCCTGCGCCTTTGTGCTGATTAAAATCAGAGTTGGAGGACCTGAGTGAGTTGATTAAAATCAGAGCTGCATTTTTTTCTTGTAGTTCCTTAGTTCATCAGTTGGTGTCTTACATGGTGGAGTTATCTGTTGCATTTGTTGGAGTTCATCTGTTGGAGCTCATCTTGGTGTCTTAGTTATGGTAGAGTCATTTTTTTTGGAGTTCGTTAGTTCATCAGTGCTAATGTTTGGTTCTTTGTTGTAGCTCATGTCTGTTTGGTTGGTTTCTTACCAACTAGGCTGTTTGGTTCTTTGTGATCTATGCTCCTTCTTTTATTGATGATTGTCATTGTAATAATGCTTGATCATTATCAATAAAATTCCTTTTGGCTGTTTCAAAAAAAAAAAAAAAAATAGAGGGTAAAAAGACCAAAAAGCCCTTGTTGACTACACAGAATTTTAAAAAAAAAAAAAAAAAACCAGCACAGCAGAAGCAGTGCACTGACGCAACACAATGTATGTCAGTGCACAGAAGGGTAATTCGATCATTTTGGTATTTTATACAATATTTTACTACACATTTTTTCGTAAAAAGTCAAAAAGTTATCTCAAATAATCATATTTTTTTTCTCTATTTTTTTAGACAAAAAGTCAAAAAGTGCACTTATATAGTTCATTCTAAACAATCCCAACTCAAAACTAAATAGCTCTATGGCTTACAACCTTATTTATAATAGTAGAGAACTTCTAATTCGTCTAGGAAAGAGAAAGCATTACAATTTTCTAACTTAACATTGAATAATTAAGAAAATACTAAAAAAGGAAGTTTGAGTTAAGCCTAAATTTGGATACTAGAAACTTAAAGAAACATGCCAAAACAAACAACAACCAAAATGGAAAGTTCTTAGTCTCTTAGATAATGTAATTGAAAAATAAAACTTTCTTAAAATGGAATAAATGCAAAATTGAGGGCCTAGTTAATAGAATTCACTTGAAAAGCACTTTAGATTACAATAAAGCAGCGGATTTTGATAGTTGGGCATTTCCCATCGAACATTGGCATTTCAAAGCTGATCCCCCAATGGAATTTTAATGGAATCTAATGGAATTTTAATGGAATTTTTAATGGAATTTAATGGAATTCTTGTTTTTAATGGAATTTTTCTTTGCCGATCAAAAAAAAAAAAAAAAAAAAGCTGATCCCCCAATGTTTATCCGAACACTTATGTACCATTTTGCCATTATGTGATCCAAATGGTCCAAATAAGCCACAACCACTTGGCCGTCTCAACTTGGAAAGAGTTCACTATCAAATTCAGAACTTAATCTGAGCTATCATCAGTATTGCTAAAAGCACGTTTGAAGTGCAAAGTGCAGCAACAAAAACACTTTTAGTTGTTACAGTGAAACACAGTTACGAAAGTGTGCTTTTTAATAACCATAAATTGCGCTTTTTCACGATTATAATTTTTTGTTTATAAAAATACAATTTATTAGTTTTTAACCTTTAGATCATAGTATTGAATAGGCCCTTGATTTGTTATAAATACCAATATTATGGTATGATACACCGCCAATATTTTGGTATGATAACGAACACCATTTTAGTGCTTTTTGGTTTTTACCTTTTAGGTATATTTTCATTTAACCGTGTACTTCATTTTAAGCATGACTATAAAAAATCCTAGTTGTGAATATATTGTAAATTACAAGAGAAAATCTTTAAAAACTATGTTTAAATGTTATATAATTAGTTGGTTACTTGATTATCATATTATCCATTCAAATTTAGCTAATAGAATTTGAATAAATTGAACAAGCCTATGTAAAATTTGCATCTACAATTTTATTCAATTGCATAAGGCTACTCATTTTTAGTTAAAAGGATAAATATATTGTTATTTGATTTTTTTTAAAACCTTTTTTTTTATATATATTTTTAGTTAGAGAATAGATATAGAAGATTAGGGTTAGAGTTAGAGAGAAGAAGAAAGAGAAGAGAAAACACAAATTAGGGTTGTGTATTTACATATGCTCCCCCACTTTCAGCAATTGGATCTAAAATACTAAATGAGCCATTGATCCTAGTTATGTTGTTCATCGTCGATATGGTTTGCAGAATAACAGATTAGGTATTGTGGTGAGGAGCCCACATTCAAACCCCAATACTAATTCTAATTGGGCATCTACAAGGCCCAGTTTGGGCAAGGGGCAAACAAAACCAAATGGTGTTCATGGCAGGATTCCTAATGGGCTGAAGTCAAAAAAGAAAGGTAAAAGCAAGGTAAGATTTTCTTGTGCAACTAAATCCCTCACTGAGATTTCTGGGTATTCATACCTTGCTTGTATGTATAGTCATAAAAGGGTATCATCAAGCAAGCCCACTCCTAAATGTGTTGTTTTTCGGGCTGCTGCTGCTGCTATGTCTCTTTCTGCTTCAACTGAAGGTTGCTCTGGCAATCTAAATCACATTCTTAGTGAGGCACAAGCTAACATACAGTTGGGGAAAATCTTGGGCATCAATTATGTCACACCCCAAATCCGGACATGACCGGTTGTGGCCCACAAGGACTTAGCCCAAGGCACACGTAAGCCTAAACATGAACCCAAAATCATAAAGAATAAATGTGATGATAGCCCAGAAATAAATAAATCAAAACCCAATCTAGTGACATGCCACAAGTGCAAAACAAGCCATAACCAACTTCCTAAAAAATATATATATTCTAAATGGGACATAAACTGCCCATAAAATAAAATAATTCTAAATAAAACCCAATCACAATGTATGCACAAAATCTGACATAACAACCTAAAACAAAATAAATGAATGTCTTAGAGGTCCATGCAATTGAGTCCCCGCTACGCCATGAGTCCACTCTAAGTCCTTCTAACACCTGGAAATGATAAATAACTAAGTCAGCTGATAGCTCAGTGAGTAGCAACATGGATAGTAAATACAGCTTTAAAAACAGGGGTCAAGTCCAAAATAAAATATATATCACAGAAACTAGATTGACATACAATTTGGTAAAGACAATCTGTTTCAAAAAGAAGGTTCCACAGTTCAATAGTTAAAATACTCATGTCTCTCAAGAACATGATAAACGACATTTTTCACTTAAAATAGATTACAACATGAACACCAATAATTTTCTAGGTACCAAGAATAACAAGTAACATGCCACGCAGTTCTCAAGGTTATAAGCCCCGTTGGATCCAATACCGAATTAAGAGTCATCCTCAGGGTGGCAACCCGGACCTTTTCTCTAAGACGATCCGATTGAAGGTCACCTAGCCTAACCTAGGTCTTTTCCTTACAATCGTTGAGCACTAGAGTCATCATAGCCTAACTCGGATCTGTTCCCTAGTGGCCAGAGTCACCACACACAGTGGAATAATTTCCCCGGACTAAAATATACAGATGGTCCCAATAATCAATACACATCAATTTCACAAAATATGGTAGTTCACCATTATAAACATGAGACCAAAATAAATAATTTACAGTATGCCAAGTTCACACCTGTTTCAAAAATAATTTGATTCCATTGATAATATAATAATTTATCAAAACAGTTTAGTCCTGAAACAATAATTAAATTTTCCAACAGTTCAGGGCAGGGGAACATTTATAAAAATATGTAGCATGAAACTACTCACCTGGAAACAGAATAATGTAATCCTTGAATAGAGTATAAAAGTCCAACTAGTGTCCTGAACCAAGTATGAAAATTACGCGTCACTACTAATTTAAAAATACTAAAGAATAAGAACTAAGTAAACCCAAACTAAAGCGGACTAACATGGCTCAACCCAACTCACCGTTACTCTTAAATATTACCTACGTTCATGTTTTCAAGGTCTAAAATCACCCAAGACATGGGTTCAAATCGGAACTTAATTAAAAGTAACTTTAAGATAAAACAGAATTTTAAATAAGCTTTCCCAATCTATTCGTTAACTTTGAAAATTACAAAACCCACTCCACGCTGTTCGAAAAATTCCACCCTCCAGATATCAACTAATATATCCTAAGTTTCATACCCAATTGGTTTTACTTGATTTGCTTATCAAAATAATTATCTATAATTAATTATATCTAAACAGGTTGTTTTCTACAGCACTTTAAAGAAATTAATGGTTCTCTTAGTATACAAGAGCAATCATGCAAGGCCAAAAATGTACGAAACTAGACTCATAACCGGTTCTAATGACACTAATTTGATAATTTTCGAATCTATACCCAAAGAGAACGATGCTTCCGAACTAACTGTTTTAAATCAATTTTCTCCACAGATTTGAACGCATCATTTTATATGGATTTTGACTCCCAAAAATTATGAGAAAATTCAGATATAAAATTAAATATGTAATTAATCTACTGTAAAAATGTCATTTCAAAATTCATCCGTTTGATATGGTTTCTTGATTTTTAAAGTTTGTGATTCTGTGCAGAATTTTTGAACCAAGAATTACACCCATTCTTTACACATAAATTTAGCTCCTCAGATTTCTTAACAGTATATATATATATATATATATATATATAATACATACACCCACAACCTCTCCATCAATGAATAGAATAATAATAGAATAAGGATAAAAAAAGCAAAAGCAAAAGGAAGAGGAAAGCTAGAGAACACACCCAAAAATCCTTCATTGTTTGCAACCATTTGTTTCTCTTCCCTCTCTCACGGCTACTGCTGGGAAATTGTTGGAAGAGCTAGGGTTTTTCTTTTCTTTTCTTTGTTATACATAACATAAAAGACTCTAAATAAGTATCCGTTCTTTTATTTTATTTTCTCTCTCCATTAATTTAAATAAAATACAACTAGTATTAGATCAAAATATACTTACTAATTTGTTCCCCTTTTTTTAATATAATAAATCTTGCTTCTAAATTAAAGACTTTCACCAAAAATTTATTTTAGGTTTAAAATTGATTAAAAGACCCTCCAATAAAATTTAATTTGCACTTAAAGATTTACAAGCAAAGTATTTGGGATTTGTAAAATTATTATTATTTAATTATTCATTTTATTTTCATATTTGGGTTCTCACAAATTACAAAGGCAAAGTGTCTGAAGCACTGGCAAAGATGGTGGATCTGGAATTAGTTGACAGAGCAAGGAGGAAGGAGAAGAGGAAAGAATAGGGGTTGTGTATCTATCTGGGGCTGAATTTTGGTGTTATGTTTGTTTAGTTATGAAGTTGATGTCTTGGAGGATTGGGAAAGTTAGAGAAGAGGGGAAGGATTAGGAAGCTCATTTATGAAAGAAATGTTGATATTGTGCTATTTCAGGAGACAAAGAAGGCTTCTATTTCTGAGAATGAGGTAAGAGCTTTGTGGGGAAAGAGAATCATGGATTTTATGGTGGTGGGTTCTGATGGATCTGCTGGAGGTCTTCTTTGCATATGGGACCCAGATGTTTTTAGAATGGTGGATTGCTGTTGTAATAGAAGATTTATTCTCCTATTAGGTACATTGTTGAATACCTTTGATTGTTCTATTTTGAATGTGTATGCACCAAATGAGGTAAGTAGTAGATGTAAATTTTGGGATACCTTACTCAAACTAAAATCTGAGTTCCCAAAGCCATGGTGTTTGAGGGGAGACTTAAATGAGATTAGAAATATTAGTGAGAGGGTGGGTTGTTCCAGAAGAGATAAGGGGATGTTGGATTTAAATGCTTTTATTGAGAAGTGTGAGTTTAATGATCTGCCTCTATTAGGCAGGAAGTTCACATGGTGTAATTCCCAAGATGGGGAAAAATGGAGTAGAATTGATAGAATTTTGCTTAATCCAGAATGGTTACTGAAGTATAATTTCAAAGAGTGGGGTTTTCCTAGGTTGTTTTCTGATCATTGCCCTTTATTGCTTATGGATGATGAGAAGGACTGAGGACGTAAGCCTTTTAGGTTTATTAATGCCTGGACTAGTCATCCAAGCTTTTCCTCCTTTGTAGAAAAGGTTTGGCATCAGTCTAGGATTAATGGGAAAGCAGGGTATGTGTTGTTCCAGAAGCTGAAAATGCTGAAGGTGGAGCTAAAAAAATGGAATTTTGAAGTTTTTGGGAATTTAGCAACAAAACTCAAGAAAGTTGAGGAGGAGTTGGTTGAGCTGGACATCTTGGCTGAAAATAGAGTTTTGGTTGTGGCTGAGAAGGCTAGAAGAAGAGAAGTAAGGGGTGAAGTTTGGAAGCTTAGTAAAATGGTGGAATGGCTATGGCAACAGAAATCTAGAGTAAATTGGACCATTAATGGGGATAAGAATACGAAGTTCTTTCATATTATGGCTAGCAGCAGAAGGAGTAGAAACTCCATTAATTCCATCACAGTTGAAGGATAGGTGATAGAGGAGCCAGCTAAGGTAATATGAGGTGCTACAACACTTTAAGAGGTTGTTCTCTGAAAGTTGGACAAGAAGACCAGTGTTGGAAGGTGTCTTTAAATCAGTTCAAGATAGTTTTGCATATCATGACCTTGAAGTTGTTTTCTCTGATGCTGAAGTTAGGACTGCAGTTAAGGAGTGTAATGGAGATAAGGCTCCAGGCCCTGATGGTTTTAATCTTTTATTTTTCCAGAAATGTTGGAAGTTAGTTCATCAGGAGGTCCTGCAGTTTTTGAAGGATTTCCATGATAGTGGCAAGCTTTCTTATGGGATTAACAGTTCCTTTATCACTCTTGTTCCTAAGACTGATAATCCCATTGGGTTGTCAGATTTTAGGCCCATTAGCTTGGTGGGTAGTTTGTATAAGATTCTCTCTAAAGTTTTGGCTCTTAGATTGAAGTGAGTTCTGCCTTTAGTTATTGGTGAAACACAATCTGCTTTCTTGGGGGGAAGAAGTGTTTTGAATGGAGTGTTTATTGCTAATGAAATAGTAGATGGATGGAAAAAATCCAAAAGAAAAGGTGTTATTATCAAACTTGATTTTGAGAAAGCTTATGATTCTATTAACTGGGAATTTTTGGTATCTATGCTTTATAATTTTGGGTTTGGCTCTAAGTGGGTATCCTCGATGAAGAAATGTGTCGTTACAATAAGATTGTCTGTTTTAGTGAATGGCTCACCTACAGGGGAATTTTCACCACAGAGGGGTCTCAGACAAGGTGATTCTTTATCTCCCTTCCTATTTAATATAGTGGCTGAAGGTTTGAATATTTTAATGAGCAGAGCTTATGAGAAAGGTATTATTAAGGGGGTAAAAATACGAGTAAATGAGGTAGTGATTTCCCATCTCCAATTTGCAGATGATTCCATAATATTTTGTGAGGCAAATTTGGATAAAATAATGTTCATAAAGCAGATACTAAGATGTTTTGAAATCCTTTATGGCATGAGAATTAATTTCCATAAAAGTGTGGTGTGTGGAGTTGGAGTGGAGGAGGAAACTTTGGTGTCCTATGCTGATATTTTGAATTGCAAGATCCATGGACTGCCACTTAAATTTTTGGGTTTGCTCTTGGGTGCTAATCCAGGTAGGAAAGCTATTTGGAAGCCAGTTCTGGATACAGTCAAGTCTAGGTTGATTGGGTGGAAGAGAAGGCTCATATCCTTTGCAGGTACATTAACTTTGATTTAGTCTGTTTTATCAAACCTTCCTATTTATTATCTATCTTTGTTCAGAATGCCTTGTGGAGTGGTTAGAGAGATTGAAAGGCTTCAAGCTTCTTTCCTTTGGGGTGGGAATGGATTGAAGAGGAAGGTTCATTTGGTGAAATGGACTGAAGTCTCTAAAAGTCTGAACCAAGGTGGGCAAGGAATTAGAAGACTTAAGGATGTCAATGCAAGCTTACTTCTTAAATGGTGGTAGAAATTTGGAAGTGAAGTAAATGCTCTTTGGAGAAGTGGTTGTGTAGCAAGTACATAATTGAGGAGGTTCATTGGCTCCCTCAACAGCTAGATTGTCTAGAATCTGGGGAGATGTAATTGCAATTGCTAGTTATAATCAATCTCTTGTGGAGTTCTTTTTGTGGAAGTATCAGATAAAGACGGGCAATGGGCATGATAAGTGGGTTGGAGGTAGGTGCGTTAAAGATGAATTCCCTAGACTTTTTAGTTTGTCAAATGCAAAGGCAGGCACATTGCTTTATTTCTTTGAGAGGAAATCTAGCTTCGGGGAGTGGAACTTCTCCTCCGTAGGTCATTATATGATTGGGAAAAGGTAGAGGTTAGCAGGTTGGCTGCAGTGTTACTGGTGGCTCCTCCTCTAATACTGGATGAAGAGGACTGCCCTGTTTGGAATGGATCTAATGGTGACAGTTTTAAGATCTCACGTATATATCGGTTTAGTGATTCTGTCTTGGGCCCTTTTCTCCAAATTTGTAAGTTTGTCTGGAATAATGGCATTGCCTCTAAAGTTCAGTTTTTTGGGTGGTTGGCTTGAAGGAATAAAGTTAAAACAGGGGTGCTTCTACAACATTTAGGTGTTCTGAACAGTAATGCTTTTATGGTATGTGTTTTTTGTAAAACTGAAGATGAATCTGCTATTCATGTCCTATTACATTATCCATTTTCATGGCAGGTGTGGTCTGATTTAATGCTTTGGTGGGGGTGTCTATGGGTGGTGCCAAGGTTTATTGAGTGCTTATTTCATTGGTGGTTAGGATGGAATCATAAGAAACTAGTTAGGAGATTATGGAGAGCCGTGCCTTTTATTGTGCTTTGGTCTATTTGGAAGTTAAGGAATGATTGTATTTTTAATGGAGTGCAGCTATGTGGGTCTGAGTTAGGAGAGCTTATTGAGATTAGATTTGCTTTATGGGTTGAAGCTTCTTTAAAAGGGAACATGTGCTTTGCCATGGATTTAATTAATAATTTGGCCCAGATTAAGGAATGCAGTTGAGGATTGCCATGGTTGTTATCAACAATTTGCCTCCTGATTTGGGTCCTGGACTGGTATATCTGGCATGTATGGTCTAATATAATCTGAGGATGCTATTGGGTCTACTAGAATCTGGTGTGGTATTTTGGGTGGATTTAAAGTGCCTGGGCTGCTGTTATAATCTGAGGACTGATATATTTTGAGGGCTGTTACTGAGTCTACTATGATCTGAGGGCTACTTTTTGGGTGTGTATCTGATGGGATCTAAAGTGTCCTGGGTTTTTGTATCAGGTTGAGGAA
The DNA here is from genome assembly GCA_030407325.1 of Camellia japonica. Classification (NCBI taxonomy): domain Eukaryota; kingdom Viridiplantae; phylum Streptophyta; class Magnoliopsida; order Ericales; family Theaceae; genus Camellia; species Camellia japonica. The sequence goes on from JAPPVO010000013.1 coordinate 8,848,465, forward strand.
TGCAATGTCTGATTGTCATGGATGTAATCAACAATTTGCCTGCTGATTTGGCTCCTAGACTGGTATATCTGGTGTTTATGGTCTGATATAATTTGAGGGATGCCACTAGTGTGTTTGGTGTGTATTTGATAGATCTGCTATTTGTTAGCATAAGTTTTCTCTGCTATTTTGGTATTTTGGTTGCTATCTGTTGCTATCTGCTGTCTTTATGTATCTGTTGTTTTTGCTATATGCTGTATTTGTTGCTATCTGCTGTCTTTGTGTATCTGTTGCAGTTTTGTAAGCTCTGTTGCAGCTTGTATCTGTTGGTCTCTCACCAACAGGTGCTTGGGTTGATGCTGCCATGTGATTGTGCGAGTCACTTAGTGCCAACCTAGTTGGGATTGGGTTGTCTCATTATGATGGACTTTGCATCATTCCCCCCCCTTTGTTGATGTTTTTTCCTTACATGTAAGGTTCTCTATCATCAATAAAGTTTTCTTTGTTGTTGATCCCAAAAAAAAAAAAAAAAACTTACACAGCATACAGAAACATATTCCCAATTTGGGCTTTTGGAGAGTATCGATGTAGTGAAGTAATCTCGTGAGTACCATTTGCGTATTGCTTTTCAATATTTCTTGATCATTCCCTATTTTAGCTTCCCTTTATTTTTCAATAATCTATTTTAGCTTCCCTAAATGTTTCAAACGTTGCAGCAGATTACTAAAATGTAATGTCATTTTGTGCAGAACATTTTGCTTGTGAATAATTATTTATGTACTTGCCACAGTTCCCATTCAGTGATTTTACAACTGAAAGTTTTGGAATTTTATCAGGTATATGTAATTGCATTTGTTGATACAATTGAGTTATTTTTCATTTTCTAAAAATATTCAACATGTTACTTTTCTTAGGTTGTTTTCTTCCTTTATACTTTGTGGTTAAGAAATCTTTTTTTTTTTTTTTTTATTGGCATCGGGGTGTCTAGATCAAAACCCAACTAATCCCCATGGGTGCATAGGCACTTAGCAAGGAGGAGGTTAAGAACTCTTTGCCTTTCTTGTCTATTAAAAGTTGACACAAGATGGTGTTTTCCCTTCTGGTTCAAGATTATTCCATTTTTGCAAGCTCATTGTCTTGTTCATCTAATGTCAGTGTTTCTTTGCTCCTCTACAAATTGATTTGAAACTGGAGAACAAAGGGCAAACTAATAGATGAAACCATAAAAGTGGAGATGAGATTACTCGACTTGTTGAATAATTTTAGTCATACTCTAAAGTCTTTTAAAGTAAAATTTGACAGCTATGTCCACTTCAATTAATATTGTTGCCTCATGCAGTGGCTTTGTGGATGATTTGGACACATGTCGTTAATTTGGACACGTGCATAATTTTAGATGAAGTAAAGATACTAATGTTGGAGAGCTTGATGTATATTGCTCGACTCCTTTTCTAACAATTAAACCTTGTAGGGCTAGTGATTTAATGGTACAAAAATAAAGCCATGACTTGTGAGAAGTTTCTCTGTTTGCATTCTGTTTCTCTACATGTTTGGATATTTATATCCTCATGTACGAGACGGAATTGCATACATGTACTTGAGGTAGGTGTTGGGGAACTTGATATGAATTGTTGGACACCTTTCCTAGCAGATCATACTTGACCAGTGGTGATCTATCAACCTAACAAAATTAGAGTGAAAAAAATCTTTGTACATCCTTATGTTGTTTGTTTGTTTAACTAGTGAAGAATTTTTAGGGAAAAGAAAAAAATTAAAAAAATATGTATATATATATAACAAGGTAATTGTTAGGTTTAGCTGGCTTAATTCCAGTTGGACAAAACATGCAGAGTCCATTTTTTTTTTTTCGGTTCTTTTGGAGGTTATAGTTCTTAGTCAAGTTGAGCTATCTATGCTCGTGATTATCCTTGGCATAGGATTGTGCATTAAGGTTTTGAGTTGTGAAAGGTATTTGACTTAGCAACACCCTCACACATTTCATCTTTTTGAACTTGGTTGAATCATCTTATTGGTTTCCAAAGCCCGCTTGCTAGGCGCTCGAGGTCTGCATATCCTGCAAGGTCTGATCACTTTGAGCTCGACAGTCACTCAAGTGCCAGCAATCTTGCAAGGTCCGCCCGCTGTGCGCTCCACAGAAGCTCGAGCGTTCAAACTCCTACAAAGTGAGCTCAATGCAGGCTCCATAGGGGCTCGACCATTGGAAGTCCTGTGAAGCACGCTTGCTTTGCATTTAACAGTCAATCGAGCACTGGTGGCTTTTAACAACGCATGTTTTGAATTCATTTTTTACCTTTTTGCCTTAACTGTTTTTTGAAAAACCTGATCTCATCTTTTCACTCGAGATTCGGGAATACAAGCTTGAGACACTTTTTTTTCTCTGTCTAGTTTTTTGTTGAGGCTTGTGCTCCAAGAATCCATTAATGGGACTTTCAATCTAAAGGTTATCTCATGATTTCTATCTCACAATCTCTCTAGATTGATTGTTTTCTTCTTGATTTCTATAAAAATCTCCACACATATCACAAAATCCCAACTCGTTTTGCTTGTATAATTAAAACAATAGTTTTTTTTTTTTTTTTTTTTTTTTTCACCAATGAAGTTCTTGCACCTCACTTGAAACCCTATGAAAGTAAGTCTTGATTTTTTGTAAAGAGGAAAAATGAAAAATTAATTAAGTTTTTCAAGGGCCTCATACTTGGCTGAACCACCATAGTTGGTCTTCCTAATTGTTTCAAACTTTTTTTTTTTTTTTTTTCCTGTCAAGTGTAAACAATTCTCTTCTCCTCTCTCCTCCAAATTTCTTTTTCTCTTTTGAGTGCTTTCAAACATATTTGTGGAGGACATCTAGCTTCATGACCCTTTAAAATGTGGTTTGGTTCTTTGAAGCTCTTGACTATTTACGTTTTAAATGTCACTTGATTATCTTATATCATTCAAGCTCTCTTGCAAAGTATGGTTGAAATGTTATTTTGAAAAAGTACATGAAGTAACGGTTTGGATACATTAGAAAAGAACGTATTGAAATGGCAAATTTGAATTTTATGTTGAGACTGGTTTTGTAGTTGTGGTGAGCAAGTTGGGTTTAGCTAACTTCGATGAAAGATCAGAAAGTTGCACGGTTAGGTACCAATATCACCACTACCATCATCAACAACCACCACTGTTGCCACCACCATTCTCTATACTAAATGAGCATGGGCTTTTTTCAAGAATTGAAAATATACACAAATTGTCTTAAAGGGAAATTTACTTGCACAATATATTTACGGGTGATTCTACTTACACCATTACTTTTCCTCTTTACACAAAGTAATGGATGAAGAAACGGTGGTGAAAAACTATCAAAAAAGTGAAATTGTAAGTTTTTTTTTTATTTGGTAGCTTTTTGTTTCGTTTTTCTGAATTGGTGTTCGACTTTCATTCGGTGGTTCGAAATCGAATAAAATAAAATAGTCCAACATCACATTGTCGAACAAAAAATATAAGTCTGGTAACCAACTATCGAATAAAAGATACATTTCCGATAACACCAAGACAAATTTTTTTAATTTGTTCGACTTCTAATTACCATGTATTTTCAGTTTCATTTTTTTATATGTTTTATTTTTTTGTCTGGAAGGATTATACTTATACTCATTGCAACAATGCAAGTACTACAATATTAGTGGACTCTAGTCATGAATTCATTACAGACGAGTTTTGTTAAGTGTTTTTTTTATTTATTTATATTTTATATATTTTTTATGAATACGATTTTTTCTTATTTTTAACTTGTATTGAGTTTTATTAATAATTTGACGTATAAATGTATTTATTATCTTTAGTTTTTTAGTAGTCGTGAAGCATTAATTAAATGGGCTTCTGACGTTGGAAAGAAAACTAAATTTGTCATTGTTATAAAGACATCAGATGCAGGAGGTAATGGCAGAAAATCAAGACTTACACTTTCTTGTAAAAGAAGTGGTTACTATAGAGACAACAGGAAGATCAAGGGGAAACGATTGAGGTTGATGGGTTCTAAAAAGTGTGGATGTCTATTTCTATTAAGGGGAGAAAAATTACCTACAAATTACCAAGACGAATTGTGATAACATGTTTAATTGATGGATGTAAACAATGACAGATTTTATGGATACTTTATGGATATTCATACACTTGATATTTTTATGAATAATTTTATGGATACTTTTTATGTATGATTTTATAGATGCATGTTTGATATATGAATTTTTTGATGGATGCTTTAAGGAAAAAGTAAATCTTTCAATGTACAGCAATGAGAGCCTAGACAATTCTATTGTAGTTTGGCAACATGACACTAGAGTAATCCCACTTGTATAACAATGTATCACTGAACATGCACTTCACAAGTGGCCCAAATTAATTTCTTGTTATCATCTAATTGGACGGCAACATAATACTAGGAAAAAAAATATTGTCCGTGTAACACCCCAAAATAATTCAACATGAACTACCCACATTGATGAACATTCACTAAACAATAACAATAATCCTTCCATCTTCACATATTTAATAAATGAGTTTAATACAAAAGTTCCACATGCGGTATACATTCAACGAAATAAAAGAACACATGAATCTATAGCATATGAAGTATCTAGTCTCAAGACAATAAAATGCCCTTAAGGGCTTACATCTTCCAAGGCAATAGCTCGGGTTACACAAAATGGTCTCTCGGATTCATACACATTTAGTCCTTGGCTTTACAAAATTCACAACAAAAATAAGAGAGCTATTTACTCTTCACAAAATATCCACGTCCTCAGTTCGACGGGATCGCCACATCTTTACCTACACCAAAGTCCCATAGAGGTGAGCATAAAGCCCAGTAGAGAATTCTCACAAAGTATATACAGTTATGCAATTCTCAATGTAAATGCAAATGTCAATGCCAGTCAATGCCCTTTTAAAAAAAATTTCATTTCATGCTGTTCTCAAATATTTCCATTTTTCAATAAAGCTTACAACCTCAACACATTTCAAAACTTCCAATTTTTATCAACGGGGGCGGTAAATACGACACTGGTAATCCCTAGGCTAGTGTCTGCAAGTAGACTCTACAAGTACTACCCAATTGTCATTTTTACTGGTATTAACCGGAAGGCTCGACACCTATCCGCGCAGGTTTCTGGTCTTTCACCATAGACACTCAGGCCAACTTATCAAATTCATCTATACCCCCTAACCGGACTTACCACCGTATTTGCCCCTTTAACATTCCTGTTAGTTCTCATTACAATATAATCATTCTCAAGTAAACATGATAAGAATGCAATAATGGTGATAATTCATTTCGTGCACATTAATGATAATATAACAATGAGAATGCAATGCAATAATTAGTATCTCGTAACATTTCTTCATTTTCAAATATCTCTTCAACAAGAATCAATTAATTTCAATTTCTCATTTCTTCTCTTGCAACATTATTTCACAACATAACCATATGCCCTCCATTCATGACAACAACCACAATCACCCGCCATGCACAATTCATCGCAATTAGCCTTTTCAAGACTATGTATATATTACATTCTCAACATCAATCTCCAAGATTTTACAATTTCCAAAAATACATGTTCAAGTGTTCAACAAATATACGAAAATAACATCTCATTTCTCTTACCTCAAGTAGATAACTATTTCACTACACATTAATGAAATTTAGTTTCATTCATCTTCTTGACTCAAGATAATGAGGAATTTCATAGATATTTTCTTATCTTCCAAAATCCCCAAGTTTTCTAGGGTTTTCATCAAGGACCCACATTTCTCTATTTCATGGTGAAACCTAACCCAAAATCACATTTCTTAAGTCATATGAAAGGTAAGCCCTCTAGGATTAACAAAAGAGTTGAGACTTAAATCCATTTTCAAAACTCCCTAGATTTTGCATCTCAAAACAACAATGGACATGAGAACTTCAAGAGAAAACTTTTTAAATCAACATTTACAGAGCATAACATGTATATATGACTCAAGAAGTCCCTACCTCAGGGTCTTGATGATGGAGAAGGATGAAACCCTAACTTTAATGGTGGATTCTTCAACTCCCACTATACCAAGAGAAGCCCTAACTTGATCTTCAAGATTGAAGGAAGAAGATGATGATGATGATGATCTAGACCCAATGGATAGTAAGAATCAAAGTGCTTTAGGGTTTTGGTGAAGGTTTTTAGAGAGAAGGAGGAGGAAACATAAGTTTTAGGGTGAGAATAAAAGCCCCAAATGTGAGATACAACTTGGCCAAAGTGATACAAAAATGTAGAAATTCGGACCCAGGCCGACCGCACGTGCAGCGCCCATCCTTGTACGTACGGAGCACCCCTCCCGCACGTACAGAGCTCCACCCCCGCACATGCGGTGCTCTTCTCCCGCACCTCACTCCGCTCACGCATATAAAGCAGTAGGCCACCCCAAACTTCCCTTGAATTCCGCACGTGCGGCCCCCACCCCGCACGTGCGGCCCAAGGCCACCGCCGTGGTCAACCTAGTTTTGAGTTCTTGGAAAGACTTTTCACAAGCCTCGCTCCATACAAACTTAACCCCCTTTCTAGTCAACCTAGTCAAAGGCGCGACTAATCTAGAAAAGTCCCTTACAAAAAGCTGGTAGTACCCTGCCAAACCTAAGAAACTTCGGATCTCAAAGACATTCTTATGTTGCTCCCAATCTTGTACCAAATCTATCTTCGAAGAATCCACAGTTACTCCTTCACTTGATACTACATGGCCTAAAAATTTCACCTCGGTGAGCCAAAACTCTCACTTCTTAAACTTGGCATACAACTGATGTTTTCTAAGCAAACCAAGCACTACCCTCAAATGAGCCTTGTGTTCTTCCTTTGAAGTCAAATAGATTAGGATGTCGTTTACAAAGACGACCACAAAATGATCCAAGTACTCCCTAAAAATTCGGTTCGTTAAATCTATAAAGGAAGCCGGTGCATTGGTCAATCCAAATGGCATTACAAGGAACTCATAGTGGCCATAACGCATACGAAAGGCCGTTTTCTGGATGTCCTCCTCCCAGACTCTCAACTGATAGTACCTCGACCTCAAGTTTATCTTCGAAAAGCAACAAGACTCTCTAAGTTGATCAAACAAGTCATCTATTTTGGGTAACGGGCATTTGTTCTTAACAGTAACTCGATTCAATTTACGGTAGTCAATACACAACCGCAATGACCCATCCTTCTTCTTCGCAAAGAGGGCCGGCGCTCCCCAAGATGATGTACTAAGGCGAATGAAGCCCTTGTCTAGAAGCCCTTGGAGTTGAATCTTCAACTCATGCAACTCCGCGGGTGCAAATCTATACGGCGCCATAAAGATTGGTGCCGTCCCAGGCACTAAGTCGATGGTGAACTCAATCTCCCGTTGGGGTGGCAAGCTAGTAAGGTCCTTGGGAAACACGTCCAGGTATTCACACACTACCCTCGGCAACTCAACTTGAATTCCGCCACTCTCATTATCCAAAAGAGTAGCAAGAAGACCAATGAGCTTGTTCCTACTACGAGGGTCGAATACTGGTGACAAGACCCTATCAACCCAGTCTCCCAGAAAGTAAAAACAATCACCACTCGAGGTGCATGCTGTGACCCTTTAGCGAAAACAATCAATCACAGCCCGATACGAAGACAACCAATCCATGCCTAGAATGACATCAAAACTCGACATGTCTAGCAACACAAAAGCAAACGAGAGTCTACGCCAGGCAACCTCTATCTCACAATCGCGACATCCTCGATCCAAGTCAACTGTACTCTCAACTGGTGACTCTACTCTGAGTGGAGATGCTAGCTGTGCCACCTCTAACCCCAATGCAGATGCGAATGCAGCATATATGAATGAATGAGACGCACCTGTATCTATCAACACACTAGCCAAAGAATTACACACAATAAAAATACCTCTCACTACCGAGGATCCTGGTAATTACTCTGGCGCGGTAATTGTGTACACGCGCCACTGTGGCTTCTGCTCAACCTGCTCATGCCTCGGAGCATATTTCCTGCTGTACTGACTGAGCCGAAGCGGCACCCTGATGAACTTGTGAAGTCTGAGCTGAGTGAGCCTGCTGGTGACTCTGAGTCTGCCTAGACCCTGATGCGCCAGATGTGCCTCCCAACTGCAGGCAAGCTCTCTTCATGTGCCCTGACTGACCGCATTGGTAGCAAGTAGGCCCCTGCCCTCTACTCTGAGTCTAACTCTAGGATCGGTTAGGTGGTGGTGGCAACATCTGCTGTCCTCCTCCCTTCTGTGGACAAGCAAAGGCCTTGTGACCCGGTTGGCTACACTTGAAGCAAGAAAACCCATTCGGTGCACTCTTCCTCGAGCCCGCACTAGGCAAGGGGAAAGTAGATCTAGACTGTTGCGACTGAGACTGGGATGAAAAAGTGTTTCTACTCTTCTTGTTGGGCCTATAATCTCCCTGCGACCCTTGGCCCCTAGACTCCGAATTCTGAAGTCTCTCCTCGGCCTCCACGATAATTTCCACATGTGCGGCTGCCTCCACAAGGCGATCATAATTTCGGATCATGTTCCCGGCAACCTTGAACAAAATCTTCGTCTTCAACTTCTTCTCAAACTCAATGCAACGGCGCTCTTCCGTCGCTACCAATTCCGGTGCAAACCGGGACAAACTAGAGAAGGCCGCTTCGAACTTGGCTACAGACATATTAAGTTGTTTGAGGTCCTGGAACTCCTGCTTCAACCTCTCCCTAGCCGTGGAAGGAAGATACTTGTCTTGGAAGACCACTACAAATGCCTCCCATGTCGGTTCAATTCGGCTCTTGGCATACTTCCACCATTGGCCCACGTCACCTTTGAGATAATAATTTGCAAGGGTCACCCTCAACTCGCTATCCTTGATGTGAAGCATCTTGAAGGTCTTCACGGTTTGTTCAAGCCATTCATTTGCTTTCTTTGGCTCGGGGCCACCATGGAATTCGTCCGGCTTGGCCCGCAAAAACTCCCTCGTGAGGAAGCTCGCCCTTGTCTCCACGACTTTCTCCCTAGCTTGAGTCTCCGCTCTCAAAATGTTCATGGACTCCCTCAATGCCCCCGCCATTTCCCGGGCTAGGGCCCCCATTGCGGCTTGACCGGCTTGCCCCGGTACCTCTGCTTGCCCCACTTGTTCAGCCATGTTAGCTTGGCCTAAACCCTCTTATTGCACCGATACCTCACGAACCGGTACTCCATGCACACCCCGATGGCCGCTTCCATGTCTTCTGCCTTTGCCACCACGCTTTGAACCCTTCCTGACATCCTAATTAAGGAACAAGATAGATAATTTATTACATAATTCCAAATGTGCTCGCAACTTGCCTCACACGTCAAACTATAACAATTATATACATCTTAACACAACCAATTTAATTCACTCCACATAAGCACGTAGTCATGTAAACACATAGACTTATCCTTTAGTGATGAGATTCGTCCCATGAGAAACCAAGAATTCCTAGTAGAAGGAGTATTGATCATGTATCCTTCTAATAAGACTTCAAGGAGTCTAGTAGGCGCAAATAACATCCCAAAAGTCCAATCCCATACCCACATAGTCACGAAAGCATGCTATCACATAATCACAAATAAACAAACATTTCCTAATCATGCAAAATGAACCCATTGTGGTATAATAACCACTTCCCGCGAGCTCCAAGTATTCAAACTCGGTATCTCTGATACAAAGTTGTAATGGCCCGAAATAATTCAACATTAACTACCCACATTGATGAACATTCACTAAACAATAACAATAATCCTTCCATCTTCACATATTTAATAAATGAGTTTAATACAAAAGTTCCACATGCGGCATACATTCAATGAAATAAAAGAACACATGAATCTATAGCATGTGAAGTATCTAGTCTCAAGACAATAAAATGACCTTAAGGGCTTATATCTTCCAAGGCAATAGCCCGGTTACACAAAATGGTCTCTCGGACCCATACACATTTAGCCCTTGGCTTTACAAAATTCACAACAAAAATAAGAGAGCTATTTACTCTTCACAAAATATCCACGCCCTCAGTTCGACGGGATCGCCACATCTTTACCTACACCAAAGTCTCATAGGGGTGAGCATAAAGCCCAGTAGAGAATTCTCACAAAGTATATACAGTTATGCAATTCTCAATGTAAATGCAAATGTCAATGCCAATCAATGCCCTTTTAAAAAAAATTTCATTTCATGCTGTTCTCAAATATTTCCATTTTTCAATAAAGCTTACAACCTCAACACATTTCAAAACTTCCAATTTTTATCAACGGGGGCGGTAAATACGACACTGGTAATCCCTAGGCTGGTGTCTGCAAGTAGACTCTACAAGTACTACCCAATTGTCATTTTTACCGGTATTAACCGGAAGGCTCGGCACCTATCCGCGTAGGTTTCTGGTCTTTCACCATGGATACTCAGGCCAACTTATCAAATTTATCTACACCCCCTAACCGGACTTACCACCGTATTTACCACTTTAACATTCCCATTAGTTCTCATTACAATATATTCCTTCTCAAGTAAACATGATAAGAATGCAATAATGGTGATAATTCATTTCGTGCACATTAATGATAATATAACAACGAGAATGCAATGCAATAATTAGTATCTCACAACATTTCTTCATTTTCAAATATCTCTTCAACAAGAATCAATTAATTTCAATTTCTCATTTATTCTCTTGCAGCATTATTTCACAACATAACAATATGCCCTCCATTCATGACAACAACCACAATCACCCGCTATACACAATTCATCGCAATTAGCCTCTTCAAGACTATGTATATATTACATTCTCAACATCAATCTCCAAGATTTTACAATTTCCAACAATACATGTTCAAGTGTTCAACAAATATACGAAAATAACATCTCATTTCTCTTACCTCAAGTAGATAACTATTTCACTACACATTAATGAAATTTAGTTTCATTCATCTTCTTGACTCAAGATAATGAAGAATTTCATAGATATTTTCTTATCTTCCAAAATCCCCAAGTTTTCTAGGGTTTTCATCAAGGACCCACATTTCTTTATTTCATGGTGAAACCTAACCCAAAATCACATTTCTTAAGTCATATGAAAGGAAAGCCCTCTAGGATTAACAAAAGAGTTGAGACTTAAATCCATTTTCAAAACTCCCTAGATTTTACATCTCAAAACAAGAATAGACATGAGAATTTCAAGAGAAAACTTTTTAAATCAAAATTTACAGAGCATAACATGTATATATGACTCAAGAAGTCCCTACCTCAAGGTCTTGATGATGGAGAAGGATGAAACCCTAACTTTAATGGTGGATTCTTCAACTCCCACTACACCAAGAGAAGCCCTAACTTGATCTTCAAGATTGAAGGAAGATGATGATGATCTAGACCTAATGGATAGTAAGAATCAAAGTGTTTTAGGGTTTTGGTGAAGGTTTTTAGAGAGAAGGAGGAGGAAACATAAGTTTTAGGGTGAGAATAAAAGCCCCAAATGTGAGATACAACTTGGCCAAAGTGATACAAAAATGCAGAAATTCGGACCCAGGCCGACCGCACGTGCGGCGCCCATCCCCGCACGTGCAGTGCTCTTCTCCCGCACCTCACTCCGCTCGTGCATATAAAGCAGTAGGCCACCCTAAACTTCCCCTGAATTCTGTACGTGCGGCCTCACTCCTCGCACGTGCAGCCCACACCCCGTACGTGCGGCCCAAGGCCACCTCACGTGCAGCTCTGGCCCAGTAGCCCAGAAAAATCTGGTTCGGTTCCCGGGCACTCCGGACTTGACCGCGCACCTACCGAAGTGAAAGAAAAGTCGATTCGAAATAAACAAGGATGAGAGTTAGAGAAAAGGCATTTGGACACAACAATCGCAAAGAAAACGAGAAGGAAGGAGTGTGTAGCAAAACCGATCATCACAGTCCGATAACATGGCACTGGAGTAATTCAAATTAATTAGCATTGTATTACCGAACAGGCCCACCACAAATTAAAAAATCATTGTTTGGAAGAAAGTGTCTCTGTAAATGTATAGCAACAAGATGCTGGAGAGATATATTTTTTTCGGCAGCATAACACCGGAATAATGTAAATTGTTTAGCACCGTGTTACCAAAATTAGTGGTGTAAAGAGATGAAATAGTTAATTTAGGATTAGTTTTGGTAATATATTGAGGTGTAATGAGAATTACATTTTTTTTAGTGGTGTAATGAGATGGAGGATGTAAAGAGGTTAAGTAGTGGTGTAAGTAAAATCACCCTATATTTACCTCTTTACACCCTTCATTTGAGATTTTTTTTTTACAATTTTACCCGTGAAATTACCTTTAAGGACAAAAGATAAAAATTAAATAGATTTGATTACCTCTCTACACTCATTACACTTCAATCTCTACTTTTCTTCTTTTCTCATTTCTTCTTTTCTACTATACATCTACTTTTAAAAGTAAGAATCATAGTATTTTGATCATTAAAAAAAAAGAAGTAGTGAACAAATAAATGGTGATGAAGCAATAAAGTAAAATGGTAAGTTTTTTTTCTTTATTTTTTATATTTTAATTTCTTTTTTAAAGAGGATTGTTCGACTTTTGTTCGGTGTACCAAAATCAAACAAAATCAAATAGTCTGAAATCACACTACTGAACAAAAATATATATCCGGTAATTCACTGCCAAACAAAAAATATTTGTTCAGTAACTTATTGCCAAACAAAGAATACATGTCCAATAACTCACTACTAATCATTTCCAGTTTCATTTTCTAACATTTTTATTATTTATTTTTTATTGCTTCTATGCTTCTATTCATTGTAGTATGGCTAATAGTGCATTATTAATGGTTTGTTGGTTGAATTGGCTTCTTGGTCATCCAATACCTTTGAAAGCAAGTAATTGGATTCATTTTCATCACCTATGTGCTGGTGGATAGGAGAAAGCATATACTACCTGTATTAATCAATTTCATACGCTTGTCAGCCCTAAGTAGTAACTACCGAAACTATCAATATAGATAGATTGTGATAACATCTTAGTGTATTTTTTTTTATAGATGTTTGTATTGACAAATTTGAAATATTTGTATTGAAAATTTTTATGAATGTTTTTATGGATACTTGATGTTTTAAGGAAAATGAATTTGTAAACGTGCAGTAGCAGATGGCTGAACAAATCTAATTTGTTCAGCAATATGACATCAAAATAATCCAAATTGTTTTGGCAATGTATAACCAAACAGGCCCATCATAAATTTAGAAAAGAAAAAAATATTTTAAGGAAAGTAAATCTATAAACGTGCGGCAACATATGGCTGGACAAATATAGTTTGTTTGGTAACATAATGTGTCTGTTTGGTGCAGCTTAAAAGCTGCTTATTTCAGCTTTCAGCTTAATTTAAGCTATTTTGATGTGTTTGGTTTAGCTTATAGCTTATAGCTTTTTAGAAGTCGGAAATCAGCTTATTCTTTGAATGGGACAGGAGATGCTTAATTTATAAATCAGAAATCAGCTTATGTTCATAGTTATAAGCTATAAGCTGTTTAGGCATAAGTTATAAGCACTTTTCCACAGCTCTACCAAACAGGGCAAATATTGGAGTAATTTAAAAGGAATAGGTGTAATGAGAAAAATATGTGGAAATTTTTAAAAGGGTTTAATTTAGGGTTAGTTTTGATATTATAAAAGGTGTAAAGAGAATTTCAATTATTTCTTTATGGTGTAATGAGAAAATAAGTATGAAAAGGTAAAATTGTAGTGCAAGTAAAATTTCTGGTCTTAAATTAATGTGTGGATTATATAGAGTATCAGTGGTATGGCACGTGCGCCACATGTACCAACCAGATTATTCATTTAATTATTATTACTATTTTGGGAAAATTATATATATATTTTTTGAGATTTGTTTAAAATATAAATTGTCATGTATAATTTACAAAAATTACAAATACCTCTGTCAAGAATTTTTATTTAACAAAATTAATTAAAAAAATAAAATTTTATTCTTCTTTACAATAATAAAATTACTTAAATTATTAATTGAAATATATTTCTGAAATAGTTAAAAATTATTAATGACTTAATAATTTATTAGTAAAATGGGTTATTTGTTATGAAATTACAAATTTCAAGGGTTGGGATGTAATTTTCTGAATCACACGGGCAATTTATATTTTAAACAAAAGTAATGCTAGGGACCCCAAATGTTTTACGAACATTTTTACCAAATATCTCACATGGATTGGGACCCATACCCACACACATGTGAGACATTTGGTAAAAATGTTGGTAAAACATTTTGAGTCCCTAGCATTTTCCTTCAAACAAAATTCAAGATGTGTATTTGTAATTTATCCTAATATTTTTAATATTATATATATATATATCAATTGTTTCCATCGTTATCAATTCTTTTTGTTTTATCAAACCTAAACTTAACCCGATCAATTATCACTATTGATCGCATTCATAATCTCTCGATCATTTTTGTTATCAATATTTGCATAATTTTGCATAATTTATTAAAGTTCAACTTTATAACATTTTGCCTTCATTATTATCAATTCATTTTTCATTTACCAAATTAAGACTCTTGATAATGTTCCTAGGCACTTCTATAATCAGATGATCATTTTTATTACTATTGCCTATTGATCACATCTATTATCATTGATTATTTTTTTTATTTTTTTGTTAAAATTCAGCTCATTAATGTTGATTATCACCATTGATAATTAAATTATGAAGATAGTAAAAACATCATAAATAAAAATAATAATAATTAGGGTAATTACCAAAAAACAAATACCAAAAATAAAAAAATAGTTTATATTAAAAACAAATTAAAAAATTAATATTTAAATTGATAATATTAAAAACCCAAGATTTATTTTGTTATAAAGGTCTTTTTTTTTTTTTTTTCTTTTTTCTTTTTCTGTAATCTTTCTTAAAAATTACAATAAATATAATATTTTGGTGACAAACCAATCAAACTGACATACAAATGATGATTCAACCCCAAACTCCACCAAATAAGCACTTTTTTTTTTTTTTTTTTTTTTTTCTTTTTTCTTTGCCAGAAAAACTCTCAAAATAATATTTGATAAAAAAAATAATAATGAAAATTAAGTATAAGTTTTTTGTCCCACTTTCTCTACCAGTCACTGATGATGAATACAATAGTATTATCCACAACTCTTAGCCACCTACCCATATTAACAGACTCTCCCAAATCAAGCTGACTCAAAATTGATTTCTTGTTTGTAGAGACAGTTAAAACTCGGTGTTTACTATGCTATAGGGGTGGGCGCGGGTCGGTTGCGGCTACGAAACCTCCAATCTGCCATCCGTCCACCAGATTGGCAGATTGAAGAAAAACAATCCACATCCGTCCGCCAATCCGGCGGATGTGGATTGAGTGGATTGGCGGTTTGACGGATGGATGCGAATCGGTTTGGCGGTTTGAAATTTTATAAATTTTTCAACATAATTCAACTTGTGCACTTCTTCAAAAAAAAAAAAAAAAAAAGAAGAAAGAAAGTATATTACAGTTAATGACTTAAAAAGTATTACAATTACTGCATGCCTGTTGGCTTTTTGGCTTTTCGAAGGGTATTTTTGTAAATGCGAGCGTGCCAGCAAGGATCAATCAGTCCTTATAGAAATTATAATTGCCAACCAATTATCAGACGATTGTGTTTTTAGTTCTTTCAGCCTCAATGAAGAGGACTTTTACTGGTGGCTTGACTTTAGGAGAAATTAAGAGAAATAACTATTAATATGAAGAACAATTGAAGTATTTCATTAACATAAATACTTACAATAGTCCAAACTCAGCCTCGAGGAGGTTTACAGCAACAGTCTACTTGAATCTACTTGAAACTACTCCTATGAATTGAAGTACAATGCAGGTATTTAAAGAACGAGTATTTAAAGTACAGGAAAGGTAAAACTGGAAAGGAAAATATGAAGTAAAAACTGGTTTATATGATCTGAGTCTGGGGGCTTTTTCTGGGAACTTCCTTGCTATTTATACTCCTCAAGGATGACCATCGAACTGCACTTCAAACTGTCGAACCGCTCCTCCATGATTGTTGATCATGCTGCCTTAGAAGTAGTTCCACTACGCCTTTCCTTGCAGTTGAACTTCCTCTTGTATTTGAATTTGAATATGAGCAACCGTTGAAGCCACGTCATCTTGTATCTCTTTATTGATCCTGTGTACTCAGATCATGTGAGAACCAATTTCCACTGCCACGTGTACGATCAAGATCGAAGACTGGAGCAGTTTCCCCATACTATCTTTGTTTTGCCACGTGTCGAACTATTAATTGGCTTTTTACAAAAATGGTAGCCAACATTAACCCCGCACTAATATACCCATACTTGGTGATATTAGTGGATCGCCAGCCTTTCTCACGCTTTTGGAATGTGCATAGAGTCTATCTTCTGGAAACACAACCGTCATCTCTTTGGCGATCATTTGCATTAACTCTTTTTCAATTTGTTGAACGTCCCAATACCTTAGCATTCGAACAGACTATGGCTCAATCAATTTCCCTTTCCATTGATCAAGTACCCGAAGAGCCATTGAGTAATGTGTTTCCCCTCGAAAGAACCTCCACGCATTCATTGGCCACCTTTACCCGCCTTTCTATATTCAGGTCATGGAAGCCTTTGCAAATTACCAACCTTTGGACTACGAATACATTGTCCTTAATCCTTCGATTCCACAAGTTGCAGACACAGATACAAGAAGTTCTTCCTCTGACTCCCCCTTGTACTTCGAACGAACTATTCTCAAACCTTTGATTTGGCAAGTTGCAAATATGGATTTAGGAAACTCTTCTTCACAAAATTCTGCATGGGATGAAGTTGCAACTTCTTCCTCTTCTGGGGTTTCTGACTGGACAAGCTGGTCAACATCTGAGCCCTGGGATTTGAGGGAACGAATTAACCATCATTTTGTTGAGTTCACTGACCCTTTAGAATTTCCTTCTTACGCTCGAAGTTCAGTGGTCTACCCCTACGTGCCCATTGACCATCGACGTAGTTTGGAGGAGAATCTGCTTGTAGCATGGTACACATCTTCCATGCCTACAAAGATAATGCATGCTACCCGGCACCTAGAAGAAGCACAAGGGTACAACCCATCATTCTTAGCCAAAAAGGCGAAGATTTGTTCTTCTGACTGGCTTGATTATATTAATGCCTTTGTTCCTTCCACCCCCATGCCATCTCCCATAATAGAAGCATCCACACCTTCTTCTTCATCCTCTGAAGCAGAAGCATCTACACCTTCTCCTCCACCAACTCTTTGCTGGACAGAAAAACTGAGGCTTGCACTCCCCATGAATGAAGTTTTTCACCTTACAAACCTCCATCATTTCCTACTCCAGTTGAGCGGAAACAGGCTCAACTTCTGCTTGCAGCTTTCTCTCACTTGCCTTTCAATGTGCTTGAGGACGCAGTCCCACTCAAGAACTTTCAATGGGCTTGTGACATTCTGACTAGGAGCCATGTCCTTAATCCCCTTGCCCAAGCAGAACTTCATACGTTCCTGGACCAACTCCCATTGCTCCTCTGGCATCGAAATTCCTAAGGTTACTGCACAATCTTTGGACCAACTTTCGTCTCTTCGAATTCAAGCCCAGTACGAAGCAGAGAACTTCATCGAAGAATTCGATGATTTCAAGAATAAAGATTCTGCGTATTGGGATGATTTGGTCCTAGACGAAATGGAACAACGATTGAGAGAGGAAGCTTCGAAACAAAGGCTGAAGAGCTTTATTACGAAGTGAGAGCACACCAACTCATGCAACCAACATTAGAAGAAATAGAAGATACAATAAAGAAAGAACATAAATTTATTGATCACTGTTGGATCAAATTTCATGATCTTGTCATTTATTCTATTCCTTATTTTTATGAGCTTGAGTTTGTACCCAGATAGGTTACTTGATGTAATTGCCTTGGCTTGAATACAAACAAAGTTTTTCCTGTATCTGACATTGTTTG